>GL379809.1:15912-83959 GCA_000143925.2 Caenorhabditis brenneri
GCAGTTGACAACTTTTTTCTAGCTCCCCCCACTTTTGAGATATGGGACAGTTCTATTTCGAACAGTTCTGATTCGGGACAGTTCTGATTCAGGAAAGTTCTGATTTAGCATACCGCCGAATATTCTTGTTCAAATGCTTACTGGAGAGAAGAAGAATTACAACCAAGTTTTTACCAAGTTTCGATCAGAAAACTTAGTTTCCAGGTTTCAGAGTCGCCTATGTAGAGTTCGACATACCGTAAAACATGTAATACAGGTTACCCAGTTCAGAGCAACTTGTCTCAAATTAGTTTGGCAAACTCAACATAAGGCCAACTCAAGAAATGATCAATCCAATACTTTTTGATAACTCTGAAGATGAATTATGTACCTCTATTACAGGTTTTACGGTAATTGGAGTTCAAGATACAATGATCATAATTTCCAATGTGAACTATTTTGAAACTTTCAACAAAAGGACCAAAACTTGAATAGTTTCAAATCAAAATTTAGTTTACTATTCATAACACGGTAAAACAAGTGCAATACGTTCAGAGCAGGATAACTCGGTTGTCTTCAAAGCTACCAAATTGTTGCCAGGTGAAGAAATGTGTAAAACTAATAAAACAGCATTTCTCTAATTGACTTTATTTTGAATTTGTATAAACCAACCGAGGTGTGCCGATCTGAAAATGCAGTGCTCAATGGACGGGCTTTACGGTATATGGTTACAGATTCCAAACGATAACTTAACGCTTTCGAAAGTTAAGAACATGATGTTCAATGCAAATTAATTTTCGAGCATGAGAATGAAAATGAAGCGTCTACGTTTCCGGAAGTTCTCCCGAAACATCTGAAAGAAAGAGAAAGAAAAGTTGATGAAGCAAATGTTGTGGTAGATACTAAACTGCTATAGCTTATGATTCAATTGCTATATTTGGCTCTTCTGCTGAGGATCAACTACTATTTTCGCCACTTTTGATGTCTCCACCGTTTTGTGCCTATGGCTATAACAGTTGATCCATAGCAGAAGAGCCGAATATAGCAGTTGAGTATTTGCCAAATGTTGTTGACAAATGAATCTGCCTCCGTCTTTTATATCATTGCAGATTCCATATCTTAACTGAAAAATGCTAGAAAACTTAGATAAGATTGAAATCACTATCAAAATCAGAAATTTCTTGTTTCGCTTTCTCCGTTTGTTTTGAGATACATCGCCTGTCTTTTGTCTCTTCTGAAAGTTATTACGAAGTTTTCAACTGATGAAAACTTCAAATTTTATTGATAAATATTTATCTAGTTGACCAATTTGTCAAAACCAACCGAGATATGCTGCTCTGAACATGGATGTGTACATGTATTGATAATTCTAAGAGTTGATCTAAAATCGAAGTTGATCACTTTGTGCTTTTCGATTTCCAGATTATTCTAATTCAATATTTTTTTAATTTTGATTTTTGTTGTTTTCATTGTTTCAAGTTTTATTGTACATCAAGCGGAAACAGTCCCCTGATCTTGTTTCAACAAATCAATATTTGTCTAGATCTGCTTTTCCCTTTTCCGGTACAATAAGCTCCCGATTATATAGGTTTTCTAAGAAGAACCTTCCCATCTTCTTCCCTCTATTCCTTGACTCCACCCAATAAGGGTCCGCCCCCAAGATCTTCACCCAGCACCCCCACTCATATGAGACAAACAAACCATTCGCATTCTCGTCATGAACATGTACCCATCGTCTTCATCTTCTTCTTCATCCTCTTCACCACCCCAAGACAACAACAACTCATATCAATATGCTTATGTGGATAAAGATGGAAATATGCAAACTCATGAAATGCATTTCGCTCATGACCATGGTAACCCATCACCAGCGCCCTCACCGCACATGGGATATGAGAATGTTCCGCCACAATATGTTATGGATCCGGCCTATGAAGACTTTGGACAATATTTTGGTAAGTTATTTTGTTTAATTGTTGCAATAACAATGATATCTATTCAGTTCAACAAGTCTACCACCCAACCTTCCCAGCGCTTCCACCAGTTCCCTCAGTGCTCGGCAGTTTTGACATGTCGGCTATGAACCAGAATTATATGCCATATCCTCCACAGCCAGTGTACTTTCAAGAAGGCGCACAAGAGCAATTTGTGGTGAAGCCGAAGAAGACACATGCTAAAAAGGCAACGACACCGTTTCATCAAAACTCTGTCTGCTCGAATCCCAACTGTAGAACTCGACAAACGACACTTTGGAGACGAACCGATGCGGGGACTATTGAGTGCAAGTGAGTCTTATTACATATTGAATTCGGCGGAAAACTGAAATTATTATTATTTCCAGCGGCTGCTCTCTCTACTTCCGTAAGAACGGTGTGCAACGACCAGCGGAATTGTGCAACAAAACCATCATGAAACGGAATCGTCGTCCACGTGCCGAAGCATTGCAGCCACGTGTCTTGACAGTGCCATCTGAATCTGCACTTGAAAATTTTGAATCGAGTTAAATAAAATATTAAATTATAGTTCATCAATGATGAGGGTTCGTAAAAATGTATGTACAATATTCAAATTGAGCATTGGGGGAACAACAGACAACAAAGATATTACTCAAAGTGCGCGAAGTATTCTGGTTTTAAGAACGTGCAGTTCTTCGAGCATTCTGGCTCAAAAGTGATCTCCTCTCCACGCTCAATCCTCACAACTAGAGCTTCATCGTCATACTCTAATTTCGATTTGATTCTTTGTAGAATTCCGAACAACGCTTCGAAGCACGTGGTTTTGTTCCAGGTGACTGGCATTTTCGGAATTTCGTGCGTCCATACTCTATCCGTCTGAATTCTTATTCGTTTTCAAAATAATCACAAACGTTTTCTCACTCTGTAAACCTTCTGTTCATTCCAATTTTTTTTGCCGTGAATGATGTATTTGATGTTTCCGAGGTACGATTGAAGATACTCGCTGAGACTGTTGTATTGCAACCATTTGTGATAATTATTGGAAGTTGTTTTCAACTCGACGAAATTTCCGGCTAGAAGAAAGAAAAACAATGAGACATTTCATCAACTTTTATCAAAAATTACCTCTATCGATCGCGTCGATTTCTGCAGCATAAAGCACCTTGATTGTTTCTTTTCCAGAATCAATACTTGTTCTGAACAGTGCTTTCGAACAGGTCGCATTCGACACCTTTTCGTATTTGCTTCTTGTATAGCCTTCTTCACTCAACGTCATGTATTGTTCGAACTTGTAGCCGTAAGGAAGACTTGTATCCTCACTGAAACATAATTAATTTTATACGATAGAAGAAGTACTTACACACTTACACATCTTCTGCTTTGTCGCACAGAAAAATGACTCCGTTTTGTTTAATAGCTTGGATTTCCTGCATTTTTTTATTCTTCTCATACGGAGATCTCGCGAAGATATGAAGATTTCTGCGGTTTGACACGAAATCCGCGCCGACAACCTGAAAAAAGAAAATAATAACTTATTTTCGCTGAATTAGTGAATGAAAACCTCTTCTAGTGAAGTTCCAGGCTTCGAAGTCTTCTTTAGATAATCGAACAACGATTGAAACTTGTCGCCCATTCCTTCGTCTTTGTAGTTCTCAAATCCAAGTGTTAAATCCAATGGTTCAGCCAGTCTTCCATACAAATCTGCTCTCGTGTTCAGACGTCTGGGAGGATCGCCAGGAATTGTTGTTCTAAAAAACTTGATTGTTAAAAAGAAAAAGTCCTAGAGAGCTTACTTATCGGCGAGCTTTGTGAAAGTGCCCACTTCACGGACAGCGACGGTGACTGGCATTTTTTGTTCTGAAAATTACATTGAATGAAGCATTTGTTCAAATGCGAAAAAAAACTTACAATTTTATTTTTCAGCTCCTGCGTGCGAGGTGTATTCAGAAGATTGAGTGCAAAGAGTTTAAAAAAAACTGCAGCTTCGAATGTTCACCTCATAAATTGCAGACCACACAATTTTTTTCATGCGTACCGTAACCAAGTTTTCTTCCAATTGGTGAAAGAATCAACTGTTTTCAAAAGAATTAGAGGAAACTCAATAATTTTTTGAATATTCTCGCAAATTTTTTCTTCTCGTCATCCTTATCTAGATGAATCATTCATGACATGTGCACGGTATACCATGACAATTCCAGCTGCATCCATCCAAATGACTTGACAGATTACGGTATACTGGTATACTTTCATTGTGTACATCCCCTCATTCTCCAGCTGCTCAGGATACTTTCCCAGAAGAGTCAAGATACAATCTATGATGACAATTCCATTGGGCGGAGCTTGCTAGAAATGGGTATATAAGGCAGGAGATATCCAAGAGAGTCACCCAGTCTGCTCTTCTACAGTTCATCAGAATGCTCTCTTTCTATTCTCTCGTCTTATTCTCCCTATTCTCATTAGCCTCTGCCACTGGACATCTCCGTCTTGAGTTGACTGCATCTGATAAGTTCTTCCTTCAACTCAGAACTAACTCCACTTCTCAAACTCTTTATATGAGTACTGGTGATACTCGAGTTGTGAGTTTCCATCCAAAAACTGATTTTGAATTCATTGCCGTTTCGTTTTCAAAGAGAGGAAAGATGCCTCAACATCATGTCTTCTCAATGAATTCTTCTGGTAACTATGCCACAGATACTTTCGTTCTCCATGACATTGTTCTGTTGGTTCAATCAGTTTTCGAGTGTGATGCTGGATTTATTGGAGATGACTGTCGGGAGATGTCTACTACTACCTCTACCACTACCACTACTACTACCACTTCAACAACCACCACTGAAATCAAGACCACCACAACTGCCAAACCAACTCCAGCTATTCAATTCAACACGGGACCTGCTTCAAAAATGATTGACGAACGGTGAGTTATCATCTCTTCTCTCTAAGCTTTCTAACTAAATCTTTTCTATTTTCAGAAACATCACTTTCAACATCATTCTCTGCTTGGCTCTGATCTTCCTAATCATCGTCTTCATTGCTCTTCGTAAAAGACAACCCAACATCTACATCCAACCACAAACAGTCCTAATAATTCAATTGCTATCAAATTCTAAGTTTTGTGAAATCTTTTGAAATTTGTTTAATAAATCAGTAAAATATGAAAGTTTTTTCTTTATTTCTAACATACAAAAATCTCAAAATTGCAAGAGACCAGCTGAACTATGCAAAAAATAATTGTAAAATAGAGAAACAAAGATGTTAAAAAAAGTAAATTCAGGAAATATAGAAACCGTAGTTGATAATAATAAGTCCAAAATTCGAGTTTTTGTACTTTCTAAAACTCATTTTTGCACATAAAACACCATAGTTAATCATTTAAAGTCAGCAATTTCATTCGAACTTCTGCCAATTCCACCTCTGCTTCTTTTTTCCTTTCCATCATATTTTGCAGAGCATCTTTTAATGAACCACTTCCAATTCGCTTCTGGTACTCTTCCACTTCGTTCTCCAAATCTTTTTCCTTTTCCTTTAGCTCGAGAATTTCCAGTTGCATTTTATATTGTTCATTTGCCTCTAATGTCTCCAACTTGATACCTTTGATGGAATCCGTAAACGTCAACTTGCCTAAGATTCGTTTTCGGTTTTCAGTGTTCCGAGCTTTTCTGAAAAAAAAAGAAATGCGGATAGTGAGGAAGAAACATTGATGTTTTGATCCTCTGTTTTTTTCATGACTACCGTACATTAGATAAATCGGACCGCTCTCATCGGTTCCTGGAATGACTACAGTAATCAACTGATCGAGGACTTCATCTTCATTGAACATGGAGAATTGAATGATGTTTATTTCGATATCCTGCATCATGTCTACATCTGAATTCACCCAATGGATGATGAATCCATTAAGATCCTTGGAATTGAAATTCGTTCTCATTAAACTAATACTTCCAACATCACGGAATGATTTCAATGTTTCCATTGCAACCCACGAAGCATCGTAATAATCAACTTCCTGGAACTTGAACGCCTGAATTTATAAATCATTGAATAAATATCAAAAAACAACCTACGTTCTCATGATTGAAGTTCTTTGGGAAGTATGCACTTATAGACAACTTGGAATCAAATTTGACATTGTTCATCAGATATACTAGTACTTCCAAATCCATGGCTTCAAAACAAAACGCGCCGCTTTCAAACTTATGATGTCCAGTAAATTTTAGTTCAGTATATGGTTCTGATAATATTTTGGATATAATTAGTTTCATTTCCTCCGGATTCTTTTCAAGGTGAGCAATGCGATATACACACGATTTGAATTTGAATAGTGTGCTGAATCTATTTGCCATGGTCAGACATCCTTCTATGTGATCGGATACTAAGTTATGAACTTCATAAGGTTCTCCTGGAAGTGGCTTAGGAATTTTCTCTTTTTTACTGTAGAACCCTTGCTGAGGAAAATCAATAAATTTTCCATCTCTTAAGAATCGAACACAACTACAATTGAGGTATAAATGAACATCAACATCTGCGGTTTTAAGCTTCATCCACTTGAGTATATCTTCACTTCTTTTCGATGACAATGATAATTTGTATCTTAAAGAATTTAGTTTTCCAAGAGTTTCTATTCGAAATACTTACATGTCGATTAGAGCCATTTGCTGAACCGCATCTTTCATAGGAAGGTATGGTAGTTTCAGCCAAGGGAATTTGTTGTTGATCTAAAAGCAATTAAAATATTGAAGTTTGGTTTGTTGGCAAGTAACTTTTTTTCAAATTTCCCAATTTTTTTCGAATCAGCTGTTCAACATAAAAAACGATTATTTCAACTCCTTCGAAACAAAACAAAATAAAAGTTCTACTTTATAGTGAAAATTAATTTTCTGTTTTTTTTATGAATCAAAAAGGGTAACGAAGATGAGCGAACCGCGTCCACACCCCTAGACAGGGTTGATTATGGGGATTACCTGATGAATTTCACTCATTTTTTGGTTAACAAGCAATGTGTTTTACGCTTGCTGATCTGAAAAAAAGTGATAATTACTGTAAATCTGTTTGTGCTCCGATGTTATAAATAAAAGACGTTTAAAAACCAAAAATTTGAAAATACAGAGTTAACTTCTTCATTGTGGTTCACAAAGGGAATACATAAAATTGAATGAATGTGATGAAAACATAAGATGCACCTAATCCTGATAACCTCGAGACGAAGAACGGGGAATATGTTTATCTAAGAGGTCATCTCTGAAGGTCAAAAAGAGAAAAGAAGCAAAGATGAGAGATTATAGGTGTTTTTTGTTTGTACTTCTCCCTCTTCACTTTTTTTTCAGTTTCGAAAACGATGGCTCAAATCGGAATGGACGAGCTTCATCTAATGTCCTTCATGGTTTATTACAACAGTTTTATTCATCTGAACATGCAATATGTTTTCTTCACAGTCGAATAATACGAAGTTTTGCTAGATTTGTTGTGATTATGGCGCAGTTGCAGGTTATTCTATCGGTAGAGCTCCTCAAAATTGGTGGGTCACTGTAGTACGTAAGGCATTTTTGCATGAGCTGTCAATCATCCTTCTCATATCTTCACCCAAAACTTACTATTTCAAGAAGCACAACGTGGCTTTATGGCTAAACATTTTGACCTCCATGCGGAAGGTGTTGGTTTCGACTCTTCATTTTTTTTTCCAAATATGGGTTGCTGATTCATTCTATTGAGTTTTTGATTTTGTTTTTAACATACAAATCTGTCGTTTAAAATCGAAAATTTTCAGCCACAACAACTACGATCTAGCAAATTTTTTTCATATTTGTTTTCCATTATGAACATTCATTCCTCACAGACTAGCCCTGATATCATAAGATTCTAAAGACAAGCAGACAAATGAGTTGTTGTGAAGACCAGTAATTATATTTTCTGAATTTGTCAAGTGCTTTACACTTTCCAGTCTGAAGTTCTCTGTTCTAATTGTTTTGGACTCAATATCTGTTTTGTTGAACTTTTTTTGTAGAAGTTTCACAAGTTGACTCCTCTAAGATCATACCAAAAAATATTTTCTGTCTTTGAATTTATCTTCATCGTTCGAATTCCCAATGCTGTCTTTACACACAATCTATCAACGTATATCAGGATGCATTGCAATTTTCAACAACATCATTTTGATATTTCTGATCATTTACAAATCTCATCATAGAGTGGGGAAGTACAAATACTTCATGATTTATATATCCGTGTTCGAACTCTTGTATGCAATTCTTGATGTGATGGGAGCACCGGTAAAACTGAAAATAGTTTTCAATTTTGAATTTCGGATTTCCAGACAATTTTCACAAAGGATTCAGTTTTTGTGGTGGCGATTTATTCCGAACAAACGCTTGTTCCTGAAATATTTTCAGAAGTTTTTTGTGATTGGTATTGTGTATTCTTTGGAGTTTCCATGGCTATTTTTGCTATTCATTTCATTTATAGATACTTGGTGGTCAGCGAGTGGGTTTTTAGTTAAAGTTTCAGACAATAGTAAAGGTTTTCAGAAACAAAATGTTGAAGAATCATGATTCAAAATTGATTTTTGGCATGCTTGCATTTCCATTTTTGTTCGGATTGTTTTGGCTATGGCTTGTTCGTTTTTTCATTTCTCCCACTGAAAAATCGGATCAGTTTTTGATGTCAGTTTGTATTCTAGAATAATTATTGAAGTAAAAAAAGAGATTTACAGTGAAAACCATCTCGACAGAATTGGTGTAAAAATCACCGATGTGAATTATGCAGGTGTGTACTTTTGGCCGGTAGGAAAAGACGGAAGGAACCATATTCATTGGAGATCATCGATAGGGATATTCATAATGACCATTGCTATCGTAAGTTGAGTTCGGAAAACTTCTTTGACTTGACTTGTTCCAGACAATCTCCGTCGCTATAATTTTTGTGTTTGGTTGCAAATGCTACAATGAAACTTGCACATTGATCAAGCAGGCTACCCAATCTGACTCCTTCAATAAACTTCAAACTCAACTGTTTTATGCTTTAGTTCTCCAAACTGCTATCCCAGTTTTTCTTATGCATATTCCTGCTTCCACAGGATTCATTGCTTCATTTTTTAATTGCTCCATTGAAATCTTTGGAGAAGTGTCTTCAGTGACTATTTGCTTGTACCCATTGCTGGACCCATTACCTAATCTTTTCATAATTAATAGTTACAGAGAAGCGATCATAGGTTGGTTTGGATAATTTGAAATAGCTTTTTTGTGATTTTCCAGATGCTATGAGAGCAGTTAAACAAAGAGTTTTTCATTGCAAAAGTTTCAAAGTACAAGTGGGAACTGGAACTACAATAACCTTGGATTCTCAATCACATCCAGTATCAGTGTTGCCAACTAATTAATGTTTTAATTTTGTAAACTTCAATGAATGATATGAATTTCATTTCACAAAAACCCCAGTGACACTATAAGAAACCATAGAACGGAACCGTTGAAAACTACAGTTATCTATAGTCAACCTTGTCTTTCCGCTCCTCTTCCGTCTTACTTTCTATAGTCAACCTTGTAGTTGATTGTAGTTAAGTCGTTTCTCGATATGTTGGACACAAAAAGTCAGAGATTTCATGAAGATTGTGGTCGGCGTATTATAGTCCTCCTGTGGAAAGAACTTGATGTTGATGACAATTTATAAAACAGAGGATGACGATGATTAGTGCCTTCTTGCTTTAAAAGTAATGTATATCACGAAGATTTTGGTTTGTTCGATGGCATTTCTTTTTTCCTCTCAATTTTTGCACTTTTTGTTGTTCGTTCTTCTGAAATATTCTTTCTTTTTTTCCTATGATTTTCATCGGATTCCAGAAAAAATGAATATAGAGTGGTTTGTAATTGGAGCTGGCGCTGTTGTTTTACTCTACATTTTCTACCGGATTGTTCTAGTGTTTTTCAATATTTTGGGGCCATATGTGTTCTTCCGGCCAATTGATTTGAAGAAAAAGGCAGGAGCATCTTGGGCAAGTAATTAATTTTACCTTGTGACTAACCATACAATTACTCATTCAACATCTTCAGTTGTTACTGGTGCCACTGATGGAATCGGAAAGTCATATTGCTTTGAACTTGCTCGTCGTGGATTCAACATCTATTTGGTTTCGAGAACAGAGTCAAAACTTGTTCAAACTAAAAAAGACATTCTTGCCAAACACCCAAACGTTCAAATTCACTATGCGACATTTGACTTCACTAATCCTTCATCAACTGGTTATAAGGAGTTGTTGAGTCAGTTAAATGAAGTTAACATTGGAATTCTTATCAATAATGTTGGGATGTTCTTTGAATATCCAGATTACATTCATCAAATGGGTGGAGGATTGGAAAAATTAGTTGATGTGGCGATTGTCAATATGTTGCCACCGACTTTGGTATGCTAGCTGCAAATATCATTTCTGGCTACTTCATTTTCAGCTCTCCGCTGGGATCCTCCCACAAATCAGTGTTGCACGGAAATTTCCGTTTCCGTTTCCGTTTCCGTTTCCGCGGCATTTTTTGGCGGAAATTTCCGTTTCCGTTTCCGGCGGAAATATTTTTCTGCAAATTTTCCGTTTCCGTTTCCGGCGGAAATTTGCTTTTCCGCCGGAAATGTAAACGGAAATTTCCGAAAAAAAAAATTTTTTTTTGAGGTATTTCGATGCTATAATTTTCCAAAAATCTGTATATTTCACGTTTTAAAATGCTTTCATGACACCATTTTTTTCTGAAGCACATGATTTCGGTACTTTTCTTGCCTTTTTTTCATGTTGCTTCAAAAATTTCCGTTTCCGTTTCCGTTTCCGCGGAAATTTTTCCGGAAAATTTCCGTTTCCGTTTCCGGCGGAAATATTTTCTTGAAAAATTTCCGTTTCCGTTTCCGACGGAAATTTTTTTTCGAAATATTTCCGTTTCCGTTTCCGGCGGAAATTTTTTTCGCGTTCCGTGCAACACTGCCACAAATGATTAGACGAAAAGCTGGAGTAATCGTGAACATTAGCTCAGCTACAGGAGCATTCAAAATGGCTCAATGGTCTGTCTATTCTGCTTCCAAGGTAGTTTCTATGGGGTTTACCATTGCTAAAATAACGATGGAAACTATTTTCTAAAACTTCCAGAAATACGTCTCCTGGTTAACTGCCACTCTTCGAAAAGAGTATGGACATCAAGGAATTCTCTTCCAAACAATCACACCTTTCATTGTTGCAACTAAAATGGCCGGTAACCCGAATACCTCATTTTTCTACCCGGATAGTGATTCATTTGCAAAATCTGCGCTGAATACTATTGGAAACTCAAATGACACCACAGGATATATTGCACATCAATTGCAATATGAGATGATGAATTTGATGCCAGAATTTTTGTTTGATAGAGCTGTGCTCAAAACCAGTGCGGAGTTGAAAGAACGGGCATTGAAGAACAGAGAAGAGACATCGTTACCGTAAATAATTTGTTTTTATATGAAACTTACAATTAAATGAACGAAACAAAAATAAATAAAGAGATAAAAAGAAACTTTTCAATAAAACTGGTTTTTCTACGTGACACAACCCAACCAATCAAAGAACAAAACAGAACGTAGAATTTTCAAAAACTATAGCCACGTCTTCTAGCCAAATTATAAAATGCTTGGTAAGTTGATGAAATAAGTTGACACAAAAAGTCACAGATCTTATCAAAATTGTGTTCTCCGTACTATTGTTCTTCCTCCCGTGGAAAGAAATTGATGTTTATGTCAATATATATAAAGGAGAGAATGATGATAAGATTTCATCCATGTTCCTTTTTCTCTACTGGTCTCTAAGAGAAGTGAGCCGAGTTTGTTTCTTCTTTGCTCTCAACTTTTTGCTCTCAATTTGTTGTCCTTCTTCTCAAAACTTCTTTCTTCCCTTTTCCTCCGTCTCTTCTAATGACCAAACTCTTTCTTTTTTTTCAATTCTCTCACGTATAAAACTTTTCTCTCACGCAATTTTCTCACCAACTTTTTGTTCTTTTTAGCAAAAATGAACATAGACTGGTTTGCAATTGGAGCCGGCTCAATTCTCCTATTGTACATTGTCTATCGGATTCTTCTGGTGTTATTCAATATTCTGGGGCCTTATGTGTTCTTCCAACCGATTGATTTGAAGAAAAAAGCTGGAGCTTCGTGGGCAGGTAACTGGCATTTTCAAAATTTTTCTAACTAAAAATTTTCAGTTGTTACCGGTGCGACTGATGGAATCGGAAAGTCATATTGCTTCGAACTTGCTCGTCGTGGATTCAACATCTACCTGGTCTCGAGAACAGAGTCAAAACTTGTTCAAACTAAAAAAGACATTCTCCTCAAGCACTCAGACGTTGAGATTCGTTATGCGACATTTGACTTCACTAATCCATCACCAATTGATTATCAGAAGCTGTTGAGTCAGTTGAATGCAGTGAATATTGGAATTCTTATCAATAATGTTGGCATGTTCTTTGAATATCCAGAATGCATTCATCAAGTGGAAGGAGGATTGGATACATTGGCTAATGTGGCAATTGTGAATATCTTGCCGCCAACTTTGGTAGTCTAGCTGGAATTAGTTTCTTTAAGAAAATAAAACATTTTTAGCTTTCCGCTAGAATTCTCCCCCAAATGGTGTCCCGAAAAGCTGGTGTTATTGTCAATATTGGCTCAGCTGCAGGAGCATTTCCAATGGCCAAATGGTCCGTTTACTCTGCTTCAAAGGTAACTGGTTTTATTATTCTCCTCTCTCTATCAAGTGAAACTTTCAGAAATACGTCTCGTGGCTTACTGCCACTCTTCGCAAAGAATATGGCGACCAGGGAATTCTCTTCCAAACAATCACCCCTCTGATGGTCGCTACTAAAATGGCTGGCAACCCGAATACCTCATTCTTCTGTCCTGATAGTGATTCATTCGCAAAATCTGCACTGAATACAATTGGAAACTCAAGTGACACTACAGGATATATCACACATCAATTGGAATACGAGATGATGAATTTGATGCCGGAGTTTGTGTTGGATAGAGCTGTGGTTAGATCTAGTGCGCAGTTGAAAGAAGCTGCAATGAAGAAGAAAGAAGAGAAGTTGTTATCGTAAATTATTTATTTTTTTTTTGTTTGACTCGACTTTATCTTATCATTAAATACATAATTTAAACCGTAATCCATCCTTTTTGTTTCCTTTGTTTCTTCACAACAAAATAATCTTCAAAGTTGTAGAAACCAGTTGGCTTCTCAGTTTCAGCTTCAAGAGCATCTTCTTCTTCTTCTAAAAATTCCGGTCCCTCATCCCGGTCCCATTCCGTTCCATTTTCCTTAAGCTCATATTGAATTGGAGTCAAGTGCTCTCTGGTAGCAGTGCCCAGGATTTCAGGAGCTGAAAAAAGTTTCGATAAATTTTTATCGTCCGAAAAAACAATACTTACATCTCCACCCAATATCTCTGATGCACTTCTTATCGAACACTTTCTTGAAGTTCTTTGGCATTTTGATAATGTGATATCCAGCCACCTCTTCATTGGAGCCAACTGGCCTAGAGTTATAGAAGCAGTGACTGAAATGCACGTCTTTGAGACTCCCTGGAATATTCGGAATTCAGAATTGAGTGAAAAAATCTTATGATGAAAACTTACACCATGCATATCTGAGCTCTGAAATTTCTCTATGGATAATCACTTCTTTTTTATTTGCCATGTCCTGATCGATTTCCCATCTCTTCTTCCTATTCATTGAGTACACAATACATGGTTCAAAGTCTTGAGCTTCAAGAGGAGCATCGTTGTGATCAATTTTAACGATAGCAGAATAGGTGGGAGCTCCGCGGATGTAGCATTCCATCAGACGGTTTCTGGGGTGGTTTTTGGCATCGCGTTTCATGCTGGAAGAGGACAAATGGAAGAGGGAAATGCGACGAATAGTTCAAAGTGGAAAGGTATACGAGAAAAATGGAGAAGTGATGTCATATTTTGAAATATTTCGATAGCAATTTTGAAAAAAAAATTATTACCGTGGCAAAAATATTGATTAGTCAGTGGGAAGTTAGAATTGAAACTATGAAAATTCGGAATTTCCACATCATTGGCAGCATAACTCAAAAGTAAAATGAGCAAGTTTTTGAAAATTTTCGGATGAAAAGTCAAGAACTCCGATGCTCGGCATCCCAGACATGAATAGAGGCAGTACTGTATGTTCAGAGCAGCATATCTCAATTGCCAATAAAGCCATAAAAAAGTGGTCAACTAATGAAATGTTTATCAAAAAATGTCTAACATTTTACTAGTTATACATTTTTTGATATCTTCAAAGGCAACTGAGATATACTGCTCTAAACCTGCAGTACTTGAATTTTGAGAGTGGTGCATCTAGTCCTGCATGTTCAAACCAGTATATCTCTGTTGTCTTCAAAGATATCAAAAAGTAGTTAACCAAAGAAATATTTATCATAACCTGGGGAACCCATTTTACTAATTACAAATTTTTTGATAACTTCAAAGACAATTGAGATGTACTGCTCTGAACATATTGTGAGACAATTCTGCAAATATAAAAGGGACTTTCCATCTTTCATAATCACCCAATTCAAAATGAAAATAAGTTGATATCAAAGAATATTTATTTTTTAATCAATACCCGATTCTATGTTTTCTTTTTTGAATTATTATAAAATACTTATGGCAGTTAAATTTGTACAGAAAGAAAATTAAACGGAAATCCATCCCTTTGGTTTTCTTTGCTTCTTGGCAACAATATGATCGGCAAGGTTGTAAAAGTTATTTGGTTTTTCAGTGGGATTCTCGACTTCTGGAGTATCCTCTTCTTCCTCTCCGAGGTCTTCTGGCCCCTCGTTCTCCTTCAACTCATATTCAAGTGGAGTCATAAGTTCTCTTGTGGTGTAGCCGAGGAAGTCGGGGTCTGGAAAGATGCATTTTATTCGTCAAATTGATTTTTTTAACTTACATCTCAATCCAATATATCTGAAACACTTGTTATCGAACACTTTCTTGTAGTTCTTTGGGACTCTCACAATGTGATATCCAACCACTTTTTCTTCCTTCTTAGCCTCGTCAATTTGTGTAGAGCTGACTGGTTTGGAGTGATTGAAGCAGTCATGGGAATGAACGTTGTTGAGACTCCACCAAGCAAAATAGAGATCTGGAATCTCTCTTTCGATCACCACTGACTTCACATCTTCATCTCCGGCAATCAAATTCACAGAGTCTTGATCGATCTCCCATCTCTTCTTCTTGTTCAATGAGTATACAACAAGAGGCTCAAAATCTTTGGCCTCAGATGGAGCATCCGTCTCGAAATGCTCAATTTTGACGATTGCTGAATAGGTGGGAGCTTTGGGGATGTAGACGTCCATTAGCTTGTTTTTGGGGTGGTTTTTGGTGTCGCGTTTCATGATTTTTTCTGGAATGAGGCTGGGTTGGGAGTGAAAGAGTTTGAGAGGAAAAATGAGAAAAAGAAACGAACTGAACAAATAAACGTTATCACCAAAAATCAGAGAAGGAGGAGAGATCGAAAAATCAAAAGTTTTTCTAAAACTGAACGAATCGTTTTGAAAATGAAACATGATTGAAAAAAGAATGCCATCCTAGAAGAGAAAATTTAAAAATTGAAATCTAGGTCATGAATATTTAATTCAAAGAGATGAGCATCATGAATAAAAAACCAAGGTTGGTGGAACATTTCGTAACGACTATACACTAGTACTGCATGTTCAGAGCTTCATAACTTGGTTACTTTTGCTAGTTTCAAAATATGGTCAACTAAAAAGTTGCGCATCATTAAATTTTAAACATTTCATTAGTTAAACACTTTTTGATAGCTTTAAAGATAACCGAGATATGCTGCTTTGAACATGCAGTACTCGGTTGGGCAATCCTCTAATATAGGAGCACCAAGTACTTCATGTTCGGAGCTTCATAACTCGGTTGCTTTTGAAAACTTCAAAAAATGATTAACTAAAAAGTTTTTTATCACCAAATTTCAAACATTTTGTTAGTTAAAAACTTTTTCATAGCTCTAAAGACAACCGAGATATACTGCTTGGAACATGGAGTACTACTGGTTTCAGCCCCACTATAAATAGTTTTCACTAAACCTACAAAACGAAAAGAAAATATAATAAAACTAGCTTCACTTACTATATAAAATGAAGACGTACCAACAAAAAAATTTAATAAGAAAACCGTCCACCACCACCAATTTTATATAGGACGACACTACACAGTATACGTTCGACAAAGAAATGAAACCAGAAGAAACTGGCAAAAGTGTCAACGACAGACACACGAAACTCATGACAACAACATAGCTGATTTTCCGAAAAGAAAAACGTCAATTTATTTATACCGAATGGGTCACGCTGGGAACGTTCAGAGAACCACCGATAACAGAGAAACTGACTCATGATCTATTAGTACTTCACGTCACTTCTTTAGAGAAGAGAGAGGGAACAAACAAATAGAAGAGATGGAGGAAGAAAGGGAAAACCAATTGATGCAATTTCGCAATGTTTAACAACAAATCTGAATAATTGCACAAAAAAATTTGGAGTTTAAAAGCTGGAAAATTATGAAGAAAATTCAGAGAAATTCAATTCTCTTTTTATTATTTTTAAATGGAATCTGATCACGAATATTTCTGGTGAGTGAAAAGTTTTGGCATATATTTGTTGTTTTTTTGGTGTTTGATGCCCTAGTTTTCCTCATAGAGAAAAAAAAAGAACGTAATGTTTTTATGTTTTTGAAGTGATCCTGAATACTATAGTGGATCAAACGCCACAGAAGAAGTTGGTACAATGGAAAGTTACAACAATGTTCAGAGTACTACGCGTAGTACTACGTGCCAAAGCGGCGCACATGACTAGAACCCACTCATTTTATAGCCGTGTGACCTGTGTGTTGTCTCTAGGTCCATGGAGTTTTAGGAAGAGGCTTTAGGAAGAATGTAGAGGCTCCCAGTATAGCTGTAGGCTCTCTAATAGAAACTCACTAGGTACTGTATGTTCAAAGCAAGATATCTCGGTTGTCTTTAGAGTTATCAAAAAGTGGTCAACTAAAGAAATGTTTAATAATAAATTTTAAACATTTCATTAGTTGAAAACTTCTTTATAGCTCCAAAGACAACTGAGTTATGCTGCTTTGAACATACGGTACTCTGCCGACCCTGTAACAGAAGGTCACCCAGTCCTACATGCCTAAAGTAGTGTATCTCAGGTGTCTTCAAAGCTATCAAAAAGTTTCTAACTGACAATTTGTTTAAAATGTCTCAAAAAAAAAACATTTCTTTAGTTGACCACTTTTCAAAATTTTCAAAGACAATTGAGATATGTTGTCCTGAACATAAAGTACTCTATCAGAGAATGTATGGTATAAGCAAAATAGTTTTGACGGCTTCTCCAGAATAAATTTCCATTTCTTCCCAAAAGACACTTAGAATTCATGAAGCGCCTGCCGCATATCATAAAACAAAACACATGTGACCAATATTTCGCGGAATGTAACAATGGCACTGGTTTTCCGGTCTTGTGACCTTTTCACGTGCCGAGGCGGAAGTGTTCAAAATAGAACTTGTTCTGGGATCTGTGATCTTGATAACGTTTTGAAATAGGTTTTTAGTTTCTACCGTTATTTTTAGTATTGGAAAAGAAACAAGAGACGCAGACGGCTAGACAGTAGAGCTTCTCTGCGTCTCTCGATCTTTCACCTCTATACTTAAATTCTAGGTCTAAGAACAATGGACCATCCCAATCACAAAACCATGATAGAAATCGAAACGCTGAGCACCAGTTAGCTCACTTGAAGGATAAGTCAGGAATCATGAAGACTTATCATGTGTACACCGGAGAGAATCAGTTTACCAATAGATATTGGGAGAAGTTTGATAGAACTTTTATGAGCAAAGACCTGAAGCCATTCGTAATGAATTCAATGAATAAGAGAAGGAATTGGGAGATAGAAGACTTGGATTCAGTTGATTTAATGAGAAGAATACAGGAATTGCACAAGGGAGAAGACGTTATGTTATTGGAAAGAGTTGCCATGAGAACGATGGATTGGTCAAGTAAGCGCGCTCATGGTTTCTGAAAACTGATCAATAATCTTTTAGACAACTTCCGCTATGATTGGTTCTGGGATGACTTCAAGGTGCTTGCTATGCATGAGCTTGACTCTTATGTTTCTGGAAGACCAGCTTATAGAAAAACTTCTGTAAATTCTGGAAGGGGACAACACGTAAATCATTTCCTTGCTTCGAATAGAGCTTCCAATAAAGATGAGTCAGAGAGAATTCGAAATGAGAGAATAGGAAATTTGGAGAAGGAGAAGAGAACTGTGGTGGTGTATCACTTAATAAAGTCACCAGATAACTATATGGATATTTTCAAGAAGGAGTTTGGAAGAGATAACTGTTATTCTGCTAGATGTACGTTTTGAGGCTAGCGGAAAAAAAATGAAAAAAAAAAGTTATAGGGGCTCCACCAACTTATTGGGAAAGGAAGAGAAAGCAGCACATGGATACATTGGATTTGAGATATGAAGATAACAACTTTTCTGATATGGACTTCGAGATTGAGGAGGGAGTAGAAGATCTTGAAATGTTGAAGGCTCCAAAGTTCTACAATTTGGAAGATCATTTGGTGGAGAATTTTGTTTTGGTGAAGAACAAGAAGAAGAGAAAGAATTGAATGTACAGTTTTTTATTCGAAAAGTTTTTCTGTACACTTTGGAAGAATGTATAAAATCATTTGATCTCATTCAAGCCACATTTGCCACATCCTGCACTGTCAATGTTTTTGAACTTCTTTGCTTCTTAGCACCTCCTGGAGTTTTGCGATTTGGTGTGACTGTTTCTGAAAATATCACATGGGACGCTGCATGTTCATAGCCGTATATCTCCGTTGTCTTCAGAGCTATGAAAAAGGGAGAAACTAAAGAAATGTTTAAATTTTACTAATAAACATTTCTTCAGTTGATCACTTTTTGATAACTCCAAAGACAATCAAGATATTCCGTCCTGAACAATAATCTTACCCAACAACGCTTTCCGATAGTGTTGAATCATAAACATTGTTGGCAACGGATCCAATACTGGATATATAGCAACTGCTGTGCAAAAAAGTGATTCTGCAAACTGGTTTCCCATATGAAATACCGGGAATGTGAACAAGTATAAAGCAGGCGCTTGCATCAAAACTGCAGGAATTATGATTTGAGCAACTAGGGAGTTTAGTAGTTGTGATTGAAGATCCCGATAGCTTTTGGAGTAGTTGAAGGAATTCGCGATTGCACTGACTTTTTTGTAACATTTTGTGGCGAATATAAGAATAATGATGATTGAGGAGGTCTGAAAATTATCTTCCTAGCTTGGTAAGGTGAGATCCTGGAAAACTCACCACCATAGAATCTAAAATTATCATTCCAAAAATTGTATTCCAGTTTAGAGATTCTTGGTTATCATCGGTGGTGTAATAGTTAGGACCAACGTAAGTTACTTCTTGGATGACTAGGTCTTTTTCAGGAAGGAAATGAGCGCTTAGTATCTTATCAGATGATTCATTAGGACTCAGAGTAGTAACAACTACAGTAATCCACAAAGCACCGTATAGCATTGGACACATCAGCCAGATAAGTAATTTCTTCCAGGTTATCTTCTTGACATGGGCGTGTCTGGAAATTGAAACTTACAGAATGAAATCATAAAGGGTTCACCCAGTAATCACAAGATAACGGTATACAAAATGAAGAGCAAAGATGGCCATAGACATTCCGAACATTCCACAAAACAAAGCGTCAGCCATGTAGATTAACCATATTGGAAGGTGAAGACGGTCACTTCTAGCAACCACCAGGAAGACTGAACTGTGACTGAAGAAGTCCTGAAAGATTATAAAGCTGCTAATTCCATTCTATCGAAGGAAAAATTACCGGTTGTATTAAAACATTCAAAATTGCAAATATCACCTCAAACAGTGAGATGTAACAGAGTAAATATTTATATTTTCCAATTTCTTTTGGTGACTTATGAAGGATTAATTGAAGAAGTACGGCGTTGATAGCCAGGGATAAAGGAGCACTTAGCTTCTGAGCAAGAACAGGAATCATTCCGATGCTGAGCATAGTTATAGGTTGGTAAAACTGAAGTTCTTAGGCAAGTAATGTACAAAGTCGTATAGTGGAAGTCTATTGGGAAATGGGTACGTAATCAAATGCTTTGTTTTCATCGCTGTAGGTGATATTCTGTGATATCTGCCATTTATTCTGTTAAGGGAGTTTTTTTTCAATTTTATAGGAGAATACTTCATTCGAAAAAATAAAAAAAAGATGAGTCAACTGTAGTTTCTGCTCCAGTTTCACTTCCAGCTCTCTTCCACATCAGGCTTCTTTTCCCCCTTTTCCACTGGCTCCACTTTTTTGTGGAGTAAAACTTCGAGAAGAAACTTCTCTAGTCTAAAAACAATCACTTTTTTTAAATCTGAAATTGAAAAAACTCACTTCACGATGGGTAATTCGAAAAGACAGCTCCAAAAGAATGCAAATGTATAAGTGAGTATTGTGGCTGGTAGGATGTAGTAGACGTACTAAAAGTTCAAAGAAATCTATCTTGGTTGCCTTGGAAATTTTCAAAAAGTAATCAACTAGAGAAATGTTGAGCAGAGTATTTCAAACATTTCATTAGTTGAAAACTTTTTGATAGCTCTAAAGACAATTGAGATACACTTGTTTGAAGTTGAGGCAGAGAAACCAGAAACTCTGCGCCTCTTCCTCTTTCTCTGCTTGTTCAAATCAGTATAACACGGTTATCTTGGAAGATTTCAAAAAGTGATCCATTAGAAAAATGCTTATCAATAAATTTTGAACATTTTGTTAGTTGAAAATTTTTTGATAGCTCTCTAACCAACTGAGATATGCTGCCCTTAACCTACGGATTCTCTAATACTTACAACTTGCCACGTGGAAACAAAATGCAGCGGCTTTGCTCCAACATTCAAAAAGTAATAGACAATCATCAAATGAACAATATAAGCTGAGTAAGAAAGCCGTCCAAGAGGTTGCCAGATCGGATGGTTCATAAAGTTTCCAATGGGTCCTGCCCATCCATAGTGACATGCCAAAACAATATAAGCCACTGAAGCAGCCCAAAAGAATCGAGAGAAATTGTAATAGGTGGCCTTCTCCCAGGAGCTCCAATAATCTCCTTGATCATATCCCATATTGGCTGTTAAGCATGCAAATGGAACACCAATCGAGAAAAACATTGCGAATAATTTCTTGCCGAGATGAAGTTTTGCTGGAGGTGGGCACTTGGCAAGAAGGTATCCGACTAGAATACCAAGTAGATAAGGGGGACATCGAATCCATGGTTTTTGGTAGATGTAGAAGTTGAATTTTCCGGATTTACTGTAAAAATGATGATGAGGATTAGGATTAAAAGAAAGTTTTGTGAATTCTTACTCAGAATTGAAAGAATCAGCTGGCATATCAAACTTCTGATATAAAATAAATACTATGATGAAGCTGCTAAGACACCCAGCAATTGAAATAATGAGTCCGGATATTGGTTTCCAGGCGAGAGCAACAAGGATAACTGGAGCAATGATGTAGAGTTGGGTGTCCACTGCAAGGTACCAACTGGGTCCATAGCACGGATTCTCTCCGTTATCAAAATTATTTATGTAAATCAAATTTCTCCACCATGATTTTTTGCAAGCTTCAACTTGTAGTACGGTGAAATCTGGAATTTTCTCTTTTTGTATGTCTTCAACTCTCTGGAACTCACTAAACAAAGAAGCAGCCAACGGCCCCTGAATATATAGTGCATATACTGCGTAGAACCCAATGAAAATCATATATGGAGGTGTCAACCTTATATATCGATGGAAGTAAAATAGGATCCAGGTGGCAGGAGATTTGAGAGTTTTCAAACTTGGTTTCATTCTAAAAAATGAATAAGCCACAGTGATCCCGGATACTAGAAAAAAGGTGTCAACTGAGAAGACTGCATTCATGAAGAAGTAGTCGGCGAAGTAGTCAGCAAATGATTTGATTGGCATCAAGGTATCTAAAAATGTTTGAATAGAAATCAAAATGTCAGTGAAAAAAAAACCTGCAAAAGCGAAGTAGTTCAACATATGTCCTGAAAGAACCCAAGCCATGGATAATCCTCTAATACAATCTAGGCATTTGATATGGGTAGCTGGTTGAGGGGATACATTAAGAATGGCTCCAGCATTGGTCCAGAAGGAAAATGCGTATAGGAAACGGTAGAAGGAAACTGAAACTTGAAAGAAATTTATGGAATAGCGGGAAGATAGGATACCGGTTTTCTCCACGGTTTTACTGGAAACAGAGAGTAAAGATTCTCGGAGAAAGTCTATTGAAGTGGCAAGGATAGCAGTGCAGATTACTATGAACATGAATACTCTGAATTTTTTTTTGTTAGGAAAAAAATCTGAAAGAAAAATATATAAATACTCACGAGAATCCCCAGAATGCTGAATCTTTTGGAACATCCCTCTGTGAACAAAATGTTGCACAGGCAGTCAATGGGAGCACACTCAATTGGTTGTACAGGTTGACTGTATCCTCACTTCCACATGATTTTGGCATGCACACTGCTCTTCGGAATGCTATTGATGTCCCTGCGTTGTTTATATCACCACCGGCGCAGCTTGCCTGGAAATTGATAACAGGAATCCTGTGCTCATCCGTTTCAGATAGCCCATGTTCTACATGCTCAGTGATGTATGTTCAGAGCAGAAGAACTTGGTTGCCTTCAGAGTTATCAAAAAGTGACCAACTAATGAAATGTTTATCAATACAATACAAATATTTTATCAGTTGACAACTTTTAATAACTATGAAAGCAGCCGAGTTATGCTGCTTTGAAACTGAGTGCTTCTATTACCGAATTGACGGCACACTCACTTTCCTTCCGGGTACAAGTAATGCATAGCAATAGTTAGTTTCATATTTCACTCCATTGATTCTTTGGCACTCTTGATAACTTCCATCGAAAACTAGAGAGATTTCAAAGAGTCCTGGAGATGGGATTTTACCGAAAGCGTCGTATTCTAGAAAGTAAAAAATGTACATAAACAGTGACTGTTAGAAACTTACGCTGAATGGCAAAAATATTTTCCTTGACAATCTTCAAAACAGAAGCAGAACAGTTTTTGTAGATGAGGCATTCTGTGGAAACTTCTTCAAAAGTTTTAATTGATCCGATCCAAGTTTTCATATCTTTCGTACACCCATCAGAGATTCCAGTGTAATTTATAAAACTGTGGAATGGTTGGAAGCTCTGAAAGTTAAAAAATCAAAAGTAAAAGGAAAAATCTGCTAAACTCACCTCAATTTTGTCCAAATCAAATAAATATTTTGTGCAGCTTACATCTTGAAAAACCGTACAAAAAAAGAAAAAACAAAAGATAAACCTCAAAAAACTAGAATTCATAACAAGAATAGTAATAAGTTTGCACCCAGAAAACTTTGCCACTTCATTTGCACTCAATTTTTCGTCACTTTTTTATACAGGTGAACAAACAAATTGTGGAAGACTTATGATAAGGGAAAGAAGAGTCTATTGGAGTTAGTCACTCAATTCTAGGTCAGGTTTCATAACCACGAACTTTGTGTATTGGAAGGAATGAATCATCGATACCATCATAGGGGGAATTCCGGGAGGATTGGAAAAAGTAAAAGTTATGATAATTTTCTCGTGACTCATCCCAAATCCCTATTTTTACACGGTTTTCAGAATTTAGTTCTCTCTGAAATCAATTCACAACTCGACTTCTTCATTACTAGCTTTCCGATTAGCGACGAATAGTCAAGGATCACTATGGAAACTGAAAAAATGTCGTCGTGAGTTTCTCTTTTCACAAGAGAAGAGCTATCGAACGATCTTGCTTCAGCGAGTCGAAAAAGAAAAAGATTGGCGTCGGAAAGTTGAAGGCGACGGAATCGGACAGTAGTGTGAAGTCGAAACAAGCGCAGTTGATGAATAAGAAGAAGAAGGAGGAGGCCAATAATGCCAAGGTACAGTATCTCGGGATGTCCTTATATAACAGAAGTTTCCAGATGATTCGTCTCCTGGGTAACCGAAGTGTGTACCATGTGTCTGTGGAGGACTTTGTCCGTGTCTCCCAACTCGTTAAACAACAACAATCGTCGAAGAACCTGATGACAACTGTCGATTTGCATCGATTCAGTGACCAGTCGATTATGGCTTTTGTGAATTATGTGCAGAATCGGGAGATTAAGTCTGCTTTGACTTTTTATGCAATCACTGAGCTCGTCACTCTGGCGCACACTTTTCAAATGAAGGACTTGAAGATGTGTTTGGAAGATGTTAGTTTTAAACAACATTTCCGGGGTGGCAACTTGCCGATTGCTTGCCAAATGCTTTCGGCAAACGAAAGGCAAGTTGCTGTTGCGGCAACCTGCCGTTTTCTCAAGCAATTTGCCTAATTTTCTGACAATTTGCCGTCCGGAGTGCCTTAATTTTCAGTGCATAATCGAGGGAGCAAAATCCTCCGAGGCAGATCTCCTTCAAACAATGATCCTTTGCGACGTGGCACATGTCAATCCGGAGACCGAGAAAGCTCTCCAAACTCTTGCCATTGATTCCATTGACAAGTTGGTGGCTCTTCCTGACTTTCACAAGATTCCATTCCATCAACTCTTTCAAATTCTGTCGAGTTGTGAGTTGACAGTCACTCATGAGATGTTTGTGGCCGACGTGGTGATTCTGTGGTTGAGTGGACAGAATCATGTCAATGCATTCGCACCTTCCTTGATGTCTTGTGTAGGTTTCGTTCAATGGAAAGCCTGATTTATGAATTTCAGATCCGCACAAAATTCCTGAGCCCAGTCGACCGTACCATCATCATTGAGCGTCTCAACCAGTTGAACATGCCCTATAAGCTTGTCCGTCTGGCTACTAGAATGCTAGAATCCACCAATAATCAACGTGTTTGCCTGGATCCGGCGCATATCCGGAAGAATTTTGGGAGGTAATTCAAACCTACAAAAGAAACCAACTTTTCAAAACGAAGAATTCAGATGTGGTGCAAACGTGAGCCCAGTTCCATTCAGTGCTCACTCCTCGCTTCCATTGAGCCGCCCGGCGTTCAATATGAAGATGAAGAAGTCGAAGGAACCGAAGGCGAAGCCAACTTTTGATGTAGAAACTGACAATGTAGTAAATATTCATAACGAAAAATTTTCCAGCCAGCTACTGCTCCACGTGTCATCGACCTCATTAACACTGATCCGAAGGCTGTGAAAATCGAGAAGACTGTGGAGAAGAAGGACTTTAAGAAGAAGCAAAAGGAAGCGAAGAAGATTAAGAAAGCCACTACGAAGAAATCAAAGAAGAGCAGATGTGCATGTATCGATTATGTGAAGAGTAAGATGAGCAAGAAGAATAAGAAGAAGGGACCACTTTTCAATGATTCGAATGCGGTTAAAGTCAAGCCACCCGGGAATAGTAGCAAGTAGGAAGAACAATTTTATTCAGAATCTGGAAACTCTTATTATAGAAAATCCGATGTGAGCACCAAGTCTTCTGTGTCCTCTAAAATGTCAGCTTCCACAAAAAGCAATCCGAATTCGTCGAAACTTGAGAAGAGTCTGGAGAAGCGGAGAGCTGGAAAACGGACTAAAATCCAGGGAGCCATTCAGACTTCGAAATCGAATACATCATTGAATAACTCGAAGAGCACAAAGAGTTCGATGAGTAAGAGTGTTTCAACGAAGGCCTAGATAAGATAAGCACCAAGAGAAACAACTTATGAAGAGAAGAAGAAATTATTTTTTTATTAGAGTAGGAAGAATAAATATGTGAATGAGCTAGTTTTTCATTTGTCGTATATCAAAGAAGGATATCTCGGTTGTCTTTAGAGTTATCAAAAAGTTTTTAACTAATACAATGTTTGAAATGTATTGATAAATATTTCATTAGTTGACCACTTCTTGATAACTCTGGAGACAAACGAGATATACTGCTCGAAACATGTAGTCTCCTCAGTACTGTATGTTCAAAACAGCATATCTTGGTGCAATGAACAAACAGTAATAAGGGATTCATTGTAAAAACAATTCAATCGTTTTATCAGAAATAGAAAATACACTTTTTGATCTCACTGAAACAAAAATCAGTCAAATTAACTACGACTTCCCCGCCACAAACAACAAATGTCCCCCTCTCTAATCAGTCAAACTACACGTTCTCTTCGTTGCCTTTGTAGTTTTTTGAGTGTGTTGATAAGGAAAGACCAGTATATAAGGCAGGCATAAGTTCTAGAGAACGTATGTACTTTCAAAAATGTTTCTTCTCCTGTTAATTATTTCTCTTGTCACCTGGCTCACTGTCAGACAAGTCTTGAAATCGAAACGATTGCCTCCTGGACCTATCTCTCTTCCATTGATTGGAAATCTTCCTCAAATTGGATATCATTTATGGAGAACTGGAGGAATTGTACCCACTTTGAATTATTATAGAAAGGTTAGATTAGACAGAATGTTTTAAGATGACCAAGTCTTTCAGCATTATGGAGATGTTTTCACCCTTTGGTTGGGACCAATTCCACATGTCAGCATCACCGACTACGATATTTCTCATGAAGTTTTTGTGAAGAATGCAACAAAGTATGCGGATAAACCAGTTCCACCGATCATGAATTATGTTCGACGTAAGTTTCCAAATTGTTCGTTTTTACAGCATCAATGTTATTTATGTAGATGGCAATGGGATCTTTTTCTCGAATGGAGAAAAATGGCAAGAGTTGAGAAGGTTTTCAATGTTGACAATGAGGAATATGGGAATGGGAAGAGATTTGATGGAGGAGAAGATTATGGCAGAGCTCAACTCCAGATGCTCCGAAGTGGATGCTCAATCTGAAAATGGGGTCACCGTACAAACTGTCAATGTGTTTTTTGACTTGACCGTTGGAAGTGTCATCAACAATATGCTCATGGGTTTCAGATTTGATGAGGTAACCCTAACGGAAAATTGGTACCGGTTGTTCAAAGCAGCATATCTCGGTTGTCCTCAAAGATATGAAAAAATGTTCAACTAATGAGTTGTTCAGAATGCATTCAGCAACATTTTTTTAGTTGATTACTTTTTGATAACTCTTAAGACAAGCGATATATACTGCCCTGAAAAAGCAATAGTGGACTCCCAGGTGTCTGTTTTCATAACTCTTCAAGTTCAAACAAGTGTATCTCAGCTGCTTTTTTTTCAGAGAAACAAAACCCGATTCCTCACTTTCAAGCATATGCTTGACGCTGCAATGGAGCGATTCTCCCCACTAGACATGACTCTTCCAGCTTGGGTTCTCAAGAAGTTCTTCTCTAAAAGTTTCGATTCTCTGGTTACTGACCAGTTAAAAATTATGGATTATGTTTCTGAAGATGCAGTGAAAAGATATAGAGATTATATGAATGGAAAATATGAAATCGATCCAGACAACGTGGAGGATTTTGTGGATGCTTTTTTGTTGAAGATGAAACAAAATCCAGGAAGTGATATTTATAAGTGAGTCAACCTCTCTCATTTTACTAGTTTGACATTTCAATTTCAGTGAGGAGAATCTGAAAGTTATCGTGTTGGATTTATGGATCACCGGTCAAGAAACTACAACAATGACGTTGATTTCTGCCTTCATCAGATTCTTGAATAACCCAAATGTGATGGATAAAGTTCGTGAAGAATTGATGAAAGTAACAAATGGAGGAACCCGAGATTTATCCCTCAAAGACAAAAATGACACTCCATACTTCACTGCGACACTGGCAGAGATTCAAAGACACGCTTCGATTTTGAATGTGAACTTTTGGAGAGTCAATCATGAGCCAACTGTAATCGGAGGTCATCCAGTTGACTCTGGATGCTTCATTGCTTCTCAGTTGAGTTGCCTTCATACCAATGAGAAGGTGTTTGAGGATCCAGAGAAGTTCGATCCGGAAAGATTTATGAGAAATGAGAAACTGATTCAACAAGTGATTCCATTTGGTATTGGGAAGAGGTCCTGTTTGGGGGAAGCGTTGGCGAAAGCGGAGTTGTATTTGGTTTGTGAACTTAACTTTTAAAACGTGTTTTAAGATTAATTCTGTATTTTCAGATCATTGGAAACCTTCTTCTCCGCTACAACTTCCAACCACATGGTCCCATTCCTTCAACCAAAGAAGTTCTTCCATTCTCTATCGCCAAAAGATGCGTTGTCTATGACATGAAGTTTGTAAAAATCAATAAGAACTAATTATTAATTTATGTATTATATTTTGAATGTAGTAACATAAATAAAACATATATTGAGCAATTAGAGTGTCTTGGGAGCCAATCGTGAGAATAAGATAAATAGAAAAAAAACAATCCGATAGAAACAAGCAAGAATATTTTAAACTGTCCAGAGAAATGTTTCCTAAGCTTTCAGAGCCAACAATTTCCTTCGAACTTCTACCAACTCCAATTGAAGTGCATCTTTTCTTCTCATCAGCTCTTTCAAAGCTTCTTCTTTATTAGAAGATTCATTTTGAATTTTTTCTTTAGAATCTTCCAGTCCTTTTAATTGATCTTCCAAATCTTTCTCCTTTTCCTTCAGCTCAAGAATTTCCAACTGAACTCTATATTCTTCACTTGCTTCCACTGTCTCTAAGTTGATGCCAACGCTACTTGTGTTCTCCCAGATTGTGAGTTTCCCTAGAATGCGTTTCCGATTTTCTGTTTTGCGAGCTTTTCTGAAAAAAAAAACAGTGGAAAATCAGAAAAGAAAAAGGAATCCTTACAGAAAATATGTCGGTTGATCCTCCACAATGACGGTAGTGATCAAGTTATTGAGAACTTCATTTTTTATGAACCTATTTCCAGGTATGATTCTTAATTTGATATCTTCCATCATGTCCTTATCCGAATTCACCCAGTGAGTGAGGAATTTATTAATTGTTTTAGAATCGAGATTTACATCATATAAACTGATACTTCCAAAGTTTCGAAACGATTTCAACGTTTCTAATGTGACCCATGAACAATTCCAGTAACAGATTTTTCGAAACTTGAACGCCTGAATTCAAATAAATTCAATGAACAGAAAAGGTTAAAAACAACTTACATTTTCATGATTGAAATCTTCTGGAAGTTTAGCTTGTATGGATAAATTTGTATCTAACTTGACATTGTTCATCAAGTAGTTGAGAACTCCTCCATCTATGACCGAATCTGTATTGTATCCCCCATGTCTCCCCATATAATCTCCAAAGAATAATATTTCAGTATACGGCTGTGTTAATATTTCTGATAGAATCTGTTTCAATTCTTCTGGTTCCTTGTAATTGATGTGAAGTGAAAATTTTCTCGACTTCGATACAAATAATGTGATAAGTCCTTTTGCCATCTCTAGACATTCGTTTATCGGATCCGAGACTATGTGTTTAGTCTCTTTAACTTTTGCTTGGCTTCTGAGGATGTCTTCGTCTGTTCTATCGTAAAATGCTTGTGTAGTAGATTTGTTATTCATTTCAATTGATAAAATATTGATGTGAGTGAGTCTCTGACATAGGGACACAGCAAAACCATCTGTCTTGAGCTTCATGGATTTCACAATAGCTTTACTCCTTTTTGTTGCCAATGATAACTTGTATCTGATTCAATTTCGTATTTTTTTGTCAAAAGTTTTCTGGTGTTAAATATACTTACATTTCGATTACGGTCATCAGTTTCACAACATCCTTCATGGGAAGGTACGGTAGTTTCAGCAATGGGAATCTTACTTTGCTCTGGATGAAATATTTTTGAATGAAAAATAAAGCATATCTCGGTTGTCTTCAAAGGTATCGAAAAGTATTCAACTAATGATATGTTTAGAACGTTCGAATAAACATTTTTTAGTTAACCACTTTCCGATACCTCTGCAGAGAGCCAAGTAACGGTGCTCTGAACATGTAGTACTGTGGATACTGAATAGACTTGCAAAAATAATGATCAGCTGGTGAAAAAAAAGTTCAACAAGAAACAAAACATTACCTGATGATTAAATTTACTCATTATGGAAAACTCCGCTGTTCGGTTTCTGGTTAATATATTTGTATTAGCCGCTAGATATTCTGCAAATTGTAAAAAAGTTTATTTGTTATTGCTTGTCATCCAAAAAGTATCGGGACGAAAAAGCTTTTATAATTGTCAAGTCCAGAGAAGATGTGTTCCCTGAACTGCATCTCTATGAATTACATAAAAAATACGCTGTCTCTATCGAAACAGAGATTAAAGAAACATTTTTAAAAGATAAGACATATTATTATTATTAATTGATTCGTAAAACTAAAATCTTCTATTATGTAATGAATTAGTAACCGTAGAAGGTTTCATGAAATGGGCTCTCCTTGCTGATGGTGGGGTCGATAGATTCAAATCGTTCCTTTTCCCGGGTCAAGACGCAACTGCGGCAGGCTACGAATCACCATAATGCAAGATGGATACGCGATTGTTTGCTCGTCTTCCACCTTCCTTCGATTGATGATGAGTTGACCTGAATACTTAGAAAACAAGAAAAAACAGTTGATAAACATTATTAATTCCTGTATTAATCTTTGAATGTAATCATAAATAAATCAGATACATAATCAGTCATTTTTCCTACAAGTCTCGGGGGGCAGTCATGTGTAATTGTTCACCTAGAAGAACAGAAAAATTTGAGAGTACATATAGAACAAATGGAAAAACAAGCAGGAATGTGTAATTATTAGTGCAAAATCCTAAGAAAGATGATTTTTCGCCAGCAAACATATAAATATATATATATATAAGGAGAATTGAAAGGCAAGAACTGGATAGATGGAGGGGAGGAGAAACCACTAGTAGAAAGATACATTTCGTTATGAGGGGAAAACCGAGAAAAATGAGCGGTAAGAAGAGGAAAAACAATGAACAAGCAGTTAAATTAGACTCCTATTTACTCGTCGGTGATTTTTGTCCCGTAGAATGTGTTTGTTTCCTCGCCAACTTGTTCCAAAGCTTCGAGGATCTATAACAAAAAATAAATATGTGAATCATACTTTTTCGGTTGAAAAATTACGTAGTCAAGATGCTCTCTTGTATGATCGGCACTTAAACAGAACCGAACACGTGCTTCCAAAAGCGGTGTTGCCGGATAGCCTACAGCGACGATTCCAATGTTATGTTTCAGCATTCGTCGTGAAAACTCACTGAAATATGAATTCTGCTAATGTTTTCTACAGTCTCAAGCAACTTACACAACTTTAGTGATATAAAACGTCATCAGCGGCACCACCGGACTATCATCATTTCCGTAAACCAGGAAGCCACGTTTACGAAGTTCCTTCCGGAAATATCGAGAGTTCTCGAGAAGTTGAATGGCTTTTTGACGGCCGATATCCGTTCCGTCTTTTCCGCACATAATCTAGAACAGGATTTAAGATTATCGATTTCAATGAAGGAAATTACCGTCACAGCTGTCTCAACTTGTGCTATCAGAGGTGGTGACATTGTGACTCCGTACACAGTACCAGCGGAATAGCGGCGAATGTGGTCGATGACTTTCTGGAAGAAGCACGGTATTGAAGTTATTCGAAATACAATAAATTAATAGTTCAAACAGATGTTTATCTTATGAAAACATTCATGCTTACCTTCGAACCGCCCATATAACCTCCAGCAGAAGCGAAAGATTTTGTGAGAGTACCCATCATTATGTCAATATCTTTGGGATTACATCCCCAGTACTCTGCAACACCTCTTCCAGTTGGTCCAACTGCTCCGATACTGTGTGCTTCATCAAGGAACAAATAACAGTTGTACTTCTTCTTGATAGCAATGAACGAAGGTAAATCGACGATCGTTCCTTCCATACTGAATAATATAAAGTTACCAGTTGTAAATCAGTTATCGACAAACCTATAAATTCCCTCAATGATAATCAATACTTTATTATATTTCTTTCCGGTTTTTGGGCTCACACCACACAATGCATCTCGTAACTTCTTTTCACAATCCTTCGCGTCATTATGCTTGAAGACTAGTGTATTTGCACCCGAAAGACGGCATCCAGTGACAAGAGAAGCATGGTTCAGACGATCAGAAAGAATCAATGAGCCTTCATCAACTAGAGATGGAATATTCATAGAGTTTGTGGCGAAACCCATTGGGAAAACAATCGCATCTTCCACTCGCAAGTACTCAGCAATAGTGCGATCAACGGATTTGTGCACGAGATGGTTTCCTGGAAACTGGAGAGAATGAGTAATGCAAATTTAATTTCCTTTTGTTATTAACCTTGTTCTTGTCTTGAACCTCCACAATTTATTCCAAACTTATCGATATACTGAGCAGCTGCTTCAGCACACACACCTGATCGATGAGAGAAGCCGAGATAATTGTATGACCCGAGATTAATCACTTCGGTTTCACTACCCGTGTATCTGGAAATAATGGAGTTCTAAGAAGAAGAAAAGTTTTAATGAGCTACTTGGCTTATGTGTCATTCTGCTCATGTACGATGTAGTTGTTAATTTATAAAAGACAACAAACAAGTAACTTCTGCATAAGTACTTGAGTCATGAAAGAAACACTAGTTCATTTATGCTGCTTTTTTCAAACTGCATACTGGTTTTGCTTTTTAGTTAACCTTGAATAGCAAAGTTATTTGAAGTATACAGAACGCGGGTATGACATGAGCTTTTGGGTAGCGTTGTTGGTTTGATTGTATCGTAAATCTGTGAAACTTATGGGGAATTAAAACTGAAGGAAGGAAAGAGAAGAGCAACATATCCGCAAAACTTTCATTGAGGATATCAGTTTTCCCTTGTTTGTTTTTTTGTTAAACGTTATGCTTCCATAACTTTCAAAAAACTTTGGTTCATGTCACTTTACGTAATGATTTCTGGTGCCACCAGTAAACTTTGTCCATGACAAATGTTCATCTTATTTCCGAAACTACTGATAACAATGGCCGCTTTCCAAGAAATTGGACCATGACTATAGCTATAAACTATAAAGTTTTCTGATAAATACGAACTTTTGTGTCCATCCATGGTCATCGGAATATCTATCCTTCAGTCTAACAATAGCGCCTGGAACACCGCTAATCGGCCTATTCACAACATCCGTTGATTGTCGATAAATATGATCTGTATAAGTGGCGTCGAAGCTGTTTCCGAGTGGTGCGAAGTCCTGAAAACAAAGATTTAGCTTGGAAAACTTTTGATGATTCGACTGATAACTTTTTGTGCCTTCTTTGTTTGAAAAAGCTCCAGTCACCGGTTTCCGCATTGCAAGTTTTTCCTTATCACTAGAGATAAGAGCAAACGAGACCGGAAAACAAAGAACAACACCATCGGAACATTTTTTGCTGGCTAGATAAGGGCAAAGTTTACAAATTCACGAACCGCCAATCTAGGATCATCCTTCCTTCTTTTCGTTTTAGCAAGACCCCATTTATCCATCAAAGTGGCGACCATTGCTCCGAGAAGCATCATCATGATATTGATCTTCACCCAAAAAAACACGTAGAATGCGGGCTTCGGACATTGATCTTGCTTTGTGCACTTCTCGGTGAGGATCTTCACGTTCTTCGAACTATAAACAAGATTCTATCAGGTTTCCATTGAAAAAAAAAACAAACACAAACCTTCCATCCGCCACGGTTTTCCCATTTTGAGATCTAGTTCTACGCATTTTTAGAATCTGAAAAAAGCCCGATTGATCAAGGAACACACAAATATAAGATAACAGAACAAGAAAAGTGATTGAAAAAAAAATTCTGTAGAATAAACGAAGAGATATCAAAGAAACAAGGTTTACCGAGAATCTATGGATTCCAGCCGAAATTCCATCGGATGAGGAGGTTTTAATGACAAAGTTTTTTGAAGAATGGTTTAATAACACTTCAAGATTATTATTCTACAAGTCTAAAGCCTAATTTATCACAAATTTTTGCAAAAACCTGATCAAAAAGTGCTAAACTAGTAAAAAACCATTAAAAAACCAGTAAAAAATGAACGGAGCGGTGGAGCGCGTCTGCATCATTTTGCAAAAAGTCTCGGATTCTGCAAAAAGTGAAGGATTCTGGCGACAGGAGGTCATGAAACGGGACAAGAAAAAGAGAGAAGATGATATTTTTATCAAACCAAGTAATCAGTTGGAAGACACCGATCGACGGGAGGTTAGAAGAGCGCAAAGTACATGGGAAATTCTTCGACGGAGGCTACGAGACAAAGGGGGCATCAGAGAAGAGAAAACACAAAATATGGCATGATTCATGTTCACGTGCAGATGGGGAGACTATTCTGATATCACTGTATACCTTTTAGTTTTATGATGTTGTTATAACAAAACGTTTTGGTTCTGGTCTAACGCCTTTTAATGTCAAATGGGCGCGGCTCCAAAGATGGATGTTGCGGCATTCCATGAAGAAAAGGAATAGTGTGAAAAAGAAAAGAAATAGTGGTGAAGAACAAAATACGAAATAAAGAACTAGAAATTCAATTCGTTGTGGTTATGTCTCAGAATATGTGAAGAACCAGATGCAAGCAACTGTTAGAAACAATGAAAAAATATCCATGTAATATTCCAAAGTAAACTTCAAAAGTACGAAGCGAACTGAATTACAAAATGTGGTGTGTCCACAAACAAAAGATCAAAATGTGAAGAGTGAAGGGTATTAGTGGTTTCTTTGAAAAGTGGTGATAAAAAAGAAGAAGAATTCAGCTGCTCGTTAATTCTTTGTTCGGGGGAAATAGTGTGAAGGAAATGGAAATGCAGAGAAGGAATGTTCGATTGAGATTACACTGATTGATTGACTTGTTTCACACCATTAGGAAAATTATTGTGATAAGCGAATATCTTTTAGTGTGATGACAAAAAATTGAATATAAGAAAGAAAAATCAAAGGTGGAGTGTCATCAGTTTTGGATGGTATATCTCAGCTGGGAACAGAGCTATCGAAATGTTTCCAACTGGAGGAATGTGCAAAATTTTACAAGAAACAAACGATTAGTTGAAAGCTATTTGATATCTTCAATTATAATTGAGATATACCGTTTGGAAAGAAAGGTTCTTTAGAAAAGCAAGGTTCTCACGTTATATTCTACTTCCAAGCTCTTCTTTTTTCGAGCAGGTTCAAGGTATACGGTACAGGACAACACAGGTTAATGGAACATAATGAACTCTTTCTCTCCTCCTCTCCTCACATTCCAGAGTTCCATCATGAACTTGACGTTTCTTCTCGTCTCTTGTCTTATTCTTCTGATTTCCGCCAAGGAAGACGTCCATGAATTCACGCATATTGTGGATATGGCAAACGCAATTAAGAATCTATTAGATAAAGACACAACTAGTTATAAAATCGTAAGGATGATAAAAACCAAGCTGAGCTGGACAATGTTATTTTCAGACATGGGACACATCTCTTGCTCTCTATGCATCTGAAAGAGTTGACACATGTCATGTGGAAGTTTCGAAAGGGGAAATGTTTGTGAAATCAGAAGATCTTATGAATCTAGCTCTGAATTTGAACTCCATTGATTCATTCTCTTTGGATCCACTTCCAACAATCGCCATTTTCCGAAACAACGCTGCTAGAATTCATTTGGATATTGGATCGAGAATCGGATGTGCGTTCAAGAATTGCTCTTCTGGAAATGATCTTTTCTGCGTTTTTGATAGTAGAAAAGACGCCCAGAATCGTTTGGAGAGACAAGTCTGTGTTAAAGATCTGGTGTTCCCAAACTTATGTGAAGAGAAACCAGTTGATTTCTGGAATATGGAGCAACCTGAGTTTCAATGGAACATGATGCAATGGAATGAAATGAGAAGAGCGCTGGCTAAGGAGTTTAGTGTTTCTGGGATGTATCAATTGGTAAAATATTTTCTGAAGATCCTCTAGTACCGTTTTTCCAGACCTGGTCCGAAGAAGCAGTCCGGTTTGCTCACCTCCTTGGATCTCAATGTGATCCCAACTGTACTGGAACTCACTTCCACATGCATTCACGAGACCTCGAGCCGTTGGCAGCTCTCTGGATAATCACACATGAGGAGTTGGATGGATCCAAGATCTTTGGAAACACTACGATGGAGATGTTTGCTCCGCAACGAAAAGAGTTTGGTTGTGTTCCTCTAGATCCATCGATTTGCAAGGATTACTCGTTCATTTGTGTTTTGGGGCCAGATTGGTTAGTATTGCAACTGATTCTCTTGAAAAGAGTTGTTGTTGTAGGTCGTCATCTCTTCCCATCACAATTCCAACTGGAAGACTTTGCGGGGAATGTCCTGGAAGATGTGATGATGGTCTATGCCAAACTGTTACGGAAGGAGTTACGTCTTCTGAAAGTTTGAATGAAACTTCTTCTGTTGGAAGATCAACTAGATCACCCCCAATGCTTTCGGAAACTACTTGGAAAACTTTAGCTGTGCTTCTTTGTTTCATTGGAGCTGCTACAGTCGCAATGTTGCTTCTTTATATACTTGTTACTGAAGATTATCATTTTTGAAAATGAATAAATTTATAGGAACCGTGACTTTTTTGTTCTAGTTACTCTTCCTGAACTGGGAACATCGAGTATTTCTCAATTTGGTATTTTTACGATGAACCTTTTAAAAGTTTCAATTCTCTTTTCAATCCAACCGATTTTATTGTGTCAACCTGAATTCCGACTTGTACAAGATGAGGGGTACTACGAAGTCAATGATTTTATTGATTACTTGAATGAACAAAGACGGAACATTTCTACTCAAAATCTGTTTGAATTGGTAATGGGTTGCCTTTATTGATTACCTTTAACATAGGGGTTACAGACTCGAGACGAATCTCTCGTGGCAATGGCTCATCGGGCAATGAAAACTTGTGATGAAGAGGACCAGGACGTTGAGGGCTTCAGCAAAATCAGGTTCCAACTTTCCATGAATCTAGAACGATCTGCTTTTTCTGGTGAGATCAAAAATTGAGAAAAAAAAGCCGATAACTTTTTTTCAGTGGACTTGTTCGATTCAAATTCAACTTATTTGGATAACCTGCTCCATCCAGAACACACTAGAATTGGATGTAGCCTTAAAGTGTGTACCTATACTCCAGGATACAGGATATTCAACCATCTTTGTTTTCTGGGATCTCGGGGACCAAAGTGAGCTTCACTGTGGGGTATTTTACAGAATATTTTCTTTTCAGAACCCTTGAATCACCTTGTATAGGGTTATGCAAAGAAGCTCCCGGAAGCCAAACCTTCCAAAAGGATATTTTGAGTTTGCTCAATTCTAGAAGAAGAGCATTTGCAGAATCTGTGTCGGCTGGGAATATGTACAAAATGGTATTTGAGATTACCCTTTAAAACTTATATTTCAATTTTTTCCAGTCCTGGAACACCACCCTCACCAACAAGGCTCAAAAAATCGCGCATCTTTGTGGGGCTACAATTAACCAGACTCATTTCAAAGAGGCTATTCTTTTTGAGCCAGAACTTCTTCCCATTGCTCCACTTGAACAGGGGAAAGATGCAGGGGAAAAGTATATTTTTTCGAGTCAAAAAGCCATTCTGAAAGACACAGAACTCTATATTCCTTACCGTTGGAACCACACAAAAGTTGGTTGTGTTCATGCGCCGAAGCCATGTGGGAAGGTGATTTGTGTAATTGGGACTGGGAGTTTGTAAGTTTTACAGTAGATTGAAATGAAAATATATGAAGTTTTTCAGAGATGGTCCTGTAATCAAAAAAGGAAAACTGTGCTCTTTGTGTGATGAGAAGTGTGAAGATGGACTGTGTTTGGGGGAACCGAGGAAAGAAGAAGGAGGAGGAGAGACGAATGGAAAGCGGAAGGAAATGTGGTGGCTGATTTTCGTAATGGAACTTTTGGTTTATTTTCATTTTTTTGATTGAATGGATGAAGATTCAATTAGTTTTTTTTTTTCTTTAGAGTTAACAAAAAGTTGTCGGCATCCAAAATGCTCAAGAATTTTCGAAAGCAATCGAGATAGGATGTTCTGAACATGTTGCAGTAATTACGGTACATTTATTTTCGACGTGGCATTCTTCTATTTCAATTATTCTTCATCCGTGAACTTCCTAATCACCATGTGTTCCCAAAAATTTCCCGTCTGTCCAAAAAAAATTTATTTCAACTTCATAAGAATGTTGTTTCGAGAATTCAGCATCCTATTCCTTGTTGGTATGTCTCACCTCTTCTTCTTCTCAACTGCCTCTCAGCTTTTCCAGCACAATGTGTGGCTCTGGAGGAATACACAATGATAACAAAGCCTCCAACTGATAAAGATATGGAAACCACTGTACTGGAGGAACTAAATCGACCAAGAAGATCGGTTGCCGTGGATACTCAAGCGATGGATTTGTATTGGCTGGTAGGCTTCTATGAATTCAGGTTATAATTGTTAAAGTGTGGTTTAGAAATATGACCTTTCCTTGGCTTGGAAGGCATTCAAAACTACTGGCTCCTGTGAAAACATTGAGGATCCAAATGGATTCAAGCAGATGCGATTGAGACTTTCCAAAACGAAAGATGAGAAGATTTCAAGTAAAACTTTTTCTAAAAACACAATTTCCTGTTGAAAACCAACTAAATTTCAGTTGACGATCTCTGGGAAAACCTCGAAGACTTCACGAAGCATATCAAAGAAAATGGAGCCGAAATCGATAATTCTACAGAGCAATTCTCGAAATTCTACGACTATTATCGGAGTGATTGGAAACGGATTGGATGTGTATTCAAGATTTGTAAGGATTTGATGACAGCTGAAGAGACTAATCTTGTTTGTTTCTTGGGACCAAAGTTGGTTATTTCAAAAGAGGGAAAGAACCAAATTGACAATTTCTAGATCCGAAAGAAAAGGACCAATCTTTGAATTAGATTCTTCTAAACCTGGTTGTCCGGACAATCAAAAAAATATGTCTATGTGCAAAGAGCAGAAGTTAGATTGGGATAAATTCTCTGAGGATGACTTCAAGAATTTCACATTGAATGAGTTTAATGGAGCAAGAAGCAAGTTTGCGTTGAGAGCAAATGCAACATCTATGAGTAAATTGGTGAGTTCCATTGCTCCTGAGACTAAAACAAATTGCTTCTTTTGTTTCAGACCTGGGACGATGCTCTAGCTCAATCTGCCGGGAATTCTAGCTCCAACTGCACTAAAGAACTGACTCATGGTCCCAACTACCGAGAAGTGATTGCTGATCATTTCCTGGATAAATCTGGTGGATTATCGGAGTTTGGAGATATGTATGGAATAACCACCCGTGAAGAGACCTACAAAGAAGTCTATGATTGGAGTGCCCTCTACACAATTCTCTGGCCTAAAATGACGAAAGTCGGATGTGCAAGGAGCATGAAGTGCCAGAATAGAGTGATTTGTCACTTTGGAGATATTGCTGATCTGGATGGGAAGATGTACGAGAAGGGAGAAACGTGCTTAAAGTGTACGGGAGGATGTGAAGAAGGATTGTGCATCTGACCAACACAGGACAAAGACAACAAGTCAATTCGATTATGGTGTTTTAAAATTTCGTGAATAAAATCTTCTTTTTACGTGACCTTTTTCTTTTTTTTTTAATCAAAAAGTTCAGAAAGCCACGTGGAAGACACGTAGCACTTTGACAGTTTGCATAGGTTTTTTTAGTATCGAAAACTTCAAATCTTCACAAAAAGAGACAAGTAACCGCTGTGGAAAAATGTCTAAAACCATCTCGGGTAAGCGGATTTCAAATATAAATTCCTAAAAAATGATAAAATGATTTTAGATTTCTATGAATTCGGACGGACTGAGTTTACTTTCCTAGTGAAAGATGTGGAGAAGCTCACCGAAACTGGACAGAATAGTCAATATTATGGAACTGGAGATATTGATTGGCACCTGAATGTATGCGTGAACAACACTCCCAAAGGAAGATACCTCTCCACTTTTCTCTTCTGCACTCCGGTGGATGTTGCAAGTGCCTGGGAAACATTCGGACAGTTTCGCATTGTTTTGGAGAACCACGAACGCCCGAAACAGTCGATTGCTCGTCAAATGGATTTCTCATTTGAATCTGAGGAAGCGGAGAATCGTGGATGGAATACCTTCACTAAACTTGACGATATTCTTGAGGAGGGTAGTGGATATTTGGATAAAGATGGAGTTCTTACTTTCCGTGTGATTGTTGGAGTTAAGGAAGTGAAGGGTTTCGAGACGGCCAAATATTTTAACTTTTTGGAGAAAGGAGAGTATTCGGATGGAGTTATCAAGGTTGATGGATACAGTTTCCATGTTAATAAAATGGTTTGTTTTTTACTTCCTCTCCTTTTTGAGCTTCTTTCAATAGAAGATTTTCAGATTGTCTCTGTTCACTCCCCAGTCATCTCTGTTCTTTTTGCCAACAAAGACGAGATCGAAATTGATGACGTGGATCGTTTGGAGTTCAATGATTTCCTTCAACTTCTCTATGCAATTCCAATTCGCATTGAACAATCCAACGTGGATATGATTCTCAGAATGTCTACTCGTTTCGACACTTATGGTCTCAAAGTCTCTTGTGAGCAATACTTGAAATATGCGATGAACACCAAACAAATCGATCAGGAGCTTGCTATCAAACTGGCTGATAAGCATAAGTTGAAGTCTCTTCTGAATAATACTCTGGATTCTGCGAAGAATGCGGAGGAGTTGAAGCAGAAGTTCAAGAATTATGAGGATTTGTCGATTGAAACTCGCAAGGAGATGATCAAGAAGACATTGAGTTTGGCATAAATTAATTCGATGCGTTTTTTCTGGATTCGGTTCTTTCTTTTCTTCTGGATAATAAAAATGTTTTTGAGAGTTCATTTTCATTGCAAAAAGTATAACAAAAAAAAGAATATCCACGTGACCTCCACGTCATTCTCTGAATTTTTCCACGTGTTCCCCTATAAACTAGTTCCCGAAAAATCGATATTCGCCTCCCCAATCAGTTCCCAAAACAACCAATTTTCATAAAACGATGAGTTGGCTTTTGTGGAGTTCATCGCAGAAATTGACAGGTAACTTTGATCCCGGAACATCATGACGATCTAGTCCTTTTAGGATCTTATCCCGGCGGTCAGAAGCTCTTTCGATGCAACTTTTCGATGGATCAAATTGAAATGGGAGAGTCGGAGAGCAAGTGTCAAACTTCTGGAAATGTTTCTTGGTAACTAAAGAATTCAGAAGAGTTTTCCTTAATCTTGATTTTTCAGGACGATGGGAGTGACCAAGAAAGAAAACGAGAATTCGGAGAAAGAAGAAATCGAGATCTATGTGAAATGCCATTTGGAGGATCATATGGAGTCGAGCGCCGAGGAGAAGTGGCACGTTGAAGCGGATCATGTTGTTCGTCTTGTTAATCATAAGGACAAGAACAAGAACATTTGTGTCCGTGGATCCGGTACTTTCAACAAAGAGAAGGAGCAAGCTGTGGCTGGAACCATTGACATCACTGATCTCTCTGAAGACTTTTTGAGAAATGATGAGTTGACTTTTGATGTGGAGATTGGTGTGAAAAGTGCAGAAGGACTAGTGAAAACTGCTGATTTCTCGGTGAAAACTCCGGATGCAAATGCGGTGTTGACTGTTGGAAAAGACAAGTTTTATGTGGATAAAGAGGTGAGCAGATGTAAAACTGAGGTCGTTTATTACAAAGAAACTTCAGGTTCTCTCCAAGAAATCATCTGTTTTCAAAGAGATGTTGAGCAAGGAAGGAGTCGGAAAGGCCAAGAATGAGTATCCAGTTGAAGACGTGGATCCAACTGTTTTCCACACTTTCATCAAGTTTTCCACGGATTATCCTGTTCAGTTCTCTTTGGAGCAAATCGAGGAGCTGTTCAAAATGGCGGATAGATTCAAAATCGATGGATTCAAGGAGAAATGCAAGGATTTCTTGATCAACTCGGTGGTGGATGACGCTATGGCTTTGAAACTGGCTGATAAGTTTGGAATGCAAGAAGTGATTGTGGAGAAGTTGAAGCCGTTGAATACTATTCCGGAATTGAAGAAGGCGTTCAAGTTCTACAGAAGATTCTCGGATGAGTCAATGAGACTCTTGCTCAAAAAACTCATTGAAGTGGTTTAACCTTGCCCAGGAAAAGGTTAGAAGATCCGAAAATTCGAAGATTTGGCTTGTTTTTCTTATAATAACTTTTTTGAATGTGATTGAAAAAGTATTATTTGAATAAAATATTTGAATTGAAACTGATTAAATTTTAACAAAGTTTAACATCTTTGCAAGTTTTATCCTCCGGGATGTCTTGATCAATAGCCTCCCAGATATCATGCTCGGCGACCTTCAACTCTTTCAAGCACTCCGACGCCAGGGCTCCGAAATCTTTGCATCTTGATCCAATCTCCTCATCCAACCAAACATCCAGAGCGACGTCTCCAGCTTCTTTTCCGTCCTAAATCAGAGTTATAATTTGAGCAGAAAGCAGAATGGTTACCTTGATCAAGTCCTCACAAAGATGACAGAATGCTCCATGAGCCTTCTTCAAAATCAATGGGCTTGGGGGAAGAGCAAGGGCAGCGGCAACCAAAAAGAAGAAGAGTACGGTAGTTTTGTAGAGCATCTTGTCGCAATGAAGTTTGAGCACATGAGGCTCATCTTTTATATGTTTTTCTTAAGTTCAAGTTCCGTACTGATAAGGGAACTCATCCGGGAAACCCGAAGGAGAGTAGCCTACAACAGGAAGGGGGTACATGGAGTGATCATAAGGAAACGACCACAAAAATACAATTTTATACCGGACATATAAAAAACATTTTATAGAACATTGAAATGTACATTTATGAGATCAAATCAAAAACACAACAAAAGAAAAACAGCTCTCTCAAATTTTCAAATCACTTCTCCTTCATAAATCCTCACTGTCTTCTTTGCTCCTCCCTCTTTTGGTTTCTTTTCAACTGGCTGCTCCAAAGTGGGTTGCTGATTTGTAGCGCTATCTGGCTTACTTCCAGATTCTCCTGCTCTTGTTTCAGGCTGATCGAAAATATCCTTATACAAACAGCCACAAGTCAACCAATGAAAATGTTCTCGATAAGCTTTTCGGAATCTTGGAGAGCGGAAATAAGTGACAAAGAATGCCTGACAGAAGTTTGGCATTGTGATGATTGCAAGGAATGGCATGTATGGAACAATATCCTGTTCGTTTTCAAAATATGCGAATAGAATTCGGAAGCATATTGAGGACATCATCCAGGAGAAAATATAAATTGCCATCATGTAGAATGTGGAGCGGAAGACCTGGAAAGTTGAAAGTTTTCCGAAAAAAAAATCTAGAAATTGGATATTTCGGAAATGGAAATGGAGACTTACTTTCCGTCGTTCTTCCACCGTACTATTCCTTCTGGTCATCTGGGAATGGCGGTGGTTTCTCATGTCTTGGGCTGAAACAAAAGTTTTCAGAATTCCGTAATCTCTTCCAACTCACATTTCCTGATGGCCACTAAAACCGATACCACTGTGATGATGAATGTCAAGATATTGCAAACCACCACAGACGTTGAAATTGTTTCGAAGACACCGTCATCCATAGCTGAATCATTCAGGACGTCTTTTTTCGCTGTTCGAACTAGAATAACCAAAACAACAACTAATTGAGCATGCATTTTACTTACTTAACATGAAAGCGCAATATGGAGCATTTTCATCGGTGACGAATAGAAAGTTCAGGAAGAAGACAATGAGTGCAAAACATGTTGGCATGATGCACATTATTAGGACATACTTGGTTTTTGGCCAGAGCATGTGTCTGAAATCCGTGTGGGCTTCGGGTTGAAGTTTATGTTAAATAGGACTCACTTTATCGGGAGCATGATGCAAAAACATAAATCCAGTGCCATTGATAAAAATAGAGCAGATTGAAACATTACAGAAAATGAATATGGTACATTGTACAAGAAACATTCTCGTCCCGTTAGTGATTGGAATCTGAAACAAGAGATGTATATCTCAGTTGTCTTAGGAGTTATTACAAAATCTTCAACTAATGAAAAAACGTAAAATTTGTTGGTAAATGTTTCTTTAGTTGACCACATTTTGAAATACTCAAAGGCAACCGAGATAGACTGCTGTGAAAGTACAGTACTGGAAAGGCGTATACTAGGATCAGCCTACAAAGTACTGTATGTTATGAACGGTATATCTCAGTAGCCTTAAAGGAGGCCAGAAAGGAAAAAAAATGATATTCTCTCAGATTGATGCTTCTCACCTATGAAGCACGAAAATATACTTGATACTTCTTGTTTTTGCTTATTAAGGGGAAAATACAACCAATTTTGGCCTATCTTTGACAGCGGTATGTTTAGCGCAGTCGGTAAAGCTTTTGGGTGACTTAGCCTGTGTCTGTCAGACAAGCCGAGAGTTCGTTTCCTCGGCACCCTCAAAATGTTTTTTCTTTCTTTTTCTACTTTTTTATAGTAAGACTGCTATGTTTTATAAACTTTTCTTACGTTTTCCGTTGAAAAGTTTATTTTCGGTGTGAAATAAACATGAAAAAACAATTTCGAGATGACTGGCGTCAATTATAGCGCCGGGGTGTGCACTCCAGCGTGGTGTTTTCACATCCCCCATTTTTCCCCCGTTTTGTGAGCCTACCGTATTCCTTTCCGTCGACCTTTAAAGGCTATCAAAAAGTTGTCAACTAATAAAATGTTTAAAATTTATTGATAAATATTTCTCTAGTTAATAACATTTTGAAATATTCAAAGACAACCGAGATATACACTTCTGAACATACAGTACTGTCCATCCTTACTAGTCACTCACCTTAACCTGAATATAAGCACCTTTAACTCTGAAATATTACAAATGAAATGTGAAATCGCCAACACAAAAACGAGCATAGCTGTAACAATAAATATTGAATTTCGAATAACAAGTAAACAATACCTCCTTTCGTCCTGAGCACCTTTTTACGGGCCACCGCTAATATTACGTTTAAATTTCCAAATGCACCCAGCACCATCATTGGACCGATTATTCCTTCTATTAGGTATTGGTCCATTTTTCTGAAAATACAAACTTCAGGAAAATAGAATGAAAGAGGAAAATAATTTGAAGAAGCTGGAGTAATGAGAACTCATTGAGAAGGAAGGTGGGAGCCGGAAAACAACAAATTTGTTACTGAAAATGTCGGAGTGTGTAGCTTTGCAGAATTGTGGAAAAATGCAAAATGAAAAACAAGAAGATCAAAGAAGGAAAACTCAAATATTTATATTTTGAGTTTTCAAGCTTTGGGGGACTCAAATTGAAGATAGAGCAGTCCATCGTAGTTGTCTTTAGAGCACTTTAACTTCGGAGGGTCATAACTTCGTCCGTTTTTGAGTAATTTTTCCGGTTTCGCGCTCATTCAAACTAGTATTGAATACTCAACAAAAAGTCTATCATATCGCTAACTGATAGCTTACACCAGTTTCGCAAAATTGTAAATTTAGAAATTTCGAGGTTCAGTGAATACGATAAGTGCCAATTTTTGGACATTCATTGTCGGGCGAAAATGAGGTCAGATAGGTTGAGCAGGTGTTTCATGTTTCACAAAAGCTGCTCTGAACAACATTATCTATCTAGAACTACTTTTTGACCAGTATATTTCGGTTACCATTGAAATAATAAGAATGCCATGAACTAAATAAAATTTGAGCATTTTATTAGTTAAATCCTTCAAAAACAACCGATATATGGTGTTCTGAACAGTTTTAATAGGAAGATCATGCCAAAATGTTATGAAAGATTTCTAATGCTCTCCCACTCCACCAACAAAACAAATCACAAAATTCGAAAAACCACGTGGTCCGTCTCTTCCTGGATCAAATCTGAATATTTCGTGCCTTTTCTCAGAATCCTCCACCACCACCACAAAAGGAATAAAAAGGAGAAGAAGAGCACAAGTGAGGGGGCCCCTCTCTCTTTTGTTTGTCGACACCACGGAAAAAGGAAATTGAGGCATAGCTTGCACTCATTAGAATTGGGTTCCACTTGATCCCTCTTCTGACTTTTGGTGTTTCGGTTGGATGTTGCAATTTCAAAAATCAGAGAGAGAAGGGGGATGACAATGGAAAACCACTTTAGACTATTGTGACGTTGCCCGTTTTCCAAATCTCCCAATAATTGCTTCATACATCTTTTTTTTTGAATAAAGTAGGAAAAGGAACAAAGTACAGAACGGGGCTCAAAAGTTTTTTCAAAAAGCCAAAAAAAATCGAAAAGAAAGTTATGGAAAACCACGTTTCGAACATAGATAGCCATCTGATTTTTTTGCATATTTATTTTTTATTTGCTATCACCTTTCAATAGAAAACCATTGACATCACAACATCAACGAAAAGTTCTCATACCAAAAAAAGTTCGAAATGATTCATATTTTGAATCAACATGTCTTGTGTAAAACAGTAACAGGGGATGAATACAAAACACGCAACGGCGTCACAAACTCGACACAGTTTTTTCGGAGGGGAGGGGAAAAAGAGGATTAATTGGGGATGGTAGACATGGAGGAAGCTTGGGGGAAATCGGTGATTTGTGGGGAAGTCAGATCCCAAGAAAAATGCTGAGCATAAACTACATTCCACGTTTTTTTCACAACTTCTCAATCATAGAAATGACACTCTTTATTTGAATGCAGTAATTGCGGAGATTCAACGACACGCTTCCATTCTGAATATTAACTTCTGGAGAGTGATTCAAGAACCAACCGAAATCGAAGGCTCTGCCCTGGATCCTGGAGCATTGGTAACTGCACAGTTGAGCTTGCTACACACCGACGACTCTATCTAACATAACCCTGAAGATTTTGTTCCCGAAAGATTCTTGGAGCACAAAGATCTTGCTCAACGCATAATCCCATTTGGAGTTGGAAAACGAGAATGTACCGGTGAAGCTTTGGCTAGAGCTGAGTTGTATTTGGTGAGGAATTCTGAATTTGAGTTCAATTCTGAAGGTTTCAGATCATTGGAAATTTGTTGCTACGCTATCAAATCGAGCCATCCGGAAAAATGGAGACTAACATCGACAGTGCTCCATTCAGTTTTGCCAAAAAGCCCAAGGATTATAAGATGAAATTCAGAAAAATTATTAATTAGTTTATTATTTTAAACCGATTTTTAATCAATTTTAACTTAAAATTCAAACAAGATCAGATCATCAGAACACGAATATGATTATCATTATCATAGCAATTCTACAAAATTATTAATTATTGGCTTATCCGAAATCTTTGGATTCTCCTCATTCCACACTACAAAATACAATCGGGTGCCTTCTTTCAGCTGAACACTCGCCACTTTTCCATCACTTCTTGTCAATTGTCTTGCAGAATTTGCATCAAACTTGTATTTCAGTTCGTCAAAAACGTTATCTTCTCGGAACTCGAGATTCTTTTCTTCTCTGAAAAAAAGGAGCATAGAAAATTACCTCAAAGAAACAAATCGACTTACAAATCTCTTTCTTCCTTGATCTCATCCATACTTTTTGAGGGAATCCCGTCCAGAATCACATCCAAATATCCATTTTGAATATCTATCGTCAACTTTTCCAATTTTGAATCCTCTCCACTCATCCATTTCTTGATATACTCATTCATCAACTTATCAGTGAAAACCGAATGTTTCAGAACTATTTTCTTGGAGTTAATCTCGAACAATTCTTGTTCGTTGAGCCATTGGGAAGAGCAAAACTCCAAGTTTTCATGATCAAAATTGATTTTTCCCATTCGATTCTTATTATTGTATCCATTGAAATTGAATACCAGTGACTTCTTTGGGGTGATAGTGTCCCAGAAGAGGGAAAACTCCTTGTCACTAACTGGATGATAAAAGATGAATGTGAGGTTCTCGACTTGATTGAATCCAGGGAATATCAGAAGTTTTGTGATGTCAAACTTCCTGGCAGTATAGAAACAGAATTGATCAGCTTTGAAGAGATTGAATATGATTTGCACAAGGTTTTGACAGGTGTTGATGTCATTTTGACAGTGAGAAAATATCACGAATTTGTCTTTCGTTTGGTACCGTCTATTCTTGACTATCACACCACCTAACTCGAATTCATCCCGACGACCTCTTCCTTTTAAATCGCTTTCTGACGTTGAAATCTTCCAATAAACCTCTCTCTTCTTCGAGAAACTCATCGTAATCACACAACTTGTCTCATGAACATTCACTTCAATGGATTGGATTTGCTTCTTGGCAGGATTGAATTGAGAGTGTGTGTTGGCCAGGGAAATCGCCAAGTTGATGCTGAAAATTGTCGTATATTAGAATTTTCGAATCTTAAAATGGAGAATTTACAGTAGTACCTATAATGAAGGTACAACAAGTACCATAGGCTCAAAACAACATATCTCGGTTGCCTTCAAAGCTATTGAAAAGATATCAACCAGAGAAATGTTGAACAATACATTTTAATTATTTCACTAGTTGAAAGTTTTTTGATAACTTTCAAGACAATCGAGATATACTGCTCTAAACTCTGGGAACTTGTTTCAAGTTAACAAAAAACTTACAGTGACATTTCACAGGTTTTCTCCGAGATATGTCTCAAAGCGACATAGTTCAGCTGGGACAGCTCCATTGACGACATTCTGAATCGATGGGGAAGCGAAGACTGGATGAATGAGTGTAGGAGAGTGGATGGGAGAGTGGAGGACCTCTGCAAAGGAAAGGAGAGTCAATAAGAGGTTGTAAAATGATCAATAGTGGTCTGTCAAGAGATAAAAAGGAACAAAGGAATGGTTATAAATTTGAATAGAGGTCAAGTTTATGGCCTCGTAAAACTGCGGGATAACAATAAAAAACAGAATATAATTTGAATTTTTTGATACTTTGAAAACCAAACCAACAAAAAATACTATTGGACTCGTTGAATTCAACGAAGATGGTCTCACTATTCCACACCCTCTAACAAAAGTGTATATTCAACAGAGCGCACTTGTTTTCTCTCTGCGTCTCTTTTGAATAGCGATGTCTTCAGCACAGGCATAAGAATAGACGATGGAAACTATTGGTATGTCCATACTCCTTTATTCAAATAATTTTATGATCCAAAAATACACCAAAATCAATTATTCTCTCTCAAATTCACGACGGCAAATGACATCTCCAGATTGGTAGGTTTGAATGAGTTTTCCATTTTCCAGCCAGCTCAACAGAACTGAACTCTTATGGTTCTCCTTGATCTTGTTCTGACGATGGATTAGTTTTCCGTCTTCGAAGGTGAGGATGGAGTTGTAGGTACGGTCATCTGGACTGTTCTCGACGAATTCCTGGAATTGAATCGGGTGAGTTTGGGAAAAGTTGCTATTGATAAGGGTAGTTTCTCCGATATCAGCATTTTCTAACCATAACTGTACTCTATTTCTTGGTGTCTTGTTGAACTATAATTGGACCGGATCTTCAGAATTTCGCCTTTGAAAACCAAGAAGAAAACGTTTAACCCGCCTTTTTCCTAACAATAACTAGACTTTACTTTCTGCTGTCTTGCCGAACTTTAACTTCGCCGGATCTTCAGATTTTTACTTTGGTAGCCAAGAAAAGGCCTGTTAACTGACCTCTCCCAACTTAAAAGCCAACTTCGTATTCTTAAAAGTCGAGTATTGATTGATATGCCAGGTGTCTCCCTCCAAATAAATCTCAAGTGTTGGTTTCAAATGAGCAGCAGCCTTTCTGGTGATCAACCCGACTCCGATTTCTTTCATGTACTCATCGAAATTCTCAGAGTTGACCAACTTCCATTTTCCAGCAAAGTCATTGAGTGAGGCCATGGTTTTGAAGGGATCTGAAATCTTAAAAAGGTCTAGGTTTTTAAAATTAAGGTCTGAAAATGCTAAAATCAACAGAAATCGAGAGAGAAAGAGTGTTCAAATGGCAATAACCCTGGCAATAAGCTACTCTAGAACAATAAAATATTGTGAAATGGAGCAACTGATAAGGGGTGGGGGAATACGTGGAAAAGGAGCTGATAAGGGAACAAAAAAGAGGGCACGTGTCTGTCATAGAACAGGGATAGAATGAAGTACATAATTTTTTTGAAACACTGAAAACGAAAATGGAAACTGTGTACTTTTTGAAAAAGGGCAAACAACTGGTTTGGCAGGAAACCAACACAAAGAATGAGCGGTTGGAAAAAAGGTTTTGGCAAATAGGAAGTTGTGTAAGAAGCAATCAGTTTTTTTTAATCTAGAAAGTTAGATAGATTGGAAAACAACTGGAAAATTGGAAAAGCGAAAAGAATATGAAATATTTTGACTGATTGAATGAAAAGCTAACCGACACTGAATACTCCATTGGTCTCAAAATAATTGAAAATGAAACAGAACGAAGGCTTTCTGAATTTCAGAATCAAAGGATTGAGAAGATATACCAAAATAGAAATCCGTTGACTTACAACTAATGATTTTTTCAAAAAAACATGAAAACTACCATGATCACAACTCAATTTCCAAAAATCACACTTGTGATTTTTATCTAAAAAACCATCTGAACCATCTCCAATCTTCGAAAATCAGTCCAAAAATATCATCCTCGTAATGAACAATGATGAAAAGAGGGTGTATAAAGAGGCAATTTGATAAGGAAGCGTGTAGTCTAGAATCCGGAATACGAGAAGAAATGGAGACTTGTTTTCTTTTGATGATGAGGAGGACAACGCCATTGGAACAAATCACATTGTTCATGGTCAAAGACAAAGTGCAGAGGGGGTTTATAACTTGTTCTATACTCATTGTTCGTTGAGTTGTTGCCTAATAATGTAGGAAGGAAGAACAAAGGCAAAATATGTAGTCCAAACTTTTTATTGAATTACTGCCTAATAATCAAGCAGCAGTAACGCCGTAATTAACCAGGGAATAACGTCATAATGGGATTATTTATTTGAAATGATTCATTCAATTTTTCACCTCACAAAAAACCAAAGTTACTCATCAAACAAGCCAACTAAACTGTGGAAAGCATCCCTCAAATGATTCCCAAATCTATCTGAATCAGTGATTTTTGAAGAGTGATAAGAAGTGATATGACACAAAATCGCTTGATTCCCTCCGAATCGATAACAGACTCCGTAACCATCCTGAGCCACAGCTCCAAAAGAGCCACCGAGCATGATATTGTTGACTGAGGAGTCCTCGTCGATGGAGTTGGTCATGTTGGGGATCTGAAACTTTTTTTGAAGATTGTTGGAAATTTTTCAGTATTGCTTACATTACTGGTACTCAATAACCATTGCTGACTTGCATAAAAATCCAGGAATGGACTCTTATACCCTAATCCTTTGGCCAAAACACAAAGCACGAAAAGATGGCGGTCGACACCTTTGCCAAGCATAATCTCCTTGCAATTGTCGACATGGGTCTCGCATGCCGATTTTAATAAATCTCGTTTGTTTTGTTTCTGAATTTTGATCTATCTTGATATAGCTTTCTTTCTAGGGAGTTACCGTAGATTTCTCATTGAGCATTGCTTTAACAAAAGCGCAGGAGGCGTTGGTTACAGGGCGAAGAGTTTCAGTTCTGGAGTTGGCATAGAAGCGAACTGATCCCGGTTCATAGGTCATGGTGAACTTTCCTTGGTCCTGGAAATGGGGGCAAAAATGACAAAACCAGTTCTATGTTTCGGTTTCACCTTATAATAAGCCAATTGAAGAGCCATCTGCACAAATCCATCTGGTGAGATTCCACACTTTTTCAACTTTCCTTTTCCGAAATCCAAGAATACCATAGAGTGCATATGAAGATCTTCTCTAGCTTTCATATGTGCTCCATAGCATCTTTCAACTTCCTCCTCCATCCCTTCTACCACCTCAAACTCCAATTTCTCCCCCAACTTCAATTCCTTTTTATCTTCTTCTGTCACATTTGCAATCTCCAACTGCTTTTTGTGACTCGGAGACTCCAGAATTTGTTTGTCGATATTCAAAAAATTCTCACACAAATGATCCAACTCTGCTCCATCGCATGGAGAATGATCTCCAGTGGCACCGCCTCTTCCGTTGGCTCCAATTGCATAATTCATAGTTTTATCAAACCATTTATTGGTGCCATCTCCTGTTATCATATCCTTCATGTACCTGGACGCCTTCTCCACAGTATCCGCTCCCCAATCTCCTGTTTCATCGGCGGAGACCACGAATTGAGCGGTCTCAATTATCTCCAGAATCTTCTTATTGTTAGAGTTTTCTAGGAAGAACTTCTGTCGATTTTGACTCCATTCTGTTCGCCGGTCAGTTGTGAGAGCAGCAATTCGGGAGAGAAAACCGGTGTATTTATCGTTGCGGGATAAGATTTCAGAGACAATTCTGTAATGATTATTGGAACAATAAAACATGATTCTTCTGCGTGTTGATAGAAACAAGATCAAAGTTAAGGATCTAAAGACACCAGGCACTTTTGGCGGATCAGATTGCAGGGAGACCTAAATATTTGCTATTTTGAAACGTTTTTCAAAAAAAAGAGGGGAATAGAATAAAAGAACAAGGTATTTGGAGATCTTATCATAATTTGAAAAGAAGAGGTTACGGTAGGAAACCTGTCGTACAGTCATATCAATGGTTCGGAACCCCCGCTAAGTATACCGCATGTTCAGAGTAGCATATCTCAGTCGGTTTTGAAAATTTCAAAAAGTGTTAAACTAATAAAATATTTGAAATTGCTTGATAAATATTTTGTTAGTTGATCACATTTTGATAACTCTAAAGAGAACCAAGATGTGCTTCTTCAAACATGCGGTACTGGTAATTACAGGATTGGCTTAACCAGTACTACATATTCAAAGCAACTCATCTCGGCTGTCTTCGGAGCTATCAACAACTTTTCAGCTGATAAAATGTTCAAAATAAATCAACAAATATTTCTTCTTCAGTTGACCAGGTTCCAAAATTTTCAACGACAATCGAGATATGCTGCTCTAAACATAGGGGCCTTTATCCCTGTATCTTTGTACATTTTCAATAAGATTTTCCCATAAACAAAACCAACTTTGCCAGCTGATCCACACTATAAAGCTTTCCATTCTCATCACATGTATTCACTTTGTACCATGTCCCCTTATGAACCAGTAAAGCATGTCGACTAGGTGGGTTCCATTGGAAATGATCACATTCTTTTCCAGGAACCCTACATCCATTGTAGATGTTTCGGTAGTGTCGGGTGGAGAGGAGACCGTCACCGACCTAAAAAAAAGTTTCAATGGTAGATGTTTTGGTGGCTTGAAGATTATCTAGATCGTTCAGGAGAATCAAACATCAAACTCACCGCCATATACTTCTGCCGATCCAAAGACAAATTGGCCAGTGTCTCAATATACAACAACCTTGCCACCTGATAAACCTGTGTTAAATCATTCTCCCCATACATAACACACTGTGCAATACTACTATTGATTGCCAACGAATACCTTCCCGAGTAGTAAATGTACTTCTCCCAAAATGCCGTCACATAGTTATCTTGGAATTTGTGTAGGATCCAGGCGACTACTTGTAGTATTCGTCCTTCGGAGGAAACGAACTTGTTGGAGTTCTTGACCAGTTTCACGTACTCGTCCTGATAAGGAAATTGTAGCTACTAGTAAGACTTCAAAGAACAAACCTCAGATAAAGTGTGTCTCATTGACTCCACATATCCTTCAACTGTATCTGTGACACTTGGAAGTGGAAGGTTTGGAAGAAGAAGATCACAAGATGACAACTGAGGAGGAGCGATTTTCAGAAGAAAGTTTCTCAAGACACCCCATGCCATGGTCAAGTAACTCGGCTTCTTTGTATTCTCCTTCAGGTATCCTTTATAGGAAAAGTAGAAGTATTTCAGAAAGTGTCTCAAAATAAACACTGATGCGTATACAGATCCAATGGAGATTGCCAAAGGTTTCAGAACGACTTGGAAGTTTTCTTGGATATTCTTCACTGAATAATCCTTGAGTTGGTATCCCGTGGCAGTGGTGATAAGCGCCAAGAAGGGGAGTGGACGGATAGGCCAGAGACGGTTTTCAAACCAGTTCTGGAAGGGCAACTTATGAAAAAGTGTTAATTAAAGATCGAAAGTGACAGTGTCTAGACTTGATAGACTGCAGAAAAAAGTTTTGAAAACTCACATAAGTTCTATAACGGAACCTTTCGAATCTTCCCGGAAAATGATCTATTTTTGGATAAGGCCATTTGAATTTTCTCTCCTTTTTCACTGTCATTCTCCTCTCCTTCTCCTTCTGAAAATCGTAAAAATCGTATCAAAAAACTAATATTTGCTTCCAAGCAGGAAGAAGAACGAGACAGGGAGAACACTACTATCTCTCTTCATTTTTATAGTGATCAAATGGCTACATGTTAAGCTACACTTTTGAAACTTTGTACACTTTTTTTGTTTAGAAGTAGGGGAAATGATAAATAGGTAGGTGTAGTGGGGGCTAGAGAAAAGAATAAGAAATCACGGAAATCAAAATTTCTGCTAGAGAGTGGTGCAAGAGAATCGTGCAAAGTTCCCATACGTTTTATTCATACCATGAGAATGTCTTTTTGATGTTTGCTTTCTTTGCACAGCCCAAGAGCAAAAGATCATTTTCAGTTTGAGAGCCCCCCATTTCCAAAGCTGCCTATCTCGGTTGCCTTTGGGAATTTTGAAAAGTGGTCAACTAAAAAAATGTTTACTAACATATTTTGAACATTTTATTGGTTGAAAACTTTCTGCCAGCTCTAAAGACAACTGAGATATCCTGCTTCAAACTGTATTGCTCCGAGCTATCTTCCCAAAATTTTTATCTTGAAAATCTCCATTTTCTAAACACTTGAACTTTCCTTCATTCAATTTCCTCCGGTAGATCAGATAACCCGCAAAACGGAGAAGAATCAAAGCCAGTCGATCAAGCCAAGATAAACATCTCATTTACCGTACTTGAGTTCAGAATCGGGAAGTGGACGTGAGGTGAAGCTGAAGGATACAGAAGTTGATCAAGATTGTGAGAAGGAAAACTGGAAACGGTTTGCTTTTCGTGTTGGGTTGAATTCAAACGGGAAGTTAGTGGATTGCAGGAAATTTCCTAAAAGAAATGTTTCTGAAGTAAGCAAAACCTGCGAACTAAAAGCTGAACTACCGTACATCAGAGTCGTTTTTGTTTAGGCCAGTATATCTCAATTGTCTTTGAAGGTACTGCAAAGTGATCAATTGAAAAATGTTCATCAAAACAATTTAAACATTTTATCAGTTAAAAAATGTTGATAGCTTCAAAGACAGCCGAGATATACTGCTCTGACATAGAAGTCTCTGTTATTGGCTGAGAAGTTTTGCAGGAGACGAGAAAGCATTGAAAATTCCGTTCGGTTGAAAAAATCAATTTTGAATATTTATTCATTTTTTCAAAAAAATATTACAGCAAAACCAAAACAACAATGAGATCATCAAAGAGATTACGACAAGAAAAAGCTCCGAACATAAGGATCAAACTTCTTTGAATCGAACAAATCTGACACCTTTGTCTGATTATAGACCAACTTCACAGCTGTTCTAATTTCTCCCAAAATTATTATCAAGGCTCCAAATCTTTCCACAAAAGTGTCCGTGTATTTAGAACTGAGATACTCCATGAGTTCATAAGAGCATCTTTCCTTGAGGGCTTCCATTCTTTCTTGATAGTCCGAGAAGATGTTGGGCTTTGGGAAGGAGGCTGGAAAATTGAAAATAGTAGAAGTGAAAAAAAAATAACTTGAAAACTCACGAGAAACCAACAACAAACTTTTCAACGCAGCCATCTCAAACATATCAATATCCAGTGACTCGAATGGTTTTTGTATCGCTATTTGCAGGCCCTTTACGAATTCAAAATGGCTCCGTACAGTATTATAATCAGTTTCCATAACATCATCTGTTTGTCCGTAATAGTAATCGGAATGCAAATAAGTTCCGTTTTGAAGCATCCAATATCCACTAGCTTTTTCACATTTCGTTCGAAAACCTTGATCAATCAAGAAGAATGAAAAGCCGTACTCCGAAAGAACGCATTTCTGAGCTTCATTTGCCAATTTTTGGAATGGATCAAACTGGGAAGCCCATTCAAGAGCATTATTGATGCTCCATTTGAACATTCGATTGACATCTGACACTGTCGCTCTTCTTGATTTGACCACGCTTTGCTTCTTGTGCTCTTCAAACTGTCTGGTTTGAATTCGGATGAGCCTATCAATGAACTGAACATCAGTCTCCGGATACAAAACTGGTGGATCTGAGGAGCATGGAGATGGCCTTCGAGGACCAATGCAGTCACGTCTTCGGACAGCTGACTGCTTCATTCCTGTCTGGAAGCATTTCTGGAGGCGACAGTAGCGACAAGAGGAACGGAATTCTGGAATGAGTATAGTGGTTGTTTTTGTTATTTAGAAGCGTTCAGAAGGGATTTTTGAGAGTTCAATTCAGAGATTTCTGATGTATATGACGTAAAAAAAGAATGGAGGGAAAGAAGAACCTAGAATCGGTTTTGAAAGTCCAAATCAGAATTTTTAGGGTGCTACCCCGCATTAGAACTGTCCCATATTAGAACTGTCCGAATTAGAACCTGGTACTTCCGAAGCATCCGACAACTCAAAAATGACTCACCATAGTTAATCAAACAACTCTCTCCTCTCAAGCACCTGTACTTCGATGAATGAATAATAGACCTCCGGAAAAACACAATACATCCCAGACAGGCAGGTGGTCCCAACCGACAACTATTCACTCGATCTCCACAAACAGCGCAATTCTCAGTTAGTTCCGGCATCCATTCAGTTGATGAAGGGGATGATGAGCATTCAGGCTCCATACGTTGGATAGCGAGCATTCTTTAATTTGTACGAGTTTTATTAACTAGAGATTTTTTGAAGAAAAAGTGGAATAAATTGTTAGAGTTGTCATGGAATCAAAACAAAGCAAAACGAAGTAGAAACAAAATGATCTCGTGGGAAAACATTTTTGAATGAAAGGAATTTTTTAAGAATCAAGAAGGAAAACGAAAAAGAGAGAAGGAAATAATGAATGCAAAGACCAAGATAAGAGGAGGGTCTTAAAACGAAACGAATAATCAAGAAATGGCTTCCTTCCTCCCATCCAAAAAAGGACCAACCAATCTGTACATCCGATCTCCGCTCCGCACTTTCGAAAGGCGGTTCGTCGTTCCAAGTACGTCTTATTTTGTGTCTAGGTTGAACTGAACGGATCTCACTCTGGAATACATTTGCAGAATCGATCTTATTTTAGATTTGAAGAGATTGGAGAAGTCTGGATGTGTGTATCTTGGTGTAGAACGACAGCTAACTAATGATTAGGATCATGGTGGTGTTTAGTGAGTTTTTGAAATTGTAATCGGAAATATTTAGCCTTGGTTTTGTAAACCGATGATGTCATTTCGGAATACAAAACAAAGAAACAACTTCGGAAGGTTGTTTTCTTATTGTAAACTCTGTTACAGAGACCCACCAAGTACAATTCATCAGTTGAAAACTTTTTGATAGCTCTGAAGACAATCGAGATGATGTCAAACATACTGAAACAAAGAATAATTGAAGTTCATAAACTTCTGGGCTCCGCGACACTTTGCGACTGTGACGTTTCGCAAACATGACATTTTGAAACATGAAATAACGGAACTGTGACTTTTCCCAACCGATAAAAGTCGTCGAATATGGTCATACACGTGTTTTTACATGTCTTTTACCAGTTGCGAAACGTCTCAGTTTCGAAATGTCTAGTTGCGAAATGTCGCGGAGCCAACTTTTGCTCATCAGTAGCTCCAGCTATGCAGTTTGTGGCTCATATTATACTGGTTCGGTATATAAGTTTCATTTTTTAATTTGAGTGAATTCACATCCAAACTCCACTTCCCGATATGTTCCTCCAAACTATAACACATTTTGCTCCAATCTCCTTACTCATTTTTTTCATTTCTGTCCTCCACAGAACCCAAAGAGTCCAACTAGCACAAAAAGTCACAAAACTGGAAAAAATTCCTAATCTTTGACTTGCACCCGTGTGAAATTGCATTAGGAAATCTTATGTATCAAAGTTATTTCATGTTTCTTTTTTCCAATTTCAAGCAGATAACTTCCTATTCCAAAAATCATTATTCACTTTATTCTGATTTCTTATGGGAATTCCTTAAAGAAAAAGTGAATCATAACACTCTCAAGGTGGTGTCTAGGAAAAAATGACGACAGAGACTTGTGTGTGTGCTTCATAATTTTTATTTTATATATCAAAACAATTGAGTTTTAGAAGTATATCCCCGCTCACTTCTAATATCACTATTCCCTGAAAAATCCAGGACAAAATTCCAATAATTTCTTATTTATTGGCTTGTCTGCTCCATGTGATTTTTGACATTTATTCGATCCAGATTGAATTAAATGTGCTCCCGAGGACATTGAACAAACCCCGAAATGGAGTGAAACTTAATCATTATTATTCGAAAAAATGATATTAGAATAAAAAAAAAGAAGAAAAAAGATTTTATTTACTTCCTTGAGTTTCACCTGCTACTCGAGTAGGCTCCAACCTATTTTAAAAATGTTTTTATCAATTTATGCGTTGTCCATGTTTTTTGTGAGTTTTTTTAAAAATATTTTAAAACTCAAACATCAAAGTTCCAGGTCAGTGTATTCGGAGTATCTATAAACATTTTCCTTTTCTTTCGATTTATCAAAAAAGATAAAAGCGGTGGCTTCTTAACTTACTGTCTTGCTAAAACTGTACCGAACACTATTGTATGCTCCGCGTTCTTATTCTGGGTAGTACCTATAACTGGTTTGGCACTGAAATATCCAGAAGTCCCGAGACTTATTAATGTTATTGTTGGGCAGTTAGCCGGCTTTGGTGCTTATGTTGGTGGTGCTTTGATTGAAATGTTCATGGCTATAAATCGCTGTTCGGTGATTTATGTTCCAAGTTTTAACTTTAAAAATGCCAATTATGTTATCACTTTTGTTTTTATGGTGTCAATGGTTTATGTTTTGATCGGGATTGTTCCAGGTGAGTCATTATAAGGGCTGTCAGACGGCTTTACAAAAACCTGCGGATGAAAAAAACAGTATTGTTAAGATCCGACTAGCAACTTTTTCAGCTTCATGTGGATTTGTTTTCGATCCGGAGACCTTTCTATGGAGACCTGAAGAAACCCCTTGTGCAGTTCTAATGGAAGATATCATTCTATTCACTATCTATGGAACATTTGCTGTCTCCAACTCTTTGAATTTAGTGACTTTTGTAAAGCTGTGCTTCGGAAAAGTTGAGGGCATTAGTAGTTCGGAAATAATGAGAAGAAGGAAGAGAAGGATCAAGTTTTTTGTGCAGGTGAGCCCCTTTGGTGTGGCAACGGTTTCCAGAGACCAGTAACGGTTTCCAGAGTGTCATCCAAAACTGCTTGCATATCATTGACATGATAAACTTCAACTTCATATCCAACCTGAATGATTCCACGTGGTTCAAATTCATTTTCACGTCTATGTCTCTTCTAACAATTCATGCTCTCGATGGGTAAGTTGATTAGCAAAAATAGTTTGGTTTCTGAATAATCTTATTTGGTTTTCAGATTCGTCATGTTTATTTTCCATCCGAATATACAACCAAGAAGCAAGAGGAATAGTACAATAGTTACTACATGAATTATATTTTTTGTATTTTGAAAAGCGGGTTATCTCTTTGAAATGAATCTGTCGAAAAGTTCAAATCATGTCACGTTTCCCTTCATAAATTCCTGCTTACTCTGCAATAAGCCGCAGCAGTCACACGTGGAGTGCTCGCCTGCTGCGTAAGTGCTGCAGGAGTGCTGCTCACGTGTACAGCGACTTTTAATAGTCAAATTTAGTCTTGTTTTGATTCTCACTTCAAAACATACCGTTTTGTCTTTGAAAAATTTCAGATTTATCTTTTTCTGTTTTCGAAAAATCGGTTTTGAGGAGAAATACCCGGAACCGTTCTTCCCGGCCGCAACTTCAATGCTGCACTTGTGCAGCAACTACAAAATCTCCCATTTTTTGCAGCAGCTAAACAGCAACACAGCAACAGTAATGCAGCAAATTCCAAAAATTTAGTACTGGTTTCAGTTGTCAGCAGCAGGCGCGCAACACTTACGCAGCAGGCGAGCACTCCACGTGTGACTGCTGCGGCTTATAGCAGAGTTGATCTAGTTCAAAAGCACATCTATTCAATTTTAATTAGATTATGAACGGAGATTAGAGTGTCTGTACGGATGGGTGCAACATCAAACTAAGGACGTTTTGCAGGAAAAGTTCTTGATTTTATCCCGTTATTTATAGAGATCAGTTCAAATATGTACAGAGGTATAAACCATGGAAAATGAAGAAATGTATAAGTTTGTGATTTGGAAAATAGTGGGAAGAAGGCAAGGGCAGGCAAAACCATGTTCCGTAAATTTTGTAGTTTTGGTAGAGTACCCTGTGTTTAGAGCAGCATATCTCGGTCACCATCAAAGCTATTAAAAAAAAGTTCAACTAAAAAAAAGTTGAACGACACATTTTTAACATTTTACTAGTTGACAATTTTTCGATGGTCTTTAGACAGCTGACGTATGCAGCCCTTAAGGGTGTGCCAGAATTACAGGATTCAAGACAGCAATGGTGGTTTTATAGAATGCTCAAGAACTAGGATCTGCTATTTTTAAATACCTAAACCCTGTTTCCGTTTCCTCGCAACAAATTTCATGTTGAAATGTTAAGAATTCTTCTCCTCTTCTCATCTACATTTTTCATTATCGGTTTCCAAGTTGATTCATCTGCTTACACAATCTGAAAACCTGTGCTTAGTTTGGTCGCTGCCTGAATCCGAAAACCATATCTACTCATGCTATCTTCCAAGCTATTCCTTGTTTCTTCTGTTATGTGTAAACCTTGCTTCCATAGAATGTGGAATCTCTTAACTAGACCTTGTCAGTGAGGTTGGAAAGTGATGGATTTCATAGAAATAAGAGAATTGGAAAAGTTGGTTTTGAGCAAAGTTTTTGAAAATGAGAGAGGAAATAATGGAGAAACAGTGGAGAAAAAGTTTATCTCGTCCGTCTAAAATACACACATTCCTACTGGAGACTGTCTTATGTTCCTGTTCTTATTGGACATTAGACTAAGTACGATCCATCTATTAGAGGACAATTTGAATCTGTTTTTAGTTTGTTCGTATGGGGAATCTCGGCAAAGATCTGAACGTGATTGTTAGGAAAATCGGAATCTTGGATTTTGAATTTCTTAGTTTTTGATGTGGAAAAGAGGGGGACATTTCAGGTTAAGTTTGGGTTACGGTATCATGTTAATGATGAGATAAACTGTGATCACCGTTCTACTAGGTGTTCCCAGACAACCTGATATATCTCTTCTGACCAGAAGAGTTCCCTCTAAATTAGTACCTTTGAGAATTGGCAATCCCTTCCTATCAGTAAGCCCCATATCATCAGCAAGCCATAACAAAACACAGAATATCATGGTTATCTCCTATCTCCAGCTCTCCACTACTTCTATTTCAGTATTTCTCAATATCTTTTTGATATGGCTCATCGCAACAAAATCACCAAAGAAGCTTGGAAACTATAAGTATCTTATGATATACACAGCCATCTTTGATATCTATTATACTTTACTCGGGTTTGTTTCAAGAGCAGTGAGTTTAACCGTAGTGATCCATAGAGAGATGGAGAAGGTTCATCATTTTTATACAGGCAATATTCTCTCATGGCTACTCCATCCTGGTTTATCGAATTTATGATGGAAGCTTTTGGTTTGATCAATATTTATCGATGGTGTTGATCATTGCGTATTGTTTTACCTTTGGGATGTCTATGGCCTGTCTAGCCATTCATTTTGTGTATAGATATGGAGTCACGTGCGGGTAAGAACAGGGAACAGGAACTTGGGATGGAAGGTTCTTTTTCAGGGTGAACTCAAAGAAACTGACATCGGGATGGAGGTTTACAATGATGTTTTTTTCTCCTCCCTTTTATGGGTTCTGGTGGGCATCTGTAGTTTTGTATGGGTGTATGCCTGATCAAGATACGGATGACTACTTGAGGTATCATCAGAATAAAAGCTACCGTTGAGAGTTGTATAACTCGGTCGTCTTTAGAGCTATCAAAATCTTGTTAACTAGTAAAATATTCAAAATTTATCAATAAATATTTTTCCAGTTGACCTTTTTTGATATTTCAGAAGACAACTGAGATATGAAGCTCTGAACATACAATACTGACATAGAGGCTCACCAAGTACCGTATTTTCAGAGCAGCATATCTCGGTTGTCTTTAGAGATATTGAAAATCTGTCAAGTAGTAAACTGTTCAAAATTTTCCGATGAACATTTTTCTAGTTGTTCACTTCCTGATATATCTAAAGACAACTGAGATATACTGCTCTGAACACACTGTACTGAATGGATTTACAATTATTCAGATTTCGCTTCCTTGACACATTCGATTTGAAACTGGAGAACGTTACATATGTGATTTTGAAGTTTTAAACAATGGAGAAGGACGTCTTGAATTTTCACTTGCCAGCGTGAATTGTAGCAGGGAATATGTACTTGATGGTGGTACGGAATTTTAAGGGGTGTGTGAATCTGGCATACGAGTTTCAGGGCATCTCAGAATTTTGTGTTCTATTCCTTGGAGTCAAATGTTATTCCAACATCTCTAAGCAGTTATCAGTAACTTCTGGAACTTCTAAATTCTCAGCCAATCTTCAGAAGCAGCTATTCAATGCTCTAGTTATTCAAACAATTGTTCCAGTGGTTAGCATGTATCTTCCGATTTTTGTATTCTTCTTCTGCCCGATGCTCAGTTTGAATATGGGTTATTCGAGTAGATTTATATCCGATTGTAAATCCTGGTATCCTGCAATAAATTCTCTTCCAAGCATGATAGTAGTGAAGAATTACAGACGAGCTATCATGGGTAAGAATGAAAATTGACAACCTGTAATTTAGAAATTGTTTAGATATGTTCTCATGCCGACAAAAATTAGTATGACCAGACTAAATACTTAAGAATTTTGAGATTTTGTGTGTTGATCTTTCTGAATAAAGTTCGTTTTTTTTTCGAATCTTCAAATCTCCGTCTCTTTCAAAACTCGCGACATACTTGGCGACCCTATATAGAATCATCGCTTTTGATCTCCGAATTTGTAGGCCACGATAGATCTGAGGACTTGATGTTCACTTGACCTTTACCGTTTTTTTGGTTTTTCAAAACTTTGAAACTGGGTAGAAAGGAGATCGATAAGAAGAGTAATTATCGTAACCTCTGTAATAGAGGCCTAGATGTTTAGGGCAGCATATCTTCGTTGGTTTTTGGGTTAGCAAATGTTTTCAACTAATAAAATGTTTAAAATGTCTCAATAAACAATTCTTTAGTTGACTACTTTTCGACAGCTTTAAAGGCAACTGAGGTATGAGCCTCTAAACACAGAAGCCTCTATTAAAAAATTGATGCACCCAGTACTGCAGTACTCTACATTCAAAGCGTGATACCTCGGTTGTCTTAAGAGTTATAAAAAAGTTTTCAACTGATAAAATGCACAAAATTTAATAACAAAGATTCTTTCAGTTGATTACACTTTGAAATTCTCAAAAACAATTGAGATATACTAACCGGAACATGCGGCCTTGTACAATGAGACCTGTACCGACCTAACACGTGGGAAACGTTGCACCACGCTCATTCATATTTTTTCCATTTTATAATTCATTTGATTTTTTTGGCGATGAAACTGGATTCAAAAGTTTCTCAACTTTTCATCTTCGCCATCTTCGTTTTCACATGCATTGTTCTCTATAGTCTTGCTGTCAAAAGAACTGATATTCGAAGGAGAAGATTCTATTTTCATCCAAATGAAACTAACCCGACAAGTACAAAAAAAAGTGACTTCACCAAAAAAAATATGCAAAAAATTCAGATCTTTCACACTACGAAATCGATGAAATGGATCGATTTGATTGGTACGAAACACAGTGGAGAATGCAGCTGAATAATCGACCCCCGAAGTATGACGGATTAATTTCATTGCTCAGAGCTTACGAGTTTGATGTGGAGTACTCGATTTCAACGACTACTTGGGGAATTGGAGAGTAGGTTTTCATGTTTTCAGAAGATATTTCTGAAAAAATGAAGAATTTTCAGTTCCGTGGTATACTGTAGATACTTTGACATCAACGGAAGTGAGATACTTCCGGCATTCCAGTCATACAGTTTTCCGGAGTACGTGGTGAATTGTGAGAAGAGACCAGGAACGAAACGAGTATCAGTTAGTACGGAAGAGTTCAATAATTATACTGACCCAATTCAATTGGTTGATCGGACAAAGAAAGGTTGACACTAAATTAATTTGGAAAGAATAACAAAATAAATTCAGCTTACAAATACGAATTCTCATTTTGCATGGCTCCGATTTATGGGCAAGAGCCGAAGTGGCTCTTGATATCAGAGATTATTGAGCATTATAAATTACAGGTAGCCTTATATTTTCGGATTTTCAAAATTGTGTCATTTTCTATTTCTTCTAGGGAGTGACTCATTTTTATATCTATGTATTTCACATCACGGAATACGACAATGCAATTTTACAAGACTACGTGAGGACTGGAGAAGTGGATGTGACATTTTTACTGGAGAGAGATGATAGAGAAACTTTTTATTGGCAGCATGTGGCTTATAGGGTAAGAAAATAGTTCCTGAAAACAAAAAATAGTTCGAATTCAGGACTGTACTCTGAGAAGTCGTCACGAATCCAAATGGAGTTTGGTGGCGGATATTGATGAACGTCTTCTGATGACCAAGTATCCAGGGACTATCCTTGATTACTTGAGAAGTATCAAAGATGAGAAAATCGGTGCAGTTCAGTTTAGACAACAATGGGTTTTGAAGACAGAGACTATGCCAGAGAAATATGAGGGGGAGAAGCAGGTAAGGTTCTTCAGAAGTTCAAAATTTCAAAATACCTTTCTTCTCTATTCTTCTTTGTTTTCAGATCGATGCCTGGTCTCCAACTCTTCGGTGGCACAACTCATCTGCATACGGTCCTCTTGGTCACACAGCAAAATGTATTATTATGGCGGAGAAAGTGTTTAGCATGGGAACCCATTACCCGAAGATTTATTTCCCTGGATTTGAATTGTATTATTTGGAAACAGACGAAGGAATAGTCAGGCACTATAGAGATCAAAAAATGTGGGATTGGGGAGAACGGTATCTGGAGGAAACGTTGTCGTTTGGTGAGCTGAGAATGACGGATTATCCGGAAAAGTATCAGAAGAATTTGACGGATGCGGTGAAGAGGAGAACGAAATATGTTTATGAGAATTATCATGTCAGGGATAATTAGTTAATGAATGATATTCTAATTTTGGTTTTACATTTTGAAAAGGTTTCGGAGAGCAGAGAGCTCAAACCTGGTTTTTTGTAGAGTTTACTAGTTTTCATACTAGCAAGAAAGGAAGCAAAAAACGCTAAATTGAGACATGAGTTCCTAGAGTTTAGTATACTACATACGCTGTTGGAAAACATTGAATGGACTTTTAAAAATTGGAAACAATTCAATCAGAAAACATGAGATTAAAAATACAAAGTAATATGTACAGGAATAAATATGAAAAAAAACATTCTAGAGTTTTGAGAGACTTGTGATTCCTGGGAAACCGAACAACAAAAAAAAGAAGCTTGGAGAGAGTCTTTCAGTCTGGCCTCGAATTCAAGCCTGTCCATATTTTTTTCTGAGTTCAACACTTCTTCAAAAAGAGAAAAAAAGAAACTTTTAAACTCTTTAGTTTCAAAGTAATCTATCTATACATCTCCGCTAAAAAAACCAGGTGAACGACATATGGTCACCCCTTATTAATTATGCCTCCTTCTGCTGACCTTCCGTTGCTTCCTACCTTCCTTTCCTTCTTGTTTCCCCATGGCCCCCAACATTTCTTGTGACGTTCTTTTCCATATTTTGTTCTGGAGTATACTCCCTTCAGCGATAGCTTATGAGAGAATAGTTAGAGATAAGGAAGTTGACGGATCGGTGTTGAATTCTGTAATTTATCATGGTGTAGCCACATCTTTTGTGGTTTTATTGATGATTGTTGTGAAAATATGTTTTCTGAGACGTCGAATGGAGGAATGGAAATATGATAGAGTTAACTTGATATTTGGCTATTCGGGAGTGCTAATTATCAATTTATTCTCTCATTTTTATGTCTGGTGGATCAATTATGATATGAGGGTAAGTATCTTTCGAAAGAAGAATAATAAAATGAAAATTCCAGATGTTATTTGTTGTAATAACATGTTATCATGCTTTAATATTTACTCAATTGACTTTTTTCATCATCAAGCCTTCTCGAAAATACAAGTACAACCACACTGATGGAGAAATGTCGTTCACAATTGTATTTCTCTTCTCGTTTCCTGTGGTTTTGATTTCAGTTTTTGGATTTTCGGTAACAGTTTTGAAAAGAAAATGTTCCGAAAACTTCATTTGTTGATTTACAGGGGGGCTGCCTAACTCATTGCTGGTTCAACATTTTATTTTCATTTTTTGTCATTGATTTGAAGGTTGTTCTGAGTGGAAGATACTCGCCCACGGAAAAGCTACCGTTTTATGAAGATGAAAAATATAGAGAAGCCGTCGAAGAATACGAATTTCGTAAGGAAATATTCAGAAAAATTGAAATGAGCATGGAAAAAAGAAACGAAACTGTTTTACTTGTTTTAAACCAATTTTTACATAAACCTGTATCTGCACATCGTCTTCCAAATCCACAAGGAACAGGTGAACGACAGATGGTCCCTCCTTATTAATTATACCTCGTCTGTCAACCTTTTTTCCCGACCTTACGTCTTCTTCTCCTTTTTTCTTCAGCATTACATAAATGGCTCTCAATCATTCTCTTGATGTTCTCTACCTTTGTTTCTGCTTGAGTTTTGTTCCTTCATTAATAACTTATGAACTAGTAGCTAAAAATATAAAAACTGACGAGTCTCTTCTGAATAAATTGATTCATCATGGTGTAGCCACAGCGTTAGCAATTTTATTGATAGTTTCTGTGAAAATATGGATAATGAAACGTCGATTGGAGACATGCGATTATCATAGAATCAACTTGATATGTGGATATTCGGGAGTTCTACTCATTAATATATTCTTCCATTTTTATGTTTGGTGGATCGGTTATGAGATTACGGTTAGTTTGAATCGAAAAAAAAGAATAAAACAAAAGTTTCAGATGTTATTTATTGTCATCTCAATTTATCATGCCCTATTATTTACTCATTCGGCTTTGTTCATCATTGACCCTGCTCTTAAGTACAAGTACAATTACAGTGCCGGAGAACTTGCATTCACATATCTTTGTCTCTTCTTGTTCCCAGTGTTTCTAATTTCAGTTTTTGGATTTTCGGTAAGATTTTTGAAAAAAAGAAATTGCAAGATCTCAGGGAATTTAGGGCAAGGGTTGGGCACTACTGCCGCCAAATTGCCCACGTTTTGGGCAGCATTGCGCCCATTTTGGGCGCAATACTGCCCAAAACATACGCAAATTGCCCAAAACATGGGCAAATTGCCCAAAACACAAGAAAATTGTAGAGAACGTGGGCATTTATTATCACCGCGACCTCTCCTGTTCCCTCTCTTCTCTGTAGTAAAAAGTCGAAATCCTAGAGAAAAAGAAAAAAGAAGAGTGGGGGGGAAAATAAAATTTATAATAACCTTTTCGACACCCTCTCCAGGGTGGGTTGAAAAAACCCAAACGGGGAAACCCGGGGGAATTTATTAAAAAAGGGGGGGTCCATTCCCCTTTGGGGGGAAAAATCCCCCCTTTTTTTCCCAAAAAAGGTTTTAAAAAAAAAGCTTTCGGGGGTTTTTTAAAAGGGGGAAAAGGGGGAATTCCCCCCCTTTGGGGGATTTCCCCCCAAGGGGGGTTCCACCCAAAATTGGGGTTTTGTAAAGGGGGGTTTGGCCCCATTTCCAAAAAAATTTTGGGGGGGAATGCACCCCGGCGGGTTTCTTTTTTTTGGAAAAAAAAAATTTTCTTTAAAAACTACCCTAAGGGGGGCTTTGAGGAACCACAAAGGCGGGGATGCTTTCTCTTTTTCAGAAGTCAGAGGAAAAAAAGCCCTTTATCCCAATAAAA
>GL379809.1:83969-95449 GCA_000143925.2 Caenorhabditis brenneri
AAAATGATATTGTATGTTGATTGGTCTTACGCAAGAATGGTAAAAGAAATTCGATGCAGAATATAACAAAAATTTCCTATCGAGTTCTGGGAAAATGAAACTACCTCGTGGTAAAGTAGATTATCATTATGGGGTACTAGATAAAGGACCTTCTAAAAAAGGGGATGTTACCTGAACCATGTTTCCATACAGATTTTCGACATTGAGTGACAAGTGCATTGTTTAGTGGATGGAAGTAATATTGTTATGTGTTTCTCTGACACCCTTTTCGATTGCATTGCATTCTTACAGATTCCTAAAAAACTCCACTCAACAATCTTCAGAGTTCCCTTTGAGAAAATAAATCTTCTTTCTTTTCTTTTCTTACTCTCTATTTTTGTGTATATTCGCATGTCTCTAATCCACGTCAGCCTTCCTCTCGGATTCAACAATCTCCATGACAGTGTGCCCCGTTAATGTCGCGTCGCCAGGCGATGCTCTCAGGACTCGGCTCGCCATCCCGCTTTTCTACAACTTCATTTTTTCATTTTCCCTCAACCAACAACTGAATTCTTTCCTTTCTTTTTACTTTACTTTTCAGAAATCCTATTGAAGTTCGAGTTTTTGATTGAGGAGAGAGAAGTCGTTAGATGGGAACGCTTGCAAGGACGTATGGCTGATAGCCATATCAGCTGTAATTTTACGAGCTTTCATTTTCATTAAATTCGTGTTTACTTTCTCTAGATACTAACGGACTGTTTACAATACCAACTAAGGAATGGATTTGCTACTTTTCGGCTTTCGGATGATGATACAACCATCAGCGGAGTACCTCGGAACCATCGTGGAGTTATTCAAATAAAGTTAGGATGTGGACTAAACCGACTGCCGGTCGAGAATAAGCTAACACAGCTTTCAAGTCTGGAACTGGTATATAGAAAACAACCGGGATTTCAAAAATGTTCTAGTGTTCAGATTCATAATTGTGTTCAAGCTGAGACACGACTTGTTGGTCTCTATTTGAATTCAACATGGATTCCATTGACAGATGTGAATGATGATGATGAAGTTACGATTGGGGTGGAGACTAGATTTGAAGTTTGTTATGGTAAGTGATCAGAGAAGGGCAGAGAAGTTAGACTAACTGGCTTCTCTAAGAGAGGTCTCCTAGAACGTCTCTCCAGTGGATGTTCTGAAGCAACTAGAGTGTGTTTCATTCTCTTCACCTCTCATGTTCACATGATTCAGCATATGCCACTTTTGTTTTTTTCAGAAGGAGGGCTCGATCGATGCGACGGACGTTTATGGTGGCTCCAAGTCGGAGGGAATGAAGTCGCGTTGCTTGGAAACAACTTGCCATGCGAGAGTGGAGAAATTGAGATAGACTACGGTCACCAAAACGTGGGCATTTTGCGCTAAATTCCCTGAGATATATATTTTCAGCGGGGCACTCTTACTCATTCTTGGTTCAATTTCTCATTTTCATTCTTTGTTAGCGAACTGGCGGTTGTTTTGCGTGGAAGATACTCTTCTCGAGAAGAGTTACCGTTTTATGAAGATGAAAAACTTAGTGAAGCGATCGAAGAATACGAGTTCCGCAGAAATTTCATCAGAGAAGTCGCTTCAAAAATGGGAGACAGAAAAGAAGCGGCTCTACTCATTTTGCAAAGAGAACTACTTGAGCCTTTACCTGTACATAGTTTTCTAAATCCCAAAGAAACCGGTGAGCGGCAGGTGGTGCCCCCTCATTAATTATGCCTCTTTTTGGCAATCTTTCGAGCAATCATTCATCCCAGTCCAGTCTCCAGGGACTATTCTTGATTACTTGAGAAGTATTAATTATGAGAAAATTGGAGCAGTTCAGTTCAGACAGCAATGGGTTTTGAAGACAGAGCCAGAGAAATATGAGGGCGAGAAGCAGGTCTCCCAGATCTCCCAGAATTCAAAATACCTCTCTTCTTTATTTTTCTCAACTTTCAGATTGATACCTGGGCTCCAACTCTTCGCTGGAGGAAACGTTGTCGTTTGGTGAGCTGAGAATGACGGATTATCCGGAAAAGTATCAGAAGAATTTGACGGAGGCAGTGAAGAGGAGTACGAAATATGTTTATGAGAAATATCATGTCAGGGATAATTAGTGAATAATAAATAATAATTGGCTGTACTTCTTGTTGAGCTTTCAGTGAGCACACAACTCGAAAATGGTTTTTAATTCCTAACTTCCTGATAACTAATAATTGTTTGCCAGCACATCGTCTTCTAAATCTCAAAGAAACAGGTGAACGACAGATGGTCATCCCTCATTACTTATCCTCTTACCTTCTTCTCAGTCCCTTTCTCTTCTTATTTCTTCATAAATAATGATATATCCTAACGAATCCTATTCTGTTCTTCACATTATTATGTTTATTAGTGTTTTGTTCCCGATGCCAGCTTATGAAAAACTGTCTGAAAAATGGGAAACTGACCAAGCTCTTCTAAAGTTTGCTATCTTTAATAGTATAGGCACAATTTTGGCTATTTTATTGATGGTTTTTGTGAAAATATGGATTGTGACTCGTCCATTTGAACAATGGAAATCTGATAGGTTTAGCCTGATATTCGGATATTCGGGAGCGCTAATTATCAATTTATTTTTCCATTTCTATTTCTGGTGGACGGAATACAAAAGCACGGTTTGTTCGTGATAAAAAATCAATATTAAAATAAAACAATTTTCAGAAAATCTACTTTATATTAACAATATATCACCTTCTTATCATCACTCATTCTGTATTGTTCATTATGAAACCAGCTGAAAGATACATATACAACTACAAGAACGGTGAAACGGCATTCACATTTCTTTCTTTGCTGCTGTTTCCACTGGTGGCTATTCCTATATTTGGAACTTTTGTGAGTCTTCTTTTTTCGACAAGTTTGAAAATTAAAACTTTGATTTTCAGGAAAGTTATATGGTTCATATTTGGCTAAACTTCTTATTTTCCTTCTATGTCATCGAGCTGAAGGTTGTTCTCAATCAAAGATACTCATCTCTTGATGAACTGCCGTTTTCTCACATCAGCGAATAATCAATTTCATTTTATTCACAGAACTGAAAATCGAATAAAAGCAATTACAAACATCATCCACTCGTCACAAAGATTTTAAAAAATTTGGAAAATCAGATGAAAATATATTGTTTGCAGTACTGGGAGAGGAGAGACGTGATAGGTTTAAAAGTGAGAAAAGGAGACGGGAAAGAAGAAGAAGAGGGAATGCAGAAAGTTATGGATTATGTGTCAGTTGAAGCACTGAATCAGTATGCACTCGCACGCCTTCGTAAAATTCCCTGTTGATTTGGGCGTTGCAAATCAATCGCTGGCTCCGGATTCTCTTCTGGAATCTCCTCAACTTCTTCTCCGATGCCGTTCTGTACATCTCTGTCAGCCACTCTCTTCAAATGATCTCGGAATGCTTTCTCTCTCTTCTGAAGCATTATCTCCTTGTTTTTCCAAAATTTGAGGGTGTTTCTGTCCTAAATTTATCATCAACTTATTCTTGTCAGTTAATGGTTGGAACTCACGTATTCCATCATTGTAGCATGGAACATAAACGACAAGAAGACTCGGAGCACATCAGAGCGTAGATCATCGGCAATAAGCCGACTGACTCCAACTACAATCGGAATGGCAATGCTGAAGACACAGACTTGCAGCAAGAAAGATGTTCTCGGGAAGAGTTTTGACGTTGTGAAGCCGAATCTAGCTGAAAAAAGAGAATGAGGAAGGTTTATGTGCCTGGTTTACCATGAGTCATTCCAATCGTCCAGCTGAAACCGCGCCAAATCCAGACAGTAGTGATCCAAGTGATTTTACTTTGAAAGAACCACAGGAGGACAAAAAGCAACCAGGCTAGTACAGCACAAGTGACGGTGATGGGAAACTCTTCGATATTCTTCTTCTGTTTTTTTGATAGAAGGATCTGAAATTCAATCATTTTTTAAATTCAATTCAAAAAAATCTCGTTTGGGTCAAAAATCCTTTTTAGAGGAATTCGGAAGCTTCAAACAAACTTTTCAAAACAAAAAGGTGGGATTGTTAGCCTAACAGCCAAGTACTTTCACCAGTCGGAACATGATAGTCTAAGGGGATTATTTTGGGGATGTTTTCACTCAGCGATTATAGAAAACTCTAATCGTCGCGCCAGGACAGACGAAGAAACTCTTACTATTTTTTTTTACAAAAATCACTTTCAGGTAAAGTTTTAGGACCTGAATCTTCGCTTTCGAAATTGAGGTATTGCATGGGGAACACCTTCTGGAAACTAAATTATAAATTTTCATAGAAGCATTTTCAAATATAATAGTTAACTGCGGAAATGCTTTTTATGTAAATTGTGATAACTTTTTAACTCATAATTTTTTGATTCCACAGCTGGGTTCCGAGATATTACCCATATAGATAAAGTATAATGAGGTGGGATTCTGTTCAAGAATTCGAGAATCCAAGTTGTAAGAACGATTGACTTCGGTTAAAAAATGCTGATCTAATCAGTTTTTTGGACGCAAGAAAAAACCCGGGACGCATAACTCATTTTATCTGAACATACTTCTATCAAAGATAGAAGCTAGTTTTTAGAAGCTGTTCCCCATGCGAAGGTTTCATTTTAAAATGAAGAGTTTTGGAATACGTGTAGAATAAAGATTAGAGCAACGGGAAGTCTTTTCATTCTATGCCCCAAAACATGAGCTAAAAATGATTTTCCTTTTAGAAAATGGTGAAAGACTTTTCGATTTAACTCAGCTTATAAAATTCTCACCTACTTTAAGTGACAGACCCCCAGAAGGACAGAATTCAAAAAAAAAACCTATCGAAAAACCACCGTATCCCTTTCTGTTCACATTGAAAATTCAAGAAATGTCAATTTCTACTTCATATTTTCTACAAGGGAAGTATTCAACGGAGCCGACATAGTTTTTGAGGTTTTGATCGGAAAGCATTCCTATGAGTAAGTAAAAGACAGAATTCTATTCGAATTGTCTGAAACACGTTTTAGTATGTTCTACGACGTTTGGAAACGAAACTCAGAAGTTCAAGAAAAGTTGGATTGTCCATATATGTCGTTGCAAAGTAAATTAATCGTGCAAGTTTATGGCTGTATCAAATACTTCCCTTGTTAGGCTCCGACTGGGAACCCTGTTCTGACTATTATTTAGAGATTATAAACAGAAAATATAAATTTAGTCTCACTACGGATCTCTCCAGCCCCCAACATACCCCTCCAAGCAAACTGCAAAGTTCGAGAATACCACAGCACACGAGTCCTATCATAGTTGGTAGCCCGAGTCCAACTGTCGTGCTCCAGCAAGTATCGAGAAATGTCTCTTCTTCTTTTGGAAAAACGAACGAGAATGCGGTGATTGATAGATGCGCTAGTAGAACAACCAATCCGTCGTACCAGTTTTGTTTCAAAGTAGCAAGAATCTTGTTGCCTGCGATCGTGATTCGATTGAGTTCTACCGGCGGGATCGTATCGTTGTTCGGAAATGGTGGATGCATCCTTAAGAAAGTCAAATTACAAAATTAGTATAAGATTGAAAAATTGTAGAGAAAGGAAAACAAACATTCAAAATGATTGAAAAACGAACCGAACTGTTTTTGTTTTCCAACGATGCAATCCGAGAAGCAATTGTCGCGGTTCTCAACCTTTTTCGAGGCGAATTTGAATATTTTGGCTCCATTTTGGTCAAAACTATCTGAGAATTGGTCTAAGTTTAGTTAATTTAATTAAATTCCAAGTGTTCAGATATGGCAGTCACCGCGAGCCTCGATCGGCGTCTGCTGCTCCTTTCCGATATCTGTGGCGGTGTCGGTTCAATTACCCAATTTTGAGGTGAGAAAGTTCGTGCGGACAGTTCTCAAGCACAATTTTGATAGTAATCTTATCCAAACCAGTGGAGAATATAAAATATTCAAAACGGATTGTGCTGTCTTGGGTCTGGAGATATGTTCATCTCAAGGACTTGAAATGTTCTAGTTCTACGAGTGATACCTTTTTGTTGGGTAGTCTTTTTGTATCTTGTTTCAAACACTAAATTTGCATTTCTATTATTTTATTAAGCATAACAATTAAACATCTCCTTGAGAATAATTATGTTAGTTTAGACTGTAGATTCGACGGAGGAGCAGGGCAGACTGGAAAGTAAAATGTGTATGCGCTACCATGAATACAGTGATCAAGCCTTTTTCATTCTCGTTGACTTTCCCTGGTTGTTTTCTCTGTCTTTATTTTGTATCTGAACATTTCGATTATTGTCGTTCTCATCCATCTACTACTGCACATGAACGAGGGAACAATAAATGATAAAATGAGACATTCCAGTACAAATCTTCATTATTTTCTTTCTGAACCTTTTATCTAATGTAACTTCAGAGCTTTTCAATAAATACCATTAATTAGAATCCAAATTTGCACATTGAGAAGTCGTCATGAATCGAAATGGAGTATGATGGCGGATGTTGATGAACGTCTTCTGATGACCAAGTACCTGGAGACAGTTCTTGATTATTTGAGAATTCACAAAAATGAGAAAAATGTAATATCATGGCTGAGAAAGTTTTTAGCATGGGAACCCATTATCCGTAGATTCATTTTCCTGGATTTGAATTGTATTATTTGGAAACAGACAATGAAATTGTCAGGCACTATGAAGTTTTTTTTTCAAAAGTGATGCATTTGACTTTAAGAGAGTTTTGACAATTTCAGAGAGCAAAGAGTTCATTTTCCTGATAACCGATGACTAGCCGCATACCAAAATTCTTCTCCGACAACGCCCAACATTTCAACTAACTACTTTCAATCTTCGATGCAACTTATTATTTGTGTGATTTATTGCTCCCCTAGAGTCTCCATGCACACCCTCAACACTTCCTTTCTCTTCCCCTTATCAGAGTTGATTTGCTGTTGCAAATACAGTTTTATGGAAACGATGGGTAAATACAAGAATGAGGACTTTTAATGGCACACTTTGTTTGCACTATGTATGAATTTTACGTGTTATGACTTGAGTTTTATAAGGAACACCATCAGACATCTAAAACAATTTCTAAGCAAAAATGAAGTTGGCAGCAGATTTACGATTCGATAACAGTGAACATTGAAACAATAAATTTGAATTTCTAATTATGTTTTCAAGATCTTCTATCGAACCGCAAATCTCTTTTTGTATTCTTGAATTCATTTTCCTGTCTAGGCCCATTTTCTGCCTCTTGCCAACTTGATCAGTCTTTTTCATATTGAAAATGACATTGTTAGCTATAGTTAGTATAGTACAATGACCCTTAACAATATTTTTCTCAACAACTTTCACTATCGGAATCATTATAGGTTAACACTTCTGATAGTGCACTTCTGGTCTTCATAGTTTTCTTTGCTTTTTCCTTTTGATCAAATTATTCCTATGAAAAAAAAAGTTTTGAGATGGTTTTCTCTCATTTTCTTCTATCCTTCCTTCCCCAATAATTCAAATAACTTCCAGATGAGACCCCGTATATTCTTTCAAAATGTATTAATAGTCTCTGCAATTTTATCACTTGTTTTGTTGTTATACTGGAACCAAAAATCCCAAAAATCCCATGAACGAAAGTTTTCAATACAACCAAAAACTTTCAAAAAATCAGAAGCAGTTGCACCTGTAAAAGAAGGGAAGCGGTGGATAGTGGTGACTAGTATTAGTCTTCCGACGGAAGATGTTAAAGTATTTTCGAAGAATTATAGTTTGAAGCTATCAAAAAGTTTTCAGAGGTTAGCATCCTTCGCGGATTGGAATTTAGTGGTTGTTGCTGATACCAAAACTCCATTGGATTGGGAATTGGAAAACGTTCACTTTCTGTCAGTGGAATATCAGAAACTATTACGTAAGTAACCCAAGAAATGATTCAGTTCAAGTGATTATAATTCAGCATTTTCCCTTGTATCTTTGCTTCCTTACAAATCATATACCCGGAAAAACATTGGATACTTATATGCAATTTCTCATGGAGCTGAATGGATTTATGACACGGATGATGATAATAAACCTTATGGTAAGTCAAGAAATCCCTGATACTTGTGGAAATAATCACTGGTTTTAGGCCTAGGATTGGATCAATTTCAGTACGAAGATGTAGTTTCTGGGATACGATATCGTGTGAATAATGAGAGTGAAGTAACTGGAATCATGTGAGATTGATAGAAATATACTTGGAAAAAATTTTAATTTCAGTGATCGTCTGTTCAATCCGTATCGATTTTATGGGTTGGATCAAATGTGGCCGAGGGGATTTCCTCTAGAACATATTGAGGTATTTTTTCCAAAGCATGTAAAAATAAAAATAAAAAGTGTAGAAGCACACCAATGGACATGCCAAACAAGTGTCCTGTTATAAAATGAAAAGAGCAGCTGTACAACAGGGATTGGTGCATCATGACCCGGATGTTGATGCTATTTATAGGTGAGTTTTATGAATACATGAAGCCTAGAAAGATAAAAATTCAGGCTGCTCCATGCTGAAAGAAGCAGTGGATTAGATATCAAATTCAATAAGTTTGCTCCTCCAATCACTTTATCTGTTGGCACATATTCTCCGTGGAACTCACAGAACACACTGTTTCACAAATCAGCAGTCCATACTCTGTTCCTGCCGACTACTGTTTCCTTCAGGTGACCAATTTCTATTTATTTTTCTCAATCTTTTTCCTGCAGAACCACTGATATCTGGAGATCTTTCATTTCTCAAAAGATTCTTCATTTATCTGGCCTGACTGTTTCGTTTGTTCCAACAAATGCAGTTCAGTTTCGGAATGCTCATGACTATTTGAAAGACTTCAAGGATGAGAAACAAGTTTATGAAGATTCTGGGAAGATGATCGAGTTTTTGCATAACTGGAACTGCCGAGATTTCACAACGATCGATGATTGTATGGTCTTATTGGCAGAAGACTTGGTTGCTCAGAACCTGTGGGGTGAACAAGACTCGATTCTTTTGGAAATGTTTCTAACGGATTTGAAATCAATTGGGTAAACATTCTAATTAGTTTTAAGAGATAAAAACGAATATTATAGTTTCAAGTTTCCGGAAATGGTTGAGGAAAACTATGAAGATCCGTATAGTCCATCTACAAATGAAAAATCGAGAGATGTGAATTGTAGAAGAATGAATTTGGAGTTTGAGTTGGTGGATCTAAATGATAACCAGAATCTAAGGAAGGCTGTTCAAAAAATTGATTATTTTGGGGATCTAGTCGATTGGTGTAATGAAACTGGGTATTCCAGTAAGTTTTCTTCTTATTTCAAGAGAAAGAAAAAGCAATTTCCAGACTTTTCGAAAACCTTCCCATCACCAGAGCAACTAAAAAGAGAGCACGATAACACATACGTACTGCAGAAGGATTTGAATAGTGTATGCTTTATTAATTAATTAAACAAATTTTTCAAAATATAGTTTTCCAGGTCCTGATACTGGTAAACAACTTCCCCTGGAAATACGGAATGGGCCTTCTCCAACGACTATATCAACCGTACTTTGCGACTGTGATATTCTGTGGTTCATGGTACCCGGAGAACATTACAAACCATGATAACTACACCTCCAATTTACACCCAATCAATTATATTCACATTAATCCAGAAGAGAACTATATGGGATACTTTTGTTATCACTGCATGACACTTGTAAAAGAGATGGGTTTTCAAAATGTGGAAGGATATTTCTTCGTCGCAGATGACACTGTTTTCAATATGTGGCAGAGGATTGATTATTCAAGAGTGTCGCATTTCACTGGTGTTCGATATGAAACGGATCAGATGTGGTGGGGATCAGGGTTTGGTGAGTTTTCAATTTTTGTTTTAGTCAGGTGTAGTGGAAGCAAGACGTCGGCTAGCTTGCTGAGCCACAGAAAACTATAGAAGACCTGATAAAGCTTGGCACAACCTGGTAATACATTTTAGGTCTACCAGCTGCCAAAGGAATCGTAAATGAAGTCAAGAATAGTACAGATGTAAAAGTGAAAAAGGCATGGAAACAGTTTGAAGATGGTCTCAGGAAATATGGATACATAAACAGTAGTCAAACTGCAGAAGATGAATTGTTTGCGAAAAGAGGGAAGAGTATTTCTGATTTGTAAGTTCAAAAGTTTGAACCTATTTAACATTTTCGAAAATGATTTCAGCTTCTACATCCCAACATCTGAAAGTGACTACTATGCAACTTTGATGAGAGTATTCTATAATAACAAGTTCTTCTTGGAACTGGCAGTGAACACATTCTTGAAATCAGTTAATCATCAAACGTAAGTAAAGAATGCATCAGAAAAATTACAGCCTACATTTTCAGAAGTGTCGCAGGTCTGAAAAGTTCTCTCTGGGGAGATGCTCGAAACAAATGGGATACTTTATACAATAGAGATATGGTTGGATTACATCCTGTCAAAATGAGTCAGTTTCAAAAGCCAGGAGAGAATAGGAAACGGTGAGTACTCCTTCAATTTTTTCTCTAACTCTTTTTTTGTAGATATTGTGCATCTGTTCTTCAAACCTTTTCGGATATAATGTTTAGTGGATCTCGGAACTTTACAGTTAAAGCGGATAATGATGCAGATCATAAAAACGGGTGATCAATAATCGGGTATTATTGTTTTGTTAGATGTTACTATTCATTATTTGAATGAATGAATTATTCATAGTATACAGTTTTGATTGATAACTCTTTCGAATATGTCAATTTCTCATTTACTGTAATCTCTATAGATTAATCGTATCAGCTAAATCTTGAAAAGCAGACAAACTGATGCACAATCGACGAAAATGCGAGCCAATTCTTATCATATTTGGCTTGACAGCTGCAATATTGCTCATCTACGGTACCACTAGCTATGACACCACTACATTCAGATTAGAGCAGAAAACCATCCCAAGTACTGTCTTGGCTCCGGTGAAGAAAGGGAATAAATGGATAGTGGTGACTAGCATCAGTTATCCAACTGCAGATGTGAAGGTGATGGTTTCAAGAGAATGACATGCAATATACTGATCATTTTCAGAGACTAGCATCTTTTGAGGATATGGAATCTAGTGGTTGTGGCGGACACCAAAACTCCATTGGACTGGGAAATTGAGAATGTCCATTTTTTTGTCAGTGGAATATCAAGAAACAACTCCGTGGAGTGACCCCAAAAAAATATTAGTTTAATTGGTTAAGAATTCAGCATTTCTCTTTGGAATCTTCTCTTTCCTACTATAGTCATATACCCGGAAGAACATTGGTGTACTTATAATGCAATTTCTCATGGAAGCTGATGGAATTTATGACACGGATGATGATAATAAACCTTCTGATAAGTCAAGAAACCCTGATGATAGTGGGATATCACTAATTTTTGCTTAAGACTGGATCATTTCAGTATGAGATACAGTTTCTGGATACGTATTCGGTGTATATATGAGAGTGAGCCACTGAATTATGTAGATTAGATGTCGAAAA
>GL379809.1:97592-128184 GCA_000143925.2 Caenorhabditis brenneri
CATTTTTAGGATTACCAGCTGCAAAGAATATTGTGAAAAAAGTCAAGAATAGTACAGATGTAAAAGTGAAAAAGGCATGGAAACATTTTGAAGATGGGCTTCGGAAATATGGATACATAAACAGTAGTCAGACTGCAGAAGATGAATTATTGGCGAAAAGAGGGAAGAGTATCTCTGATTTGTATGTTTATATTTTTTGAAAGTTTGAACCTATTTTACATTTTTGAAAATGATTTCAGCTTCTATATCCCAACTTCTGAAAGTGACTACTATGCAACTTTGATGAGAGTATTCTACAAAAACAAATTCTTCTTGGAACTAGCAGTTAATGCGTTTTTGAAATCGGTTCATCATCAAACGTAAGTGCACAAAACATTTGAAATAGATCTCATATTCAATAATTTCAGAAGTAACGCCGCTCTAAAAAGTTCACTTTGGGGAGGTGACCGGAATAAATGGGATAGTTTATACAACAGAGATATGATTGGATTACACCCAGTGAAAATGAGTCAGTTCAAAAATCCAGGAGAAAATAGGAAGCGGTAAGTGCTCCTTTAATTTTTTCCCAAACTCTATTTTTTGAGATATTGCGCATCTGTTCTTCAAACTTTTTCGGATATAATTTTCGGTGGATCTAGGAACTTTACAGTTAAAGCGGATAATGATCCAGATCATAAAAACGGGTGATCATTATACTAATCTTATTATTTGTTTATTTATTATTTGTTTGAATACCCTTCAATTCTCAAAAAAAAACACTGGAAAATCAAAATCATATTACCTAACCCAAAACAAGAGCATATGAATAATATCTTTTAATTAATCATTTTATACTTCTCATAAACATATTTCGTTCTTCTCTTCACCGCTTCCGTCAAGCTCTTCTGATATTTCTCAGGATAATTCGTCAAGCTTGTCGGGCCAAACTCTAAAGTTCTCTGCAAATACTTGTTCTTCCAATCCTGCATATTTTGATCTCTATAATGCCTGACGATCCCTTCCTCCACTTCCAACATATACCAACGATATCCAGGATACCAGATTTTCGGGTAATGCACCCACATTGAGAACACTTTCTCTGGCATGATGATGCATTTAGTTGTGTGCAAATGGGGACCGAAGGAGGAGGAATTGTGCCAGCGGAGAGTTGGGAGCCATGTGTCAATCTTAAGAAAGGGGTCATCTGAATTGCTAGCTCAATAAAGTTTACCTGCTTATCCCCTTCATATTTCTCTGGTAAAAACTCAGTTTTGAAGATCCACTGTTGTCTGAAAATCAACGCTCCAACTGTGGTATCATTGAAGTTTATCAAGTAATCAAGTATGGTTCCTGGGTACTTGGTCATCAGAAGACGTTCATCAAGATCCGCATGTAGCACCCATTTCGATTCGTGACGGCTTCGAAGAACACAGTCCTGAATGAAAGCTACTGTGAAACCGGTATATCTCAGTTGACTTTGTTAATCACAAAAAGTGATCAATTAGAGAAGTGTTTATTATTATATTTGTAACATTTTGTTAATTGAAAAGTTTTTGATAGCTCTAATGGCAATTAAGATATAAGGCTTCGAACATGAAGTACGAGTCTTACAAGTCTTACCCTGTTAACAATGTGCTGCCACAACACAGGTTTCTCATCTCTATCCAATAAATAAATCACTTCAGCTTCTCCAGTCCTCACATAGTCTTGCAAAATTGCATTGTCATACTGATTGATGTGGTATACGTAGAAATAAAAATGCGTCATTCCCTAAACCATCTCATTTGGCGAATCTCAAAAAATTGCAAAAACCTGTAATCTATAGTGCTCTACAAGTTCAGCTATAAAAAGCCATTTGGATTCATTCCCGTAGAATGGAGCCATACAGAAAGAGAACTCGTACTTGTAGTTGTCTGGAAATCTTTGTCATTAGTTTTGTTTTTATTCCAGCGGGTACCTTTCTTAGTTCTATCAATCAAATCTATCGGGTAAGTATAGTTATTGGTCGCTTGTGTACTAATTGATATCCGTTTTGTTCCTTTCCTCTTCTCACAATTTACAGCAAACACTGGGAAGTTATAAGATTGGAAAGCCGGAAGAATTTCTTCTCCATCTTCATCGAAGTATCGACAATATAAAATAGATCTGGATTTTAAAATTTAGGTTAAAGTGCCTTCTCAAAACTTGAAATTACCTATCAATATCCTTATTGGTAATGGAAACTGTGTACTCTACATCATACTCATAAGCACTAAGCATTGAGATTTCAACATCTTTGGGTACTGGAACTTCTTTAATTTTATTGTTGATGATTTCTTCCTTTCGTTTCTTAGCGTACCACTCGAATCTATCCATTCCTTCTAGCTTGTAATTGGGTAGATCTGTAAATTTTGTTTAAGAAGCTTTTAGATCATTGGAGTTTTACCTTTTGGATCTACATCTTCTGGTTCATCAATTTCTGAAGGCACCGTTCCATTTGAAACGGTTTTCTTAAGATCCTCCAGAACATATTCTTTCGGGACAGATTCATTCCCATTGAATGTGTAGACAAAAAAGAAGGTTAGAATAACAACTACAATATAGAAAAGTTTGAAGCGTCGTGAATCCATTGGAGGTTAGAAACAAAATAAGATGAATCAAACATCATTGCTTCCGAAAGACAACCAAAAGATCTTTTATTATTACCCATGCAAATCGGAAGAATAAAATATCAAGAGATGCACCTTTACAATAAAACTTTGAACCTTTCGGGCGTTGATGCGTAGTTTGATGGGTTCAACTAGGGGAAAAGTTTTGAGTAAAAAAAAGACACTCGATGATAAAATGAGGAAAAAACTTGCATTTCACAAAAGTTTATAATGTAATTCCAGTAATGAAGCAGCATATCTTGGTTGTCTTTAGAGTTATCAAAAAGTAGACAACCAAAGAACTTTGCCAGTTCAAAACTTTATGATAGTTTTGAAGATAATTGACATAGCCTGCTCTGATTGTCTGAACATAAAAAATTCTGAGCTTACAGTATTACAGGATTTCCGGTAAGTCTTTGCTTCAGATCGTCAAGTTCTCACCAAATTATGTCAACCCAGATAGTCTAACTATTGCTGACACTACTTCTAAAATCAAAATTAACTCATTGCTCTCTTCTTCACTTTCCTCACTAGAGTCTTTCCAAAAGTTCTTCTCCTCTCTCCGATACAACACTAAGTGTACTTCCGCACACTCTTATCAATAACATGTTGCAAATGAAAGACCTTTATTGTGTAGTTACAACTTTCAGAAATTGATTGGAAAATGTTTTTTCTGTTTGAAATAGGATATCCTTGCTTTTTCTTCTTCTTTTTTGCATAGTTAATATTTTGTTTTATTCACAACAACTCCAATTTTTTTCTCCACTGCTTGCAAATTCTGTGTTCAATGGAACAAATTAATTAGGAATACAAATAGATTCCACGTATATGATCAAATGACCAAATTCATATATATTCATATCATTGTACTAGTTTTGTATACTCAATGTATGGGGAATGGTTCTAAAGAGGTCATAAAATGGAAACGCCTTGAATGTTTGTTGACACAAATTATATATCGATGAATTTTCCGAAAGAAGAATTATTTGGAGTTTTAACAATTACTTCTGGATTTTTTGTAGAGTTGAATTGACTTTTATCTGCAATTTCTCGTTTTTAACTTTTTTTCCTTCCAAAAACTTTATTTGCAGCTCCACATGGTTTCCGGAAATATCAAGATCTTCTTCATTTTTGCTTTCATTTTAACTTGTTTCATACTCTTCAATTTCAATGAAAATCGGAAAGACATCCTTCCAAATGGACTATTTTTAAGTGGAATAAGCAATAAATTGGGAACTAATGAAGAAGATGTTTACCAAGGAGAGAAAAATCCAAAAGGTAATTTTCCTGGGGCCTTCTGCTCAGAGCAGTATATCTGGGTTGTCTTTAGAGATATCAAATTGCTATCAACGGAAGAAATGATCATCAATACATTTTAAACATTGCTTCAGTTGACCACATTTGGATAGTCCTGAAGACAACCAAGTTATACAGCTTGAAACAAAAAATACTGTATATTTTCAGAACTCCCCCATTATAAAATTGATGGAATGGACAGGTTCGAATGGTATACGAAGAAATGGAAGGAAGCGATAAAAGATGAAAAACCTCCGAAAGTTGAGGAAGTTTCATTGCTCAGAGCTTATGAATACGATGTGGAATACTCGGTTTCTACGACTTCTTGGAAGATTTTTAAGTGAGTTTCACCCTAAAATTATTTAAAAATGTATTTGAAAAAAGTTTCCAGGGCAATTGTATATTGTCGATACTTTGACAAAGACGGAAAGGAAATTCTTCCGGCATTCCAGTCATACAGTTTCCCAGAATACATTGTGAATTGTGAGAAGAGAAGAGGAACGAAACGGTTATCAATTAGTACTGAAGCCAATAATAATTATACGTATCCAATTCCATTGGTTGATCGGACGAAGAAAGGTATTCTGATATTTCAAAAGTTGAAAAATATGTTCATTACCAGGCTACAAATACGAATTCTCATTCTGCATGGCTCCAATATACGGGAAGGAATCAAAGTGGATGCTGATCCCAGAAGTCATTGAGCATTATAAATTGCAGGGGATGACTCATTTCTATTTCTATGTATTTCATATTAATGAGTATGATAACGCAATTTTGGAGGATTATATAAGAACTGGAGAGGTGGAAGTGACATATATGCTCGAGAGAAGTGATAGAGAATTGTTGTATTGGCAGCATATTGCTTATAGAGTAAGTTGTTTTATTATATCTACTATCCTGACCCATCTTGATTAGGATTGTACTCTTCGAAGCCGTCATGAATCGAAATGGTCATTATATGCAGATATTGATGAACGTCTTCTGATGACCAAGTATCCTGGAAACATACTTGATTACTTGAGAACGGTCTCTGATCCGAAAATCGGAGGGATTCAGTTTAGACAACAATGGATTATGAAAACAGAGTTTATGCCGGAGAAATATGAAGGGGATAAGCAGGTGAACTCAAAAAGAAATCATTCAAATCACCCAATATTTCGAATTCAGATTGACACATGGGCTCCAACTCTTCGATGGCACAACTCCTCATCATTTGGCCCTTCTGGTCACACTGTCAAATGTATTGTTCAGAACGAAAAGGTTCTTGCTATGTGGACCCATTATCCAACTATGATGTTTCCGGGATATCGAATTCATGAATTGAAGCCGGAGGAGGGAATTGTGAGGCATTATAGAGATCAACAAATGTGGAATTGGGGAAAAGTTTGGCTCAAAGAAGTTCTGACTTTTGGACCGATGAGCTTGACGGACTACCCAGCGAAATATCAAAAAGATCTGATAGATGCAGTGAAGAAAAGAACCAAATATGTTTATGAGCATTATAATGTGAGACCGGAATAATAGAAATTTATTGTATTTTTTATTTAACGATAGTATTCGGGTTTTGATGTTCTCTTGTTACTATTGGGAGCCTATAATGTAATTAGACTTGATGAGAAGTTTTTTTTTCCATAAAATGGTTTTATTTATATTTGATCTGACAAAGAAACAGCTCTATTTGCGAACAATTGGTTGAAGAAGCCAAGTTCCTTGGAGTCAACCATCAACAAAAAAAAACAAGGCAGAAGATCAGAATTTCAAAATTCATTTTGGTTGAATTCTAACGTATCCTGGTTTCCTCATCGCTACGAGCTGACTTTTATTAATGAGGCAACCTGGGCTCAGAAGTTTAGGAGGTGTTACAAGAAGAAGAAGAAGATGACACGAGGGAAGAAAGATGAACCAATTGTAAGATTCCGAAAAGTCAATAAATGACATGATTGAACTTCTGTTGTAATCCCTTATAAATAATGTTCTTTTATTCTCTCTGAATCCTTTTCACTACGACATCAACTTCTCTGAAGGTTTCATGTTTGGCAAAAAATATCAGTTTAGTTTGAGGAAAAGGGGAAAGCTCAAAATGCTGAAAATAGTGAACTGAAAACTGGTGTGAAGACGGTTCGCGCAATCAACTTTTCATTACGAAGATTCCCAATGTTCATAGGAGTCAACAGGCCTTGGCAACTCAGGAAGTTACAAATTGAACATAGTCTCCAAACTTCTAAAAACTTTTATCTAAAACTTCCATAGTGAAAAAATTTCACGAGTCTGAATTTTTGTGCCCTACTTTTTCTAGTCCGTGGATTTTTTTTTGGAAAGATAAAAGTTTGCTACCTTTCTTCCGTGAAGACCATACTTTTTCTTGCTCTACTGACCCTTTACTACTCCCCTTTAAAAGGACTGGAAAAGGCAGAGAAGATCAGTTTAAAAAACGATGAAAACTGTAAAGCTACTGCTTTTCCACATCTTCATCGCCCTGCTCTCCGCCCTCGCTCCGGCAGCTCTCGATCATGACTGGGGCCTCGAAAAGGCATGCAACAAGACTGGAGGAACTTTTACGAAGAGAGAAAACGCACTTGTAAGGATAGATTCCCAATCTTTTCCAGCATTTTCTTTTCTATTTCAGTCGTACACCGGCGATACGTGTGATTTCAAGTTCCGAGTGGCGACTCGTGAAGGAGACGATGGAGCCGCGTTCTGTGAATTGTATGCTCCTTGGAGAGTAAGAAAGATAACTCATACAAAGGAGGGAACCACTCATTATACTACATGTCATGTTGGTGAGTGAATCTTTTGGTTATTTCTAATCATTTCTTTCCGTACTGATAAATTTATTATCATTTCATAAATTTATTTTCCAGAAGCAACTCTGATGTGTCATGAAGGTTGGTGGCAGATGTTTGGATGGTGCTTCAGGATGCCAGATAAACACAATAGATTGACTCGTCCGGATGCGGAGGATCTGTGTGCCAAGGAGATTGAAGGTGGTGAAATCGCTTACATGCATCATCGATATATCGCCGGAGTCTGGAGGAGTAAGCCTGCCTGAATACATTATTCTAAACACTGTTGGTAATTTTAGGATACTTCAAAGGAACTGGTCAAATTTGGGTGTCCGCTTCTGAATCTTGGGACCGATATGTTCAAAAAACCTACGTGGACGGCAGCGCTCTTGCATTGGCTTTCACTGGACACAATTACGATTATTCCGTTACGGCAAACTCCCTTGTCCGAGTTGATCCGTCCATTAAGCATCAAATTCTGTGTCAGTACAAGCCACCAATGTCCAATGCTGAAATTGCTTACTTGGGTAGAAGATATTCTGAAATCTACTATCCATCGGTCCCGGTTCATGATGGTATTTTGATTCGATCTGCTTCTTCCTACACCTCGAGCACTTCAAATCTTGACATTTGTGAGGTGAGCAGATGTTTTCCCAATTCGAATTAGCATGAATTTATGTCGTTTTTTTTTTAGAAAACTCTGAAACCATTCTTGGCGCCGTCAGTTGGAACTTTTATTCCGGATAACGAGGCGATTGCTGAGATGGGTAATGTGAAACTTCCGGTATGCATATTGAAATATTGAGACAATCACAAGTGTTTCAACTTTCAGTTTGTCATGACTCGATCCGGTGCTGAAGCCTTATTGCACATTATCCATATGAATGAGACCGGCTGTCAATACGTCAATGGGAAGTTCACTGTGAAAGTTCCTGGTTTGATGAAAGGCGACTACGAATTGGACAACTTCCCCACCGCTGGAATGACATGTGATAATATGAAAAGTGTCGCCGTGATGCATTCTCCTGGAAAGGCTGAGCTTAGAGTAATGTCGGACAGTCGATCGATGCCTGTTTGGTGTAAATTGGGACAGACCAAGAAATATCGTTACAATATTTCACAAGGATATGAGTTATTTGAACGATTAAAGGGTGGCGCCGTATCTCATAGACTTTATTTGGGTAAAGTGACTTACACCGTGGCTGATAAAAAATGTAAAGAAGATGGAGCATATTTGTCAGGTGTCAACTCGTTGAAAGAAGCAAATGCTCTTGGAGGTTTGTCGAAATTCAAATTTTCAAGTCTAAAACATTAAGAAACATAGTGTTTCTGAAATTTTTACTTATTCTCCTCCTTAAATCTGTATATTTCAGCACTGGTCAAGAAAGCAGGACTGTACACTGGAGAGTTCTTTTTGGGAGGTAAACGTAGACAGGAGTGCGAAAAAGTCAAAGGTTATACGAAAGAGCGCGGTCAAAAATGTTCAAGAGAGAACGTCGTCCAATGGCAAAATGGAGTTGCTACAGAATTCTTGGATAACTGGTGGAGAGACGGGAAGAAAAGAGTTGATGAAAAAACTGGAAAGGAGTATACCCCAACGAATCCAAGCTCAGATGGTCAAAGTGGTAAACAGTGGTTGCAAGATTGCATAACCTATGTTACTGGGACGCCTGTGTGGGCAGATGAAGACGTGAATCGTTTCTTGGATGACAGAGGCTGCGATTCGGAGGCTGACGGCTTCTTTTGCACAAAAAAAGTCGAGATTGTCGCCGATATCATCACCGGTACTTGAGCTGTTTCGAGAATGATTAGACTGAATAAATGTTTTAAAAATGTTTCTTTTCAAAGTTTTTGAAAAACGTGTTAATAACAATCAATTACAAATATTTTTAAAGGGCGTCCCAATTCGAATTTCCTATACCCTGTCTCTAGCGGTTTTTCGAATAGTTCTTCCGTAGAAACATTCGGTGTGTGTTGAGAGCAAAATGAAGATGAGAGAAGAGGAATAATTTTATTATCTACATTCATAGAAACGGGAGACTAAGATGAACAATGATTTAAGTCTTCCAAATAATGCTGGGATCTGTATGCTTTTCTTTGTTTTCCTTTTTAGAATTCATTAATGTTCTTCCGAACAAATGATATTGAATCTTCATCACTATGAAGCATTTCATTTGTGTTGCCACAAATTTTATAACAAATGGTTTTCTACAAAATTATAAAACAAACTCTGTTTGCAACTTGTCTATAAAATCCGTGCTTTGTCGGCAAACAAAAGAATTTCTCAATGATAACAACTGTGACAGTGAAATTGGATGTTTTTGTTTTTTCAAATTTTTGAAAATCAGAGAAATTACATGGAATGCTTGACATTCCTCCACAATGAACTTCAAAAATGAAAATCGATGTTGTTTCTATGATGATATTAATTTGTAAAACAACTGGCCTTTTTGGATTCATGCCTGAAAACCCATTCCAGAAAATGATGAGCAACAGGAAATCCTACAGGAATTCACGGAGTAAATTAACTCTCGCTTCTTTTTTTCATCAATTTCGAAATTGGAAATTGATAAATCATCACCAATGCCATTATTGACAATACCATATATGTTTTGGGTTCTACTGTAGTTGAATGGACCCAAGCCATTTTTTGAAATTGGATGGACCCAACAGAGGGTTAAAAAAGTTGGATGGACCCAAGAGGAGGGTCGAGAAGTTGGATGGACCCAACAGAGAGGTAAAAAAGTTGAATGGACCCAAGATGGGCTTCTGGAAATTGGGTGGACCCAACAATTCCAATGAACGACAATGACTCATTGAGCACCCGTTTTGTGTGATTTTTTGTTTTCAAAACACGATAAAGTACAAGACATAACGCTTGAGAAAAGAAATAAAATCATTTTTTGAAAAAATACCAGATTCTCAGTATGTCATTCTAATTAATGTTCATTTTGGGTCCACCCAATTTCTAGGTGCTTGTCTTGGGTCCATTCAACTTTTTAACCTCTCTTTTGGGTCCATCCAACTTTTTGACCCTTCTCTTGAGTCCATCCAATTTCAAAAATGGCTTGGGTCCATTCAACTACAGTAGAACCAAACGATGCAATCTTCTGCCCCTGAAAGTAATATGAATCATCATGTAATATAAATCATCATAAGTTGTTTGATTTGACTGTTTTCAGCATTGCAAAAACAAAATCATCGGTGAGAAATAATCAAACTATAGAAATAACCTCAACATCCTGAATATGAACCCGAGAAAAAAACTACAAACTGGATATGGATTGATTGGTTGACATCGTAGGCACGCTTCCTTTTCTCCAATTTCTATTAAAGATTCATGTGAACTTGGAACAAATAAAAGCTGTTGTATTTCAGAATTCGAAGAGTGCGATAATTGTAGTTCTTTTTCCACGTGACTTTCCTTTTAATGAAAATGTCCAAACCGGCCCGGCGGGTTGAGCCCAAAAATTAAGATTTTTAGGGTCAAAAAATTTGAAGTTTGTACGTGACCCTCTCTTCCATTTTTTTCCCTCCTAACTTTCAATTTCTCTTGTTTATTTTTCACCGTGACCCAACCCAATCTGTCCCAAAACCCTACTTTTCCCCCATATTTAACCAAGCCAAAACACCAAAATAAACAGTCAATCAATAACAAAAAGATGAGGCTCTTTCTCCTTCTTCTCTACTCAACTATGATAAACACCATTTTCGGTCAATTGGAGGAGGACTGGGGTCTGCAAAAAGCATGTGAAAAGACCGGTGGAAAATACACGAAAAGGGTCTCAAGACAGGTTTGTAGTTTGTAGTTGGTAGCTGCTTATTCTGAGCAATTTCCAATTTCAGGCGAGCACTGGGGACACCTGTGAAATGCCATTCAAAGTCGCCACCCGGGACGAGCAGGATTCCAGAAATTTCTGTGAACTCCATGCTCCATGGAGACTTTTGAAAACTGAAAGAAAACAAGATTCGGGAAGGCATACAACTATCTGTCACGTTGGTAAGTCTCCATGATTTGCTCGAAATCGGGAAGCGGGAATTCCGGTTTTCCTATTTTTCCGGGAAAACGGAAATCCCGGTTTTTTCGATTTTTTTCGGGAAAAATATGATTCTCCCAATTTTTTTCCAGAAGCAACTCTAATGTGTGCGGAAAATTGGTGGCAAATGTTCGGCAACTGCTTCAGAATGCCGGATAAACACATGATATTCACTCGTGGAGAGGCAGAGGCCCTGTGCAAAAAGTCCGCACCAACTGGGACAGAGGGAACAATTGCATTCATGCATCACAAGTATATTGCGGGAGTTTGGAGAAGTAAGATCGCTACAAACTACAAAAACTACAAACTACGTTTCTAGGATACTTCCGTGGAACTCCTCAAATCTGGGTGAGTGCGACAGAGTCTTGGAACGAGTACATTCAAAAAACGAAAACGGTGGATGGAGATGCTTTGGCTCTTGCATTCACTGGAAAGCACTATTATTTCTCAGTGAATGCCAACTCTTTGGTTAAAATTGATCCGTCAATTCGATTGAACACTATGTGTCAGTATAAACCGCCAATCAATCCAGCTGAGATCAATTATTTGGGACGGAGATACTCGGAGATCTACTATCCATCGATTCCAGTTGAGAATGGTATTATGGTTAGATCTGCTTCTTCCTATACAAGAACTGCTAAGAATTGGGATGTTTGTAAGGTTAGATATTTTTTGAAATAGGCTTGCTCAGAACAAGAAGTTCATAGAATCGGGAAATTCCCGATTCAAGTCTGAATTTGAACGGAAAGGAATGTCTAATTTTGGGATTTTCAGAAAGTGTTGGCACCGTTCATGATCGAAAAGATTGGGGATTTTGTTCCGGAGGATTATGTGCTTCAGAGGATGAGTCAAGTTAATTTAGGGGTCAGTTTCTCAAAAAAAGCTAAAAAAGCTAAAAAAAAGCTTTCTCAAAAAAAGCAAACTGAAAATGCTCCATATCGAAAGAACCGCGGTGACGCAGCCAATGGAAGCTCCGCCCCCGCCTTCTGCTAGACCTAGGCACGTTTTTTGCACTATTCATAGGCGGAGCTTGTGACCCTGCCTTCAAAAAATCTTTTTTTCACCATAGCTTGCATCCCGATAACTCTAGAAACCAAATTCTTCCAGCTCACCTACCTAACCCGATCTGGCGCCATTCGAGAACTTGACGGTAACGGAGAACACCAGCAAAAGAACAGCGGAACCTGCTCTTCCTATCTTCCCGAGTACAAAATCAAAGTTCAAGAGGATCGTCGTGCAGACTTCCCCATCAAAAACATCACCATCGATCAGAATCAAGACTGTGACAACATGCTCAGTGCAGCCATCAATCATAAAGCAAGTGCCAAGTTGCAAATCATGTCTGATAGTCGATCACTTCCAATCTGGTGTAAATTGGGGCGTCCTGAGAGATTCCAGCACAAACCACCACCGCCTGGATTCATACCTTTCTTGAGAAGTGACGGAAAATATATGGCTCATAAATTGCATTTAGAAGAAGTGACGTATGATGAGGCTAAGGCAATTTGTGAGGGTGAAGGTGCTAGATTGACTGGAATCGATGCTAGAAAGGAGGCGGACCAGTTGATTGGTGAGTTTATTCGTCGGCTATTCTTAACTTAACATATGCCGCCTAAACTGTAGGATTACGGTAACTACATGTTCGGGATGATTGAAATCGTCTATTTTTTGCATGTATTACCTATCAGACCCCAATAAGATCTTTTGGAAGACAAAGATTACTGACACATTCCAGCAACATTTTCGAAAATAAATGCTATATATTTTTAAGCGATTGCTCGAGATGCGAAACTCGACAAGCAACACTTTTGGGTCGGAGGAAGACGAAAGAAGGAGTGCATGAAGCAAAACGGATGGCACCCGGATCCAGACAATGAGTGCTACCGTAGTCGTGTCATTTATTGGGAGCATGCGATGGCTAAAGAGTTTGAAGAGTCATGGTGGAAGGATCCTAATGGCGGCAAAAACCCGGATTATGCAAGCAATCGCCAAGAGTGCCTTTCACTCGTTGTTGGAACCCCGTGGTGGGCTGACCCAATGAGTGGTGGATTCTTGGATGATATTGCTTGTACTGGAAAAAGCAAGTTCTTTTGCTCAATGCAGCTGGAGATGACGAAGGTTTTGGTGGAGGACTAGAACTCTGTTTAAAGACGATTGAATCAAATAAATATTGTTTTGAAAGTAAAAGAGTGCAAAGTTTCTCCAAAAACTCAAAAAAAGCAATCAAGTTCCAAAGAGCTTCTGACAAAATAGTTTCATAGTGATTTTATGAGTTGATTTTGACTGATTTCGAGCATGTGCTACTGATATTTAACCCTCGTCATCAAAAATGTTTGGTTATAGGCTTATAGCAAACATACTTTAAACTTCATTTTTGTGAGTAAGGGGACGGGGTCAGATATTCAAAAAGTGTAATAATTTTCTACAACGAATTTCCACGGCGAAACAATCGGGATTTAAGGGAAGAGGGGGATAATTGTAGTTTTTTCCGCGTGACATTCCTTGTAATGAAAGTAAACCAGGCCATAAAAACGTTGATGATCGATCGAATATCAACAGGAAAATTCAGTTTATATCCTTTTGGTACAACCTTCCTCCTTCTCGTATGGACTGGTTCTCAATCAATCAAATCAATCAATAGCAAAGAAGAGCACTGGTGATCTTTCAAAGTGAGTGTGTGTTTGAAGAAATATGATGATGATCAGAGATTTTCAGCGAAGAAGAATCTCTTCTGTCAAATCAATCCAATGAGTGGACTGTTAGGTTATTGGAATAGGACTGGAGCAACTACCCCATGAAGACATTAACTGCAATCGGTGTCTCTCATTCTTCTGAATAAAGATTTTTGTGTTAAACTGACTTTTGTTTCAACATGATATTCCAGTTTTCAAGCTTTTTAGGTACCCAAAGATGAATATAGTTTCAAACTTGATAAAACATCAGAAAGATATTTGATTATTGAATTTAGTGATAATAAGGAAAAAGGAAATATTAGGTTGTAAGGAAAGTCTTGCACCTAGATTACAGTTTTCAAAATTTTTTCCGTCTTTCTCACCAATTTCTTCGACCAATTTCTGAAGTTAAAATGTATATACTTGAGCAGTAACCGTATGACACTATGCCAGCAGTTCCCAGTGGAACATTCCTTTCATGACCCACCAACAACTTAACAATACTTTCTTTTCGGGAAGATTCGGTTTTGGCTCTTTTGATAGTGGATTTCCGCGAGGGAGCCGAAATTTTTTTCGTATGATCAACGTACAGAATCCAACTTTCATCACCAGTAGCGAGATGCCAGAAAAAATCCTTCCTGTTTGAACAGAGAAACAAAGACTAAGAGGCATTTACCCATGCTGTTAACTGACAAGGGTGGAGTTCGTGAGGAATCAATGTCGACACAACTTTTTTGTAACCATGAGCCTCCAGATGTCGGACAATGGTGGTTTGGCAACAGCCAAGCTCCATTGACAATTCACGTGTGATGGCGTCTGGATTGCATTTGAGGGCTTCACGGAGATCATCATCATTCAGATCAGATGGCCGTTCAGAACGAGGTTGATTTTCAAGCGAAATATCTCCAGACTGGGAAAGTTTGAAAAAGCAATTCATTATCCATCTACTTAGTACATCTTCCTCGAACGCAGTATGAATATTGGCAATCGCTCCGGCGGCACTACGGTCTTGGAGAAACGCGTAGTAGACAATGCCTCGAAATTGCTCTTCGCTCAGAGCTGCCATACTTGTCTAGTGGAAAGAGCTGCGCTCATATAAATTTCATAGAAGAAAGTTTCTACAATATCCTAGCTAATTATAATATTCAGAAAAATTCTGGAAAATTCCAGATCTTTCCAGAACAAAAAATTAACATTGGTGCAAAACTTTCCTTACAACCTAATATCAAGGAAGGAAGTAGGAAACATTGCCCAACTGTTCCATATTCAGAATGACAATTTCTTTGAGAATGCGTTCTGAATCTGATAATAGACAAGATATGAGAATATTTCTAATTTTTTGGGATCAAGAGGTTGTACGGTACAAAAAAAAATGGAAGAACCGTTCAGCTTCCGAAGGATCGTTCAAATCGATAGAGCCTTCTCCATTGGTTCAGATTGACATCGCAACCCTTGACTGCTTCTTTGTAACTGAAATATCCTCATTCATTCTCCACAATACTTTTTTTTACAAGTCAATATTTTATTCAGTTGGTCTAATAACGAAACAAAAAAAAATCAAATTTCCATTTAAAAAAATCTATGGAATCATAATATCCAATGGAGTGACATCAAACTGCTCCATACATTTCTCATTGATAAAACTGTATTCACAACAGTGCCGACAGAATGGATTCAAATCGACATTGAAGATTCGGAATTTGTATTTGGCAATGGTTTGAAGCATTTCGAGGTGTTTCGCCGGAGTTCCATGTATCTCAACGAAGATCTGAAGATTCCTAATTATGGAGGTGCATCCATATCAAGATACCTACCTGACAAACGGGATACTCCTTGATAAACGGCTCTAAGCCAGTGAATTCTCCTCCTTCAATATCAATTTTCAACAATTCCACCGACTTCTTCCCGGATTTCTTCATCATTTCGGATATTTGAAGTTGATCGGGAATCTTTCCAGCAAACAGTTTTCCATTCATTTTTGTGTACTTGTCTTTGGTGGGATGGCGTTGCTCCTTCTAAATTTTAGAAATTGTAAATTTATTGTTATGGAAGGGGAAACTGACCAAGTCAGCTCCAAGAAGTGTGCAGTATCCTTCAGTCTCATTGAAAATGTGCTCGTCGAATCCAATTTGATTATTGAGACCCAGGGACAAGATTCTGGAATTTAATCGGTGTTGTAGACCAGGGATTGAAAAATTCTATTACAGGTCCCTCCAACTCACATGCAATCATCCTTATTCACTTTTTTCGGATTGCAAACATACTTCCCGCCATCTCCACGCTCTCCAATTCTCACTTTATTCCCACAAAACGCCTCTTCCTTCACTTTCGAATAGAAATCCTTGTGATCCATGGTTTTTGACGCATCCAGAAGGATCTTCCGATTCTTCAGAGCTGTTTCAGATGGTGGTTTATTGCGAAGAACTGATTGAATTTCAGAAACCATTGCACGAGTTTCAGAGAGCCTTAGATCTGGAAAATTCTTTTTTTTTCGGTTTCAAATACTTCGTTTTTACTAGAAATCTGAACAATTTCAGTCTAGTTTTCGCAAAAAAAGCTAACCTGTTTTCCCCAGAGTGAGCAGATTGGAAATGGTGATCATGAGGACCAGGAAGATGAGGAAGACACTCAATGAGCCGGAATTTGCGTTCATCTTTTTAGGAGAAGCCGTCCAAGTGAAGGAGAAAAATCTGAACTGATTTCGATTTGAAGGAGAACTGAAGAGAAAAAGGTGACACGTGGCGATGACAGAGAAAAAAAGAAGTTGGAAAAGAAGGAGAAAAAGGTAACGGGAAATAATAAAGGATATTTTTTGGGTGGCGTTGGAATAGGAAATTTAAGCTACGTGAATATTTCAAGGAGGCTTCAATTGGGATTTAAGAAACAGATAACAATAACAAAATTCTGGGGAACCGCGGGGAATTCAGATGCGCTCTATTGAGATTGGAGGCCGAACTTTCTTTTCAATAAAGCGCATCTACATTAACACTGTTTCCCATACTATATGTAGAACAAGTTCCAAACAATATAATTATTATGACGGCTTATTTTTACAAAACTTCAAAACTGATGAAAACAGAAAGTTTTGAAACATTTTTCTAAAGTCCGTTTTCAAGACGTTGCTTTCTTGATTTTGCTGTATTATTTACAGTGTCTTTATAATAACTTTTGATATACATAATCATCACAGAAAAAAACTCTTGTTTAATACAAAAAAAGAATCTCTGTCAGGAAACCACAAACAACATGCCTATCGATATCATTTATTCACAAAAAATACTATGGATGGAAAGTAAATATATATTCAATAATTCAATGATGTCTTTTCAAATATGATATGAATTAATATTACATTAATTTTGTTTGAGGGACAAAGCACTCGTTTCCCATAATTTCTCATTTATCCGGAGCATGCATCACAATCCTTCGTACATGATTTCTTTGACTATCCTTTTGTGTTCCACGGGTTTCATATCTAGATTGAAAATCAGTAGTTTTTTAATTCGGAAAATTGTTGAGTAGTCTTTTAATATTCTGAAATAGCACTTCATTCTCTTCTGAACTTTCTGTAACAGTTGAATAACTTGGTGTACATACAAAAACATTGAAATAATGCATCTTTATTATCAACCTGTTACATCAAAACAGTATGGAATTTTCAAATCACAGATTAGCACACACATCTCTCCAGAGGTGACGGACATGCTCAATTCCATGCATTGACATGTGAAGGGCAGAAGTGATATAAGAGAAACCTCTCTCATCGAAAAAGCGGAACGTTTTTGTAGTCTTGTTGAAGAGATCAGGAACGTAATCAATCATTTCACACTTCTCACCACAATCCTTCATGAGCTGAGCATGCCGTTTACGAGCCATTTCAAAGTTATGCGGTTTTACAAGCATTTCCTGCGAATCCATAATAAGTTTTCAGTTAAGTAAACTGGTTTGCTCACATCAATTTTAACGGGATCCTCTTTCTCCTTCATCAAGCGTCCAATCTGATGAACCATAGGTTGATTGACACGAGGAAAAGCGTCCATAATGTAAAGCTTATATTTGATGTTGGAAATAAACTTGAGCATTTGTTCTTTCATTGTTTGATAAATTGGATCTTCATCAAAAGTTGTCACTCCAGCAGGAAATGGATCGCCGATTGAAATGTATCTGGAATGAACAAATTTTACAGTAGAATTAGTTGGAATGACTTACTAACCGTGTTAGAATGAAGGCATAATCCGGTTTTTCATCTCTAATGTGCACTTCGAAATCCGTGAAATTAGCGATACACTCGGGATCTTTGTCACTAGGATATAATGGTTCGCAACCATAAGCTGATCCTTGCAACATACTATTCGCTTTGTCAGCACACTCTTGATAGAGCATTGTTGCATGATTCGACACATAGCTATTACCGATGAACGCCAGTTTATACTTTCCAGATGCTTTTAATCCCTGAAAACTGAGATTTTTAAAATGTTTAATCTGATGACTTCTTTCAACCTTATGCCTACACCAACCATACGGTATTCTCTCTCCTTCATATTGACAAGTTGATGCAACCATGTACTTAGCGTCGTTCACACTCCAATCTCTATTCATTCTCTCAGCGTCATCTGAATAAATTAGTGGATGATATTCTAGAAAAACATTGCTAAACTTACCAACGGTCATATCATCTGTAACGTTGTCCAATCTCGGAAATTGTTTAGCGTTTGTAGGTGAAGTCGGATTCAACTCGAAACTGGGCAAGCGACAAGGTGTTATGGAGGCATGTGAGCACACTGCTGCAAAATTGAAATCACTTTTTTTTCCAGGACCGCAAGTTTACCAAAAAGCAGCAGTACTCCAATTAAGATGGTGCTTCCCATCGTGCAGAGAAATGTCTGAAAAAACGTAATCAATGATTTGAATTGTTTTATAAAGATCAAAAATAAAAGCTCCCTGCTTTATTCCAGAATAAGCTCCTAAGAAAATTGTTTTTGTCTGACAGTTTCAAATCGAAAAGTAATTCCCCCTTGAATTTTATGAAAAAAGCTCAAGTCAAAGAAAGAAAGGGAAACAATGAATGCTCGATTGTTCATTCAAAAATAATACTGTGATTTTCAGCTTTTCTGCCCAGAATATGTTTTTTCTTTTGTCGGAACAATCAGGCTTGCTAGAGTGCGTCATCACTTTTTTTTTTGAAAGTAAACATTATCTTCTTCTATAGTTTTTGCCTATTCCAATGAAAGCTCAAAATGAAAAACAGTTCGAAGAATCAACTTTTGGTTCTTCATAGTTTAGTGGAATAATTTAGCGATTTTTTTTGGCTGTATTGTAGAACAGAAGTCCCAGGAGGCTGTCAACAGAAAACAAGTGCCCCATGAACAGACCCATTACGAATGAAATTGTGTTTGATTTATTAAACAGCCGATTTTAGAAATAAATCTAGAACAATGTGGGTTATGATGAATCGGGTTAAAAATGTCCAATTTTTTCCCTGTGTCTATTGACAAAAACTTGAGTATTAATGAAGAGTGCTAAACTTGAATGCTAACTCAGAACGAATGCAACTTGAATGCTAACTCAGAAATATAAAACAAAGAAAAAATACTAGTGAAAAGAATGTTATTTGCTTGAATGTTTCCTGAAAACATCCAAGAGAACACTGTCTCGAAGACAAGTAGATTTGGCCCTCAAACTTGGATAATTAAACATTTATTCGGAAAATTAAGAAAAGGATAAGAAAAATGGTAAAGAAAAGAAAACATTGATTCGTAGGTAAAATAACCTGTCTTTTATACGCAATGGGGGCATAATAAAATTCAGTAATAAACTACTCAAAAGATTTCATGAACCCCAGAAACTGCGATAAAATAAGAATACAGTACCCCCAGAAACTGCAATAAAAATAATAAAAATGAAACATATCAAAAATCTTGTTTACGAACATGTTGTCGTTGATAGTTTTGCTATCAATGATTCAGTACCCAGATGGAGTTTCGACTCACGTGGCGTCTCCAAACGGCTTTCGGATGATGTCCTACAATGCCTGGAACTCCGGAAGTCATGTGAACGATGGCGAGCGGAAAATTCTGAAGCACATAGCTTCCGTCAATCCAGATGTCATTCTTCTACAGGTAGGGTAATTGAATATTTCTTGTAATGATATAGGTGAACAAAATGAAAACTCAGATCTTCAGGAAACTCCAGCCGATTTCGCTAAGCAATTTGTGAAGAAACTCGCATCCTCTTGGGTCGGAGTATTATCTGATGCCGGGCGAGCAGTTCTCACACGGCATAGTTTTGTATCAAACACGGAATTCTCAATTTCTGGAGGAACTGGGATAAAGATACAACTTCTGAATGGAAACATTACTGCAGTTTGGTCTATGCATTTGAGTTACAATTTCTATGATCCATATAAGACTCTTGATAAAAGAATCACAAAACTGGAGCGAATTACCAACGTCGAATATTCATGTAGGCTTTGGTTACAGCGTTTGAATAATGAAAATCAATTTAATTCAGCACGTGGATGGCAAATTCGGGATCTCTTGGCTCAAAATGGAATGCAAGTATAGATGAATAAATCAGAGTATGTTCCAGTTTTTGTTGGTAGTGATTTCAATTTCCCATCTCATTTGGATTGGACTGACCAGACAAAGGAACGAGACAGAGGATATATTGTGGAATGGCTTGCCACCAAACTTTTGGAGCAAGCAGGATTCGTTGATACTTATCGGAAAGTACACCCAAACGCTCTTACAGATCCAGGTTTGTGAAAAAGTATAGCTTCAATTGATAGTTTCCAAGTTCAGGATACACATGGTCTCCAGTCACGAAATACAATACCGAACCAGGATGAATGAGCCGCAAGACAGAAACGATTTCTTGTTTTACGAAGGTAAATTCCATCGATATAATAAATTAGGCACAAGACATGAACAACTTCTTGTATTTATCTATCCTTTATTATAACTAATGCTTTCAGGTCCTATCATAGCAGAGAAATGTGAAACGTACTATGGAAACAAGAACGAAGATCTGACACAAAACGTAGAAGACAACGATTACCCATCTGACCACGCCGCCGTCGTTGCTGACTACGTTTTCAAGTAACTTTCCATGAATCAATTCGAATGTTTCATCAGAATAAAGCATTGAGAATGTGGAATGAAGAATAAAGCAATGAGAATTCGAAATAAAATAATACAGAATCAAGAATTGAGAATACATATTCAGTTCTTGGTGGGTGAAAACTGCTGCACTCTACTTGTTTTTTGCAAGTTTGAATTTGAGAAAATGATATACGACGAACGGGAGGAATGTATGAAGTTTGGTGTGAAAGGAGGGATGAATTTTACTACAACACGGTTTAAAACTGACGAAAAATTTAATACATTCCTAAATATATTAGAAGATGAATCCTGACTTCTGGTTCCTTTCAATACTTTCGGGGGCATTACTTGCTCCTGGAACAGTCGATGTCCAATTGCTTCTTTACTGGCTCTGACCCTTTGGTCCTGTTGCCTTTGCTGATCAGGACCGTCCTACTTTCATTTTAACTTACCTTGCCGCAAAAAGTCCTGTATCCAATAACGATGTAATTGGATTTTGACAACCTCCCCACCAACTCCATACATCGGCTCAAGGAATCTCACCAAGTGGTTGCTGGACTGCTTCACATATTCAAAGCCGCTAAAACAAATGAGATTTTTGAATGGTATGTGCAGTGTGCTCTTGAGGAGAAGTTCATGGATCCGCCTGGAGCAGGAGAAGTTTACTGTCAATTCGGAACAAATCGAGTGAATTATTAAGCGAATTGTTTCAGATATGACCAGTCTGTGTTGAATTTATTGTTGTTAAATGAGTTCCAGGATTATAACAAGTATTTTACGCTACCTAATAGGGCCTTCACGAATTAGTTGAGTCTGTTTTTAGTTTGTATTGTTTGTGTGGATTCCTGTTTTTTTTATAATTTCGGCTTAATTCCGGCATTTGCCTAGTCTCGATGCATTTTCATTTGTTTGTAGAAAAGAAAAGAAAAAAAAAACAAAAAGTGCAAGGATATAGAATCGCCATAGAAAAACTTTTCAGAGCCTGATAAAAAATCCTTCCTGCTTTGACAGATACTTGTGGTGGTCCTGGTATTGGTTGAGTAGAAGGAGGTTCAGGACGGATTGGTCAAATCTGAAAATGAAGTAAGATTTGACGCAGGATAACGCCCCAAGCCAAATTGGGGACAAGATCACCTGAAACAATTTGCGAAGTGATCCATTCGATTTGGGCCGAACTTGCAGTAAATTCCTCCTGGTCCCGGCGGATCCCCGCACTTCTCCTCGAGAGCACAGAGCACAAACCATTTGTAAATCTCTATTGTTTGTGAGGTCCTCGGGATGTGAAGAATACCAGAAGCCACCTGATGAGACTCCTTCAGCAGATGGATGGAGTTGGTGGGAAGGTAGTCAAGGAGCCCAGGCCGCATGGTCGCGAAATTGCTGTGTGCAGTATCAATAAAAGAAGTAACTGGAGAGAAACCTTCAGTTGACCGTTCGGAATTCACTTCCTCAAAAAAGGTTTTGATAAGCTCCGGCTTTTGCGTTTCCAGATGTGCATCTATCCACCAGACATTCTCATAATCCCTCAGTATCTCCGCCAGAATGATTGATTTGAATCGGTAAGTCAACCAACTTTCCACGTACTTCGGATAACGAGAAGTGTCGAATGGCCGGAATTCAAAATTCGTGTCGTTCTTTGGAAGTTTGTCGATGTAGAATTGAGTCATATGGAGCCCGTATAAGATGTACTTGTGGTTTGGGTAGTAGGTTCGAATGGCTTCAAAGGACTTGGCATGTACCGAGTAGTGATCGTCAGAAGTGGCCGAGACGAAAACAATGTCGTCTTGGTTTTTGAAAAAATGGGAGATAGAGGGAAATGGTCCAGGGTTGTTGAGCAGTTCTGAAAAATGCATAGAACTTTGCACGGCAACAAAAAATTTGAACTCCCGTCAAAATGTTGATTCTATTCCTAGTCCTAAACTCACTCAATTCCTCCAACGTTTCCACATACGAGCAACTGAATTTCTTCCCTATGTTCGTACTATTTTGTGGATCCACATAGCAAAAATTGTATACTTCTCCAGTTTTTGCAGATTTACAATAACATTTTTTATCCAATAATAGAGAAAGTGGGGAGTGGCTGGGCTGAAAAAATGTTTTTTGTTGTTTACGGTTAGGTCTCTTTTCACAAGAGAGAATTGCCGTTGAGGTGCTCACTTTAAAATACTGCAATGAGAAGAGGAAGCTGAGAAAAGTCACAGAAAACAAGAAGCAAAGGAGGAACACTGATCTTGATTGACGTTTAAATTGCACTGAAAAAAAAACTAGATTAGTCAGACTGATAGGGGTGCCTTTACCTTTAGACACATACGGGATGAGTCGATAACCTTTCAGTCGGCGGTCCATTTTCAATTAGAAGGAGTGAATCTAAGAAAGACAGTCTGTTCAATGAAAATATGATGAGTTGGATCTGGTGAGTTGGATTACGTGAGTTGGAGAATTTAAATACAAAAGGTCAACAAATAATTTTTTTTATTCACGTGTGTGAGAGAAAATTCGGAAAAACCTTTTTGGTTGCTCTGGTCAACGATTTATTCTTTTTTTTTGTCAAGCTTCCTTTGGAAATGGGTCATGAAACTTGTGCGTATAAAAACACTGATTGTTGGGTATCAAAAGATTCGAGGAAATTTTGGAGAACGAAAACTCCAAGAAAACCCTATCAGATTTTTCGAATAGGTTCTTAGCGTAGCTCAACATGAAATTGATCACATCGAGAAGCTTCCTGAAATATGCCATGCCATTGATAATACTCCATGTTCTTATAAAAAGCATCATATTCAAGTTCCAATTTTTTTTTCTTTCCGGTTTCACTTATGTTTCCTGTTGAATTTTTTGGTAGATGAAAAGTATGTTAGCGGCTTATATTCGGCTCAAAAATAAAACGTTCGAAAAAAGCCTTGAGGCGGCTTGAAAACGGCTGAAAACGGTTTATTTCCGGTTTACTTCCGTCTGTCTAACTATAATTCATAGGCATAAAAAAGGGGAAACATTCAGATTTCAGTTTCTCTTAAAAAATCCGTGCTTTGACAATTAGTAAGGGTTTTGGTATATATTGAGAAGAAAGAGATTCGGGACGGATTAGTCGAATCTGAAAATAATCGTGTTATACCGAGTGTGCGAACACCCCACACCAAATTGCAGACAAGATCACCTGAAACAATTTGCTAAATAATCCATTCGATTAGGTCCAAATTTGCACAGAAGTCCTCCAGCTCCCCGTTGATCCATGCACTTCTCTTCGAGAGCGCCGAGCGCATACCATTTAGTAACTTATATAGGTTTTCGATTGTAGGGATGTGAAGAAAAGTGGAAGCCACCTGAAGCCACCTATTTTCTTTGCCACATATTTTAAATAACTGATTTTCTACAAATTATAAATTAAACCTTGTTTGCAACTTTCCTGCTAAAATCCGTACTTTGCCCACAAACAAAAGAATCTTAATTATAACAATTGTGACAGTGAAAGTGGATGTTTTTCTTTCTTCAACATTTTGAAAACCAATGAAATTACATGGAATGCTTGACATTCCTCCACAATGAATCCCAAAAATGAACATTAATGTTGTTTCTATGATAATGTTCATTTGTAAAACAACTGGCCTTTTTGGATTCATGCCTGGAAACCCATTCCAGAAATGATATGAAACAAATGGAAACAATATTCTTCCACAGGAACTGAACCATGGTATACCTTAACTCTCGCTCGAAATTGGAAATTGACCAAAAACCACCAATGTCATAATTGACAATACCGTAGATAGTTTTCGAATAGTCCAATCATTTTCATCACATCCGTTGTGATGCAAAGATAGAATCATTTGCTCAAAATGTTGTCACAATGTTGATCAAGAAACAGAACATATCAAATCGAAGCGAAAGGATGTTTGTATTCAGAACCGTATAAATAAGTGTGTTCAACGGAAGTTGTAGACATTTATGTAAGGATGATTTTCAGGCTTTTATCAGCTTCCCACGTCGGTTCTGCTACGAGTTGATAGAATTAGAATTTTTAGTTTTTGCAGTGAGAACTAGTTTTTGGAGTTGAAAAGTATACTTTCATTGAGTGACCTAGACATTATTAACATGGCCTCAGAACGCAGTTCACTTGAAAAATCGAACTAGATCTGAAAACTTAGTTCTTGCTGCTATAAAGTAAACCACAGAATTGACTTAGGAAACTGGTAAAAACTTAAAAATGATCCTCGCAGAAATGTCTTAAACTTCCGTTGAACGTATTTTCAAAATTTTGGCTTCAACCTTCAAGAAGTTGTGATTACCCATATTCCAGTTCAAAATTTTGACCACGTTGAAATAAATATTATTTTTTGACATTCAACGTTTGCCTAATTGGTTTGCCCTTATTTCCATGAGAAACCGTGACCCGGCCCTTGTCCAAAAAAGGAAAGGTCAACTTACTATATAAAAGATCCTCTTGACAGTTTCACAATCAGTTTGAATTGTTCAATTCTCCAAAAGATGAGAATGGGAAAATCTTTCCTATTCTTCATATTGCTTCTCGGAAGCACAACCCTCGCGATCACCGATCCACAACAGAAATTCCTCGATGAAGTCAACGGAGCCCGGGAAAGATATTCTAATGAGTACAATGTTCCGGATATGCACAAATTGGTATGCTCTTTTTTGAAATAGATATTTTTATTTTCATTTGTTGCAGGTTTGGAGCGATGACTTGCAAGAAATTCTGAGTACTCTTGCTTTTAATGAGAGTTGGCCGTATGCACGGGTCATCTGGCGATACACGGAGTTGGATTCTTATGAAGGTGTCACTCAGAAGATCAATGATGAGCTGGAAACGTTTTTGAGCGAAAATGACAAAGCAACAGCGTTGACACATAACACACTTCATGGTCTGGAACTTCTCAACCCTCTGCAAAATGTCATAGCATGTGAAGAAATACCAAATGATGCTGAAACTAAACTTGTTTGCTTAGTTGGACCAGAGTGAGTTGTAAATCTAGCAGGTCTGGATGAAAGTCCAGGGCTTGCACTGCCTTTAAGAACATGCGATATAATTAAATTTACAGAGGTCAAGGCAAATTATGGGATGTCGAAAACAAACCATCTGAGCCAGCTGGATCAAAATGCCCACATCACTATCACAACGAGAACGGACTGTGTGTTCCAGACGATGCATCCAAGATATCACTGTTTGGGGTTAAAGATGATTTCTTAACTGAAGTGAATGAACTTCGTCGAAAGTATGCGAAGCAGTACAATGTCCCAAACATGCATAAATTGGTAACAAACCCTATTCACAAATCCAGTAGCAATGATAATTTCAGGTGTGGAATGAAGAGCTAGTAAAAATTATTGATCCAATCAATTGGAAAGGCGAATGGCCCTTTTCTCGTAGAATGTGGCGATTTTGTGTCTTTGTCTCGTATCAGAAACAAATTGATCTTATCAAGAACGAGTTAGATGATTTAATTGGGAAAAGTGCTGAAGAAAGAAAGAGTAAATTGGCTGGAATGAACACGTCGAGGATGGGTAAACTGGAGGTGTTGAACCCACGTCAGTCAGAAATCGGTTGTGTCCGAAAATGGATCGACTTGAATACAATTTCAATTGTATGCTTGGTTGGAACCAGGTGAGTGATTTGAATCTTGAAAATCCCTTTGAACCGAGAATCATCTGGTGAAACCTAATTTGAAATCAAATAAGAACATTTTTCAGAGGGCAAGCAGAATTATGGGACTTTGATGCGAAATCAACGGAGGAACCTGGATCTGCCTGTCCTGAAAACTACAAAAACGATGATGGTTTATGCATTCCTGTTGATCCCACACCAGTTTCAATTTACGGTAATCGCCAGGACTTTATGAAGCAGCTAAATGATGTACGAAGGAGATATGCAAAAGAGTACAAGATTCCAAACATGCATCAGCTGGTAACCCATTCCCGTAATATACAGGTTTACATTACTCAAATCTTCAGGTATGGAGTGAAGACCTGGTGAAAATTTCCGAGTCGCTTGGATGGGTGGGATCATGGCCTGCTGCTCGTATAACGTGGCGTTTCACTAAAGTCTGGTCATACAGAAATATAATTGAGTATGTTGACGATATCGTTGAACAGTTGAACAGAAAAACTGATGAAAAGAAAGCAGAATGGATCGTTGATAAACAAAGAGGTACTGCGAGAGAACTTGAATTACTGAATCCTCTTCAAACTGTGGTTGGATGTGCTGAAAAAATTGAAGTTGTCACTATTCTGTCGTGTTTGATCGGAAGCGAGTAAGAATCTAAACTGTTTTCCCACACTTTCGTTCTCAAACTTGCAGAGGATCACTTACTCTGTTCGATTTCACCAAAAAATCATCAGCTGTTCCTGGCTCAACTTGCTCCAAAAACTACAAAAACGAGGATGGACTGTGTGTACCTGACAATGCTGCAGATGTTTCGTATTTTGGATATCGTGAAGATTTTTTGAGTGGAGTCAATGAGTTGAGAAGATCTATTGCGAAACAGTATCACATTCCAAATATGCATGAATTGGTAAGTTACTTCTAGAGTTTTCACCATTAAGCTTAACAATTCCAGAAATGGCATGAAGATTTTGTGGATACCGCTCAAAGTGACACCTGGCCATCGGACCATCCTTCCTGGCGATACACCAAAATCAAATCCTATCGGGATCTTAAAACCATCGAAGACGAAGTGAATGGATTCATTAGCAAAACTGATGACGAAAAGAAGAGTTTTGTCACTGATAATGAGAGTTTGAATGGGCTGGAACTGATGAATCCTGAACAGACCCTGATCGGTTGTGGAAAGAAGAAGGGCGAGGATAACGCGTTGACCTGTTTGATCGGAACACAGTAAGATTTAGTGTCCAAATATTTCTTAGAAAAATACACAATGACAATGCGCGCCCTATTGCGAATCGACGCAAATCTCCTCATTATGTGTGCTATTTCGCTTTCTCTGACGGTCATAGTCGGTTCGCATTGGGGCGCGCATTGTCGTTGCGTAATTTTCTAATATATTCACTCAAAATTTTGCAGAGGAACGTGGCCAGAAGTCACTTTCGATTCTAATTCAGAAGTTGCTCCTGGTTCGAAATGTCTAAAAGATTATGAGAACACTGATGGATTGTGTACATTCTTCTCGTAAGTTATTTAACAATTTATATCTAGATTTTTATTTATTTATTTATTAAAATACGATCATTTGATCGTGCATACTGACATAAGTTATAGTTCGGTTTACATAAAAAGGAAATAAAAAATTGATTTTGGTGAGGTTGGACTATTCTGATCTCCTCACTAATGTTTTTCTTCTTAAGGCCAACCCCGCCACCACCAAAAAAAGTCATCCCTCAAGGAGGAGCACCTAAACGGATCGAACGTGTTACCCAACGAATTCCGGAAGCAGCTGCACAACAATCTGATGAGAAAGATGAGCCAGATACAGCCACAACTAAATTCTCATCATATTTGATGATCTCTTTTTCCATTATTTTATTTTTGTATTGAAAAGTAAGAGTGTCTTTTTTAAGTCTCATTTTCTCTAAAATGAGCTTCCGAGTCGAATGAACTTTTTTTTGGAATTTCTTGTAAATCGATAGCGAACGAAAATTTTTTTTTCAATTTCTGGCAAGCAAACGGCAAATTGCTAAACTATTGGCAAGTTGCCGCGACAGTAAGAGTTCTACGTTGTATCAAAACACGCCCAAGTTTAACTTCCATTGCGACTTTACAAGTTCTACATTCAAAATAAGATCCTTCATGAATTATTGACTGTTAATATAAGAAAATTAGATACTGGAGAATATAAGTAAGATCAAGAATGAGGGAGATAACAGTTCTAGAATTAAAAGCTAAGAATCGTTATCGAGCCGTATCATCTTTTTTTTCTAGTTGTCTTCTTTGTTTTGCTCATTTACAGCTGCTAGCAGTGATTCCCTCTCATATAACCGAAAAATGGGCAGCTTAGAACAAACGTTTTAGAAAGCAATCGGCAAGTTGCCATCTCCGAAATCTCAAACTTAATTTTCTCAGAACCTCGCAAAAACAATACGAAAAAAATTTGAAGAGATCGAGAGAGAGAGGGAGAGAGAGAGAGAGAGAAGGTTGATAGGAGAGAGAAACTCTCTTTGAAAGAATGAATAGGAAGATTAATGAGAAGGAGAAGGGTATGAAGAATATGTGGGGAGGTTCATGAGAAAAAAGTAGGGAAGAAAAAAGGGAGAGAAAACGGGAGCCGATTGTCTGGTCGCTCAGAAGCTTACAGAATGGGGGAAGAAAGAATCAACTTCTTCCTTCTTTTTGCCTGAAAATAAACTTTTTTGAGCACTATCTTTTTTTCAATTTACTATCCGCACTAAAAAAATAAAAAAAAATTAGTATCACATTTTGTCTTTTCTCAGAGCAACTTCTCTCCGAACACAAGATTACTGGTTGATCGCGATTCGGGAGGGGACTGGAATATTCAAACAAAGAAAAAGTGCAGCTGGAAAATATTGATAATGAAATCGATTCAAGAACACGAGAGCAACTTCTGTTTTCTTTTTCCCTGAAAATATACTTTTCTGAGCACTATCTTTCTTTCTATCTGCACTTGACTCCGAGATTCTCAAACTTTTTCATAGTTCAAAGATGAATAGTAGAATGTTGTCTCATGGATCGTTGTTCAACGCGTGTGTGTAAATGAAAATGTTGGATTGTTGGCAAGAAAGCCTACAGAACCCTTGAAAAAATATTTTCACATTAATCTATAATATTTTCAATAAAAACGTGATCTGACGTTGTTAATAAGCCTTTGCAACGTGGAACAAATCGCTGCGTGGCTCCCAGTGTTCCCTCAACTTCCTCTCCCACAAATTTATTACTTCTTCAACTTGCGGCAAGCTTCCTAAATTTTCAATGGGCCGTGCTGAAGTTACTAAATATTCTATTGTCTTATGTTTTATTGTTCTTGTTTGTTGCTTTCTTAGCTTATCGTTTTATTCCAAAGTGAATCAAAGTCGGGCATTTTCGGTCGGACTTTTCAGAGAGGCAATAGAAGAACAAGTACGTTTTTCCTTTGAACCAATAACACGTCTTCAAAAATTTAGAGAAATTCGATACATTGCAAAACTCTTCTTGCTGAATGGAAGACCACAGTTCCAGTTCTGATGATTGATCCTACTTTTTTGATTGAACTCAACAACCTTAAATGTCATTGGAATACGAAGGAACCGATTACAGTCAGTGCTATATCCAAAGTGATTCTATAGACTAGCATATTGACTTTCAGGTTGGCGTCGATGCAAAGTACAAATCAGAGGCAGCATCTATTTATGATTATCGTTTCCGATTGATTTATTACACAAATGATTCCAGCAAAGACTTTTTGGATTTTGATGTTGATGGAAGAAGAATAATCCCAAGGTCAGCAAGGTTTTTGCTTTTGTGATTTTGTTTGTTTTGTAGACGATTCGAAACTTGGAGATTAGGCAATTTTGAAATTCCAAAGGATATCAAAAAGTTTATTGGTTTCTGGAAACGCTCGCAATTTGTGAACTGTGCTGGTATCAAAGTTAAACGGGAGAAAGCAACGGTAATTTGAATGAATTGCAGTCTACAGAACAAAAAGCTGATTTCAGAAAGTTGAAATGCCTGCTTTGATATCGACAGAAAAATTAGCCAGACTGCGCGACGAATTGATAGATAATGGAATGTTTCCGTTCTTACATAGTGGCACATTACTTGGCTGGTATCGAGAATGTTCATGGATTCCTCATACAACTGATATGGATTTGGCTGTTTCTTACGATAACTATAATCCTGAATATTTGAAGAAACTGGAGAACGGGGAAACTCAGTTCAAAATAATCAGACGGTTAGGAATGGTAAGTATATCTGCATTCAAGAAAATGAGAGAATATGTTTAGGTAAATGATTCATTGGAAATAACAGTGATTCCAAAAAAAGAAAGTAAACCAAATATGGATATATTTATCATGTATGATGGAGTTGAAAACGGAACCATTACACATAGCTATATTAGCGGACTTGCAGGTAAACTTTTTATAGTTTGCTGTTTGGTAATTCCAGACTTGAACATTTATTTTTCTGGTGCCGGCACAAAGTAT
>GL379809.1:140140-192944 GCA_000143925.2 Caenorhabditis brenneri
CGCCGCCAATTTTTCTCGTTTCTAAAATGGGTCTTGAGACGTGACCCCAAAAAGTACAGAAATCGAATGAATGTCCAGTTAAATGCTAATGAATACCCCCAACACTGGGCCAGCAAAAATCAATAAGTGGATAATAATTTCGATGTTCAGGCCGAAAAATGTTTGACACTTTTAGACGCTTCACATTCCTGCTTGTAAGTGCGCGCAGAATATGATTATATTATCACTCCGAAAAGTTCCCCACATAGCCGATACTAAATGCGGCTCACACGGCACACGCAAAGTTGAAAAAGGAGCTAATTTTGTCAAAACTTTGTTACCATTTTTTGTGGCATTTTCTCGAAAAAATCGTTCACCCCTGAACATTCTATACTTAACATGTAAGGGATAAATTAGACGAACTCATTCAACATGCAATTTTTCAAAAAAAAAAACGTGAACTTTCTTCGCATGACACGTGTACCTAATTATTTGAAGTGCATATAATTAGTTCTCTATTTGCGCTGGAATTGATCATGGAGAGGTAAATTTCAGTTTATCAGATAGTTTTGATGACCAACTAACTTTTCAGTGGCATTAAACTGTTTCTTTCTATTTTCTTTGGATTTCTTTTCATTAACATTGTTTTGTATACAACAGTCAACATACGAAATCATGGGTTTTCGTGGCGAAATGTTAACTTTTCTAATGAATCTTATGAAGAGATGCCTCAAAATCTCAGTCAACGTTGGGATAGTAATATTACAAAAGTAAAAATAGGTAGACTTTGTTTCTCCAGTTGATGATTTCATGGTGCCTTTTCAGAAACTTCATTTGTATTTGTTGATTCTACAAGAGATGTCCATAATGTATGTGCCCTTCCAATCTACGATTTTTGGTATGATGCAGTGAAAAGTGTGATGCCTGGACCAGATCCTACAAAAAACTGTGATAGAAGTTTCGAACCATGGACAGAACTTTCGAATTCATCATGGCATATAGTGAAAGAAGGAGCCAATTGTTCCGCTCGGTAAGCAGATACAGAAATAATTTTTCATTCCAAAGCAGTTATTAATATCATAAAAAGATGAAGAAAAAAAAACACTTTTGTTCTCCAGGTGCATGGAAGGAAATGGTGCCAAACTACATGTTGCTATCGGTAATTGGATGAAGCCAGGAAATGTCTCTTGCGAGTTTTTGGAAGCTGTCTGTTGGGAGAATGCAACTGAAGTTTATGGATGGATTCATACACAACTTATTCCAAAGTGAGAAGTTTTTCTTGTTTCCTGGAAAAGTAGCGCTTTGTTTACAGACCTCAACCAAATTTGACATCTTCAGTCTCATCAGAAAAACAACCAGATGTTTACATATTCACAATTGATTCCATGAACACCGGAATGGCGAAACGATCGCTTTCAAAGTTCCTTGAATATTTTCGTTCGGAATATGATGGTGTTGAATTTCCATTTGTAAACAAAGTCGGAGAGAACTCAAAACCAAATGGTATGCCATGGTGGTTTGGCAAGACTATCGAACAGGGCAGGAAAGTCAGCTGGGAAGAGCTGGAACCTGACTGGAACTTTACCGAATTTTGTCAAACATATATGGATAACTACACATCGATTTTCAACGATTTTGAGGGTGAAGGTTTTATGGTAAGTTTGTGAGTAGTTTCAAACGTAATACAACCACATATAAAATGTTATAAGTTTCTAATCGAAAGTCCTCATTAATTATTTTAGACATTGATGTTCGAAGATTGGATGAATACGATGACCGATTCATGGCCGAATTGTATGGGGTTTGAGTTTGCTCCTGCTCATCATACTTTCCGTCCGTTCGCATCTACTTACGAATTATATGGAACTGCAATCACTAAGAACCACTTGAAAGGACACTTCTGCCGTGAAAAGCATCATCCGGTTCTTGAGTATTTGGAGCAGAGTTTTGATGCCTATAAAGGTATTACGATATTCATTTACATATTTTTGAGAGACATAAACTTTTTCAGATTGTCCAATTTTTGCATGGACATGGCTAGCCGAAATTTCCCATAGTCAGGTTGATGGAGTTGCTCGAATGGATGATTTTCTTGTTAATTACTTTAGAAGAAACAAACAGAAGTTTGAGAACTCATTTGTTATTTTTGCATCCGATCATGGACTTCGGATGGGAGTAAAAGTAAGCAAAATCCATTGTTTTTTGCAAGACTGATTTTCTTAGCATATTGCAACGGAGCTGGGCCAGTTTGAACGAGATAATCCGTACTTGAACATTGCGATACCAAAGAACCTGCGAGACAAAAAGTATGGCATTTTAGAATCTCTGAAAGCGAATTCTAGAAAACTTCAAACACATTTCGATACTAGGGCAACTCTCCTGGATATTTTGAAGGTAAATATTCAAATAAACTTTTTCGAAAAAAAAATGCAATTCAGTATCAACCGGGCGCAAAATTTATGGATCGGGAACCTATTAGCATTCCGAACGAGAAAGGGAACTCTTTAATTCGTCGTCAACCTACTTTCCCCAGGACTTGTGCGACTCTTCCGATCCCTCGGCAATATTGTATTTGTCAAGTGGAAAAGTTTCAGATTCTAGAGTTAGTTTTAATTAAACCACAAGTCAGATTTCTGGCATTGCAGCGAAACTTTCAAATTACGTCTCGGACAAAAACTTTTGGATCATATTCATGATTTGTTGGAGGGATCCAATTACACAAGCATTTGTCGTCAGTACGAACTACAAGAGGTGAACACTTTCAAAATTTTGTTCAAAGTTTCAGTCCTAGGTTTCATCTTAAAAAAGAAAAATTTGTTACTGATACTTTTGAATTTTTGTACCACCAACTTTCCTATATTCAGGTGACCGTTTTGGAGTTTGGCTACACTAAAACATGGAACACTTACAACATCGAAGTAAAAACCGCATCATCAAGTCCTGCACACTTTCAAACTATGATGACATATGACGGAAACAACGATACAGCTAGTTTCGAGAAAGTCGTCAGGCTAGATTCATATGGCGAAACACCAGATTGTACAGCTCCTATTCGACATGATCCACTGTGCTATTGCAAAGTGCAGCCGAAGCCTAAGTGAAGAAAACATCCATTTATGTTTATTAAAATGCATTTTATTATTGTTTTATTTGTCTAAAATATTATGAATATATTTTCTCTTACTCCATTTGGTTGACGAACATCTTCCATTCGATTCATTGACTCTTCTAAAAACTTTTACTTCAAGCTTTACAGAATAAAACGAGTGTTCGAAGCTGGGACTAATGACCTTCCGCTTTCATCATAAATCAAATGGGATTCAAATTGTGAAGAGCGGCAAGGAGCGGGGAAATATGACCTTCAATAGGGACGGCTTGTCATTTAAAAAATAACATAGCACACGGTTAGGAAATAAAAGTATATACTTTTGCAGATACTAAGTTTTAGAACATAGTTCTGAATTTTAGTGAGTCAATAGCCACTTTGATTCGAAAATGTTCTAATTGCCACTTGAGTTTATGAGCTCAAACCATATATCAATTTGATTTTTTTGTGATAATTTTTGTTCTCATTCTGCCCTAGCACAGTTAAAGTTAGATAGCCCTGAACAATATAAATAACCGATCGATGCAACGAAAATCAAAATCGTTTGCTCTCTTCTCCACATTCGGCTACTGTGCAGCCAAGTTTACCGCTTCCGGCGCCATCTACTGCCCGTCTAAAGAAGAATGGGAGTACACCATCGATCTTTATGAAGGGAAAAGCTACTCGGGAGGCGGCAAAATTCTGGAAACGAAAAAGGGTGAAGGAAATGCTCAAGTGGTATTTTACGAACTCGTCGCTGATACAGATCTCACAAATTTCTCTGTTGGACAACTGAAATCAATCACAATTGTAAGAATGCAAAAAATAAATACCTGATTTGGGGTGGTTATTCAATGTATGTGCCGTTAGATAGCGAGTAAGTTTTTATTTTTGAATTACCAATGTAGAGAACAATTTTTCAGCAAAGCCTATGGATTCAGTGCTCACGACCTAGGAAATAACGACGAGACTGGCGGATATTTTTAAGAAGACCGATTTAATTGATGATTTGAGATTTTCACTGAATAAATACTTGTTATGTTTTTTTTGTTGTTCTGTAATTCCATCGTGAAGTGAAACTCGAAAGTCATTTTCCGGTCACCTTCTGAGCTCTCATTATAAAATATCGTTCGATCGATATCATTAAATCAGTTCAACTTTCGCAATGAAGTCGATTCAAAGCGCCGATCTCAGCTCCTATAAGGAAATCTACGAAACTCTTTTTGTCAATTATCTTGAAGAGGAGTGCAAAGACAATAGTAAGAAAACAGTAGTTGAGAACCTTTGAAGAAAATCCAATGTTCCAGATTGCAAAGAAATTTACGAGCGTTGCTCAACAGGATGTGGTTATCGTCAATTCCGGAGAACTGAATGCAATGACGGCTTGTAGTCAGCAAAGACCAAATTTTGTGAGAAGGACGGGACAATGTGTAAGTTATCCTCCGTGATAATTATAGGCTTTACAATGGTTATGCGAACCAATTATTTGAATCATCACTAAAATTTTTATTGTTTTCAAAATTTTACACGTTAGTTTTTCTTTTTTGAACCGTAACCTTCATAATATTTGCCACGATGAATAAAACAAATCCCACGTAGACCCAGAAAATTATCACCAGCATTTCTGACTTTATCTATGATCCAGCTCTCCAAAATGCGAGTTTCTAGAAGACAGATTTTTCTGATTTTCCTTACAATTAATGCGTTTTTTGCTCTGACAATTTTTCCCCATGTGGTCCACAAATCGAACTCATACGAAGGTAGTGTATTCCCAGTAACTGCATTGTTTATTGACAACATTTCCAGGTCGAATTCAAAACGTTACAAAAAACGTTACTATTTTCGCTGCGACTAAGTATTTTGGGAGTCTAATTGACAATTCAGTTTTACAGAAATGCCTAGAAGAAATTCAGGTAATTTTTTTCAAATTTAATATGTGATAGAGGTCCACCCAGTACTGTATGCTCGGAGAAGTAAAAATCGTTTGCTCTTGAAGGGTTTCACTGGTTAACAACCGGAACATAACAATATAAATTTGAAGGAATGAGAGAGATGATCCAAAAAGTGCTAGGATCCCTATACTATTCCACTCTGAACGTGCCTAATCCATAGGCTTTACGGTCTTTTCAGAGACACTGCTCCATAACCAACAACGTATCATTGTTAGCAACATCTGATGCAGTATTCTTCCATTCAAGAGATTTCAGCGAGGAGGTATGTTTTTCAGTTATAAAATCATATAAACTTCTTCCAGACTCTTTCCGAGTACGCTAAAAACCGTCAACATCACACTCCCTATGTTCTTATGACTCAAGAGAGCCCTCATCATTCATATTTGAAAAAGTACAGTAATTATTTCAATTGGACAATGACTTATCGGAAAGATAGTGATGTGCATTTTCCATATGGAGCATTAGTTAAACTCAAAGAACCAGGTAACTGTCATTCAAAAACTTAAAGGAGAACTATTTGGTCAAAGCAGCATAATTGTATTTACAGTAATTTGAAAGTTATCAACTAATGAATTTGTTCAAAATACTCTGAACATACAGTAGGGCGTTACTCAACACTTTCATTTCAGCCAGAATTAACTACACTGAAATCTGGAGATCCAAAACAAAAGAAGCACTTTGGTTGAATGCCAATAGTATGAGTCACAATCAAAGAACTCAATTAGTAAAGAAGCTCAAAGAGAAAGGAATGGATATAGATTTGATGGGTCCAGCTCATAGGAATGTGCCAAGAGACTGTCCTAGAAGCAAGTTGTATGAGGACTGTAACATTAAATTGCATAGGTTAGTTAATTTTCAGTTAAAAAAATCTTTGCTCTCTTTTTTACCGAAATCCAACCATAAAACATATATTTCCAGCCCTTACAAATTTTACATTGCCTTCGAAAACAGTAACTGCAAGGGCTATGTTACCGAGAAGTTCTGGGCTAAAGCCGGCTTATTCAAAATGGTTCCCATTGTAATGTCCAGAAAAATTTACAGAGAAATTGGAGTAGGTTTTCAACAAATTTCTAGTCGATAGATTCAATTTTTGAAGATTCCCGATTCAATGTACATTTCAATCGATGATTTCCCCAACCTGGATCAGTTTGTGACTCATGTAAAAAATTTATCAAATAATGAAACGGAATATTTGAAATTTCATAAGTGGAGAGAAGATTTCAGGTAGTGAATCAAGTCATTTAGAAATTAGAAAGAGCTTCTCAGGATAATAGACATAAATGAAGAGGACTATGGATATTGTCAGTTATGCAGGAAGTTGATGGATATTCCACAAAAAGCGCCAGTTGTTCCAAAATCTTATGAAGACATGTCAGCTTGGCATGGTCTATCAAATTGTGATAACTCCTTTGCTCATCGGTATTTATGAAATACTGTTTCTTTGTTTTGTTTGAATAAATTTATAAACTATATTTTGTTAGTGAAGCTAAAAAAAACTGAACCTAACCATTAGAGGTTCACCCAGTTCTAGGCAACATATCTCGGTTGTCTCAAAAGCTATCCAATAGTTTTCAACTAACAAAATGTTCGAAATGTAATGGAAATCAATTCTTTGATTGGTTACGTTCTGAGCTTTTGCAAAGCAACAGAGATATAAGGATTTGAAGCAACATTTTTATCTTAAAGGTGGTGGGACGTGAAAGTCTACGGGGACTTTTCGGGGAATTTTTTTCTCCGCATTTTTTTGTCGCCGCGCCTTGCCGGCCGCCTAGCGCAACCGGTAGCGCGTTTGGTGATGCGCCAGTCTGGCCCTGAGTTCGAACCCACCGGAGGTATCAATTTTTGTAATTTCAGAAAAAAAAAATTTTTTCATGTTCTACCACACTTGAATATTGAAAGCTGCTTTATTCTGATGAAACATTCGAATTGGTTCATGGAAAATTACTTGAAAACGTAGTCAGCAACGACGGCGGCGTGGTCAGATGGGTAATCGTTGTCTTCTACGTTTTGTGTCAGATCCTCGTTCTTGTTTCCATAGTACGTTTCGCATTTCTCTGCTATGATGTGACCTGAAAGCATTAGTTATAATAGAGGATAGATAACTACAAGAAGTTGTCCATGTCTTGTGCCAATTTATTATATCGATTGGAATTTACCTTTGTAGAACAAGAAATCGATTCTGTCTTGCGGTTCATCCATCTTGAGCTCGATATTATATTTCATGACTGGAGACCATGTGTATCCTGAACTTGGAAACTATCAATTGAAGCTATATTCTCTCACAAACCTGGATCTTTAAGAGCGTTTGGGTATACTTTCCGATAAGTATCAACAAATCCTGCTTGCTCTAAAAGTTTGGTGGCTGGCCACTCCACAACCCATCCTCTGTGCCGTTCTTTTGTCTGCTCAGTCCAATCCAAATGAGATGGAGAATTGAAATCACCACCAACAAAAACTGGCACATGCTCCGACTCATTCATCCACATTTGCATTTCATTTTGAGCCAAGAGATCCCGAATTTGCCATCCACGTGCTGAATTGAATTGCTTCTCATTATTCAGACCTAATAACTAAAGCCTACATGAGTATTCAATATTGGTGATTTGCTCCAGTTTTGTGATATTTTGATCAAAAACTTTGTACGGACCATAAGACTTCCAAGTCAAATACATAGACCAAACAGCGATAATTTTTCCGTTGCTAAGTAGAATCTTTGCCCCAATTCCTCTAGAATTCGAGAATTCCGTATTTGGTACAAAACTATGCCGTGTGAAAATTGCCTGCCCATTATTGGAGAACACTCCGACCCAAGAGGATCCGAGTTTCTTCACAAATTGCTTAGCGAAATCGGCTGGAGTTTCCTGAAAATCTGAGCTTCTTATTTATTCAAAAACTGAATAACACCTACTTGAAAACCTGAAAACAAAGAACTAACCTAATAATGCAAAAACTTATATCATTACAAAAAATATTCAATTACCCTACCTGTAGAGTCTATGTGCTTCAAAGTTTTCCGCTCGCCATCGTTCACATGACTTCCAGAGTTCCAGGCATTGTACGTCATCATCCGAAAGCCTTTTTGAGACGCTACGTAAGCCGAAACTCCAACTGGATATTGAATGATTGGCAGTAAAACTATCAATGACAACATGCTCGTTCTTAGATAGTCTGAATATAAATCGATTGAATTATTTGTAAACTTCATGGGAGAAGAACGGTTCTATCAAAAAGAACACGGTTAGAATAGAAAAGAAACATGGAGAAAACCATGTCTCTTCCGAAATATTTTCAAAACCGATGACACATCAATCATATATATAAAAATCCAATAAAACCATGAAGGAAAGTCTATCTGGTGGACTCTTGCCTCTTTTTTATGGGGATTCTTTTGTTTTCTCATGAGAAATCGTTTTCTCATAGAGAATGGTTTCATTTTCTAAATGACTTGCTGGCTCAAAGGAGAAGTAAAGTATTCAAAAAAGTATTGATATTTTCCCATGAATACATTCATAATTTTGGGGAATAGGAAAATCCTTTTGCGCATACATTCGAAAATGATTCTGATGAAACATACCGGCTCCCAATTTATCCAAAAATCGCCGTGCATTTCCCCTCACGTTTTTTCACTTTACTACTTACGTGACCCACCTCAAATTACTTGTACACGTGGATTGTTTTCACTACGCGGAGTCAATTTTAGTTTGTATCCGAAATAACTAAATCACAAAAAGGTAAACTCTCTCGATTGGTTTTATAAAGTACAATTTTTAGATGATTGTTTCAAAAGAAACCAATCTCTTCTTTATTCTATTTTCCCTGTTTCTCGTCTATTGCATTTTTGCATTGTGTTATGTCAATGTCCACAAAGATGAAAAACTTCAAGACTGGATAATGGCTCGGAATAATTCTTCAAAAAACCAACAGGTGAGTTTTAATCTAAAGCAACATACAGTTTTAGATATTCATTGAAAACGGACAAGTAGTTTTCAGAACGACATGATCATCTGTGAAGCCCTTCTTGAAAGATGGAACCCCGAAATCCCAGCTCTAATAATTGATTCCAAATTTCTGAGCAATATCATTAAAGAGCGATGCTATCATGATCCCTCTCAACCGATCAAAGTAAGTGATTATTCGTATATATAAAAAAGAAGTGAAAAACGTTTTTCAGATCGGTGTTGATGCGAAGTATCGAAAAGATGACTTTTTTGTGAATGATAAAAGATTTGATGTGATCTACTATACGGTTAATGGTAGTAAGGACTTCTTAGATTTTGATGTTGATGACCGAAGAATTATTCCAATGTTTGTGAACTGCTCATTTCTCAAATACTGGCTTCATTTTCAGAAATTTCGTGACGGAATATATAGGCAACTTTGAAATTCCAACTGATGTTAAACAGTTCATTGCTTTCTGGGAACGTTCAAAATTTATGAATTGTGTTGGACTCAGGGTCCTCAGAAATGAGAGCGAGGTACCAACTCTCCGACTTTTCCAATTTCTATCGCTATAAGCACTGTTAAATTTACAGAAAGTTGTATTGGCTGCTCAGAAATCAACAGAAGTCCTGGCTGGACTCCGTGATGAATTGATTGATAATGGAATGTTTCCGTTCTTAAACGATGAAACATTGTTTGGCTGGTACCGAGAGTGTTCATGGATTCCTCATACATTCAATATGAATCTAGCTGTTTTTCACAAAGATTATAATCCAGAATATTTGAAGAAACTAGAGAACCAGGAAACTGAATTCAGTATAGTTAGAAGATCAGGAATGGTGAGCGAAATGATTTTTTAAAAAATTGCTTATTACCCATTGTCAGGTTGAAAAATCATTTGAAATGACGTTGGTTCCGAAAGGAAGTACGTTCCCGAGAATAGACATCTCTCTTATATATGATGGGGATGAAAATGGAACTATTACACACAGCTATGTTAGCGGACTTGCAGGTTCAGTTGTTTACACTATTTAGTTGGGCGCTTCTAATTTTATACACTTCATTTTCAGATGGCAGGACAAAGTATAAATACTTTTATTCAGTCCACGATCCGTGGTGTGCTGCAGAGCTACATGATCACATTTTCTGGGTGACTTGTAGTCCAAGATTATTGTAATAGGACTGCTGTAATTACGCGATGAAGAGATTGACTGTAATTGGTGTGTTTCTGATTAAATAAAGATTTTTGAGTAAAACTGACTTGCATTTCAACATGACGTTCCAGTTGTACTTATAGTAAGTCTATAAACCACTTGAAGCATTTTTTCAGATAAAAACTCACATTAAAGAAAAAGAAAAATAGTCGGGAAATAATGAAAAAAAAACACACACATTTGGTTTATTGAATGATCTTTCCTGTTATGTTAACATGAGCTCGTTTTTTTCTGATCCAGTAATAGAACGAACTTTGGCATAGTCGACAGTTGAGAGCGTGATGACTAGCTGGAAGATTGAAGAAAAGTGATGATGTTGATTCCATTCAAGTTTTAACAAGTTAAGGAACATAAGATTTCGGTTCATTTTCTCCGTGAAACAGTTTTTGAGAAAACACTTGGATTGATATTCATCTACTCACTCTAACCATGTTCGAATTTAAATTCAATTCAAAACGTGCTCATTACAATCATCCATCAAACTTCCACAATGAGCTTTCTGTTCATTGTTAGTGTGGTTCTTCTTAACTGTAAGATCTTCAATGCAGTACATAATACATTCGATGTTTCAGTTGTTCCTTATTCTGCACAATCCAAACTTCATTCTGATTCTTTTATTGCAAACTGCAGCATCCAGCATAACGATGTGGCAGATATAAACTACAAAAGGTACAATTTCTCTCGAGATTACAACGTCTCAAATATGAATGAAATTGTTAGTTTGAATGTCGCCTAACTCTTTTTGTATCAATCAATTTTCAGAGTTGGGATCAAGAGCTAGAGAGAAAAGTGAGGAAATTGAAATCTTGTGCTGATTTGAAGCACGGACCTTCCTACCGTATCGAAAAGCAGTACGACGAAGAAACAGTCAATGCAGTTCACTTCTTTGTGTATACTACATCCGGGAAAGAATCCTACTTTAACGATTACGGAACGTTTCATCCACTTCAGAAAAGTTACATTCACTGTGCTCTCACAACACCATGTCCAGACGGAACAACTGCGGTGAAAATGTATTCTCCAAGGTTAGCTTTTCAAAAAACTGCTCAATGTTTCAAGTAAAAATGTTGTTTAGGAGCTCATTTTCTGCTTCGGATTTCAAATATGGCCTTCCTGGATCAGACTGCCATGAAGCAATAGATTTAACGAATTCACTCTGGAGATTGTGTACCGAAGGAAAAAAGAAGAATAATGAACAACACTTGTAATATTCAATGAAGGATTTTAAACGGCAGAGTGACTAGTATTTGTTGGGGACCTGCGGTGCAATAGAGAATCAGAAAGGCCGACACGTCTTCATTTAATTTTCTAATTTAATTTCATTTTCGAAATGAGTGTTGAGACGTGACCCCCAAAAATCCAGAAATCAGATGAATTGATATCATTTTCGAAACCAGCGTGAAAATTCCATCCGAACCCAAGTTGTCCGGTTCCAATTGGTAACCAATGAACGATTTTAGTTTTATTTTTTGGGTGATTTTCAACGAAATTCCAGTTTTCTCCTTGACCTGGAAAATTTTTGAACTAAAGTTTTTCTGATTCTTTTTCCTTCTCATAGAGCATCATCAGGGCTACAAAGAAATGCAGTTTTGACCACCAAAAGTCTTTTTCGAGCACAGTTATAGGCAATAAACAGTGGACCATTAACGAAATATTGACAAAAATGTCCAAAAATAGAGCACATTTTTATGGCTCACAAGTGGCAGAATGGTGCAATTGACTCGAGTTATGGCTTGTTCGATAGATCTCTCCGAGTTACATATATCCTGTGAATTGCAAACAGATCCTTCGAGAACTGGGTCAGTAGGAATTAAAAGAGTGAAAATTTATTTAAATTTTCAGTACAAATTTTGTTTGACACAATGGTAGGTCGCAAATCTCTCGTTGTAACTCCGCTCAAAATGATCCAATCACCACGCCGAAAAGTTCCCCACATAGCCAGAGCGATTTCACATGCGCCCAAAATTTTGTGAACGATTTACTCAAAAACGGAGCTCACACGACGCGCGCAAAGTTGAAAAATTAGCGATTTTTGAGGTTTTTGCGGGGACATTTTTCGCGAAAAAATCGTTCACCCCTGCACATTCTATATTTAAGGGAGAAATTAGAATAAATCATGAAATTAATCAAAAACTCGTTGTGTAGTTTTCATTGGAAAATCATACGTTTGGTGTGCATTCAGTATGTGCATTCAGAAAGGACTTGGAAACCACAAAATCTCGGTTTTGATTTTTCTAAATAATCTGGTGACTCAACTTTGAACAATCATAATATCGTTCATTTTAGACAAATTCAGTCGTTCTTTTGTTCATTCAATAGGTCATTTTGTGGAGTACAAAAAAGTTTTAATGAGTTTGCTATTTCATTCTTCAAGCTTAATCAAGTTATCAAAAGACCAAAGGCATAGAAAATATAAATTTCCAGAGGTTTTCAACGCGGCTCCAAAAAGAAAATCGGGCCAGGAGGAATGGAGCTACAAGTGCGGACTCGCAAAAAGAAGTGATTGTTAATAGTGAGTGTTCATAAATTTAGGCCAAACTTAAATAAATTATTTTCGTCGCTAATTGCGTCTTATTTGGTTTTTCGATTCGCTGCAGCTGCTTCTTGTAAACATCATCTTCAGCTCTCGTATTGTTTTTACCTTTAATCGCCTCTGAATAAATGAGTAGCCTTTAAACTGTCTTTTTGTTATGCCTAATTTATAAAAGTGAAGCTAGTACTTGCGTTGTACGAATGTCACAAGCAATCGTAGGGAATTTGGGGTAATTGGGAAATACTATATTTATGCTCCGCTATGTCGTTATTCCGTCATTACTCCACCGGTTTCGGTATTCGGTTATCCTCGTAAGCGACACGATGGACTCGGGTTGAGAGCTCCGACTATCTCCAATGACCCGTTTCCACAGTATTCAATGCTGTAAAATGCGAGCAACTATGAAATAGTAACTCGGTTCCAATTATGAACATTTTCTAAATTCCTTGGCATAGGACGTGAACAACTTTGGGTTAATAGATTAAAGGGTCAGATCTTTATCTATGATTGGGGTATATAAGAGGCACAACGACAAGGAAAAATAATAATCAGTCACTCTACATGAGAAACTTCCCGGCTGCCAATTCGTTCCAGAGCATGAACGTGCTCCTGATATTTGGAGTGGTTCTCCTCTCCGGTAAGCTGTAAAGTACCATCGAAAACGAAAACGAACAATACTTTCAGCCCACCACTCTTCTGCTAATTTTATTGCAAACTGCAGTGCTACTCCTGAAGAAATCGAGCACATCGTTTATTATCGGGGAAACTACATCCGCCACCATTTTGCCCAGATATACAATGTATCCAACATGCGTGAATTGGTAAGTTGTACATATTGTTTTCTCCTTCATCTGAAGTTTCAGGAATGGGATCAGAATCTTGAGAAGGAAGCTTTCAAAATGAACTCATGTGATGATCTGAAACATGGAGATAACTACAGAGTTGAATATGGAACAGCAAAGGAAAGTATCAGTATCGTAACGGAGTTTATCGATAAAACATCCAAGGAGTGGCAATCCGGTTGGTTCCCGACAGAAGGAAACCACCCTTTGCAATCAAAAATTCTTCGATGCCATTTGACCGACAAATGTATTGTGCCAAGTTACAATTATACGACTGGAGAGTTTGAATCCTTCTACAATATCAGTAGTATCTATTTATACGGCCCAATGTGAGTTTCATTTTCAAGATCAGTGAGAATTGCAAACCTTTTCATTTCAGCAATTCGCTGAAGGTGTCCGACTTCCAATATGGACCTACTGGTTCTAATTGTCCAGAAGGACTAGTTGAACAATGGGACTTATGCCACGATCCAAAGAATGTTCCCTTATGTCCAATGGGACCAGTTTGCTAGATCCAATCTAGAAATACTAACAGATAAATGTATTCTTCCACGGAATTCTCACAATAGATTGAATGAACAGCTTATTCCTTCACGGAATTATGTAGATAGATTGACCAACACAATACTTCTTGATAATATAGATTCATTACAGCAATACAATAAGAATATAATAGTGAATATAATACAATACAACACATCACATAGCTACCCCTCTCTACCCCTTCTCTTAAATACAGGTTAATTAGAATTGTTAATAGAAATATATGAATTGGAAATGAGAAATGATTTGATGATTGGTTATTGAATAATCTCTCCTATATACTAAAGGAATAGCTCTGTTTGTGTATGTGTGTGTCTGTCCAGCACTTATCACTGAATATTTTTTGAGCCCCTCAACCGATTTCTACCATATTTGGCATGTAGTCATGGGTCACCGAGCGCTTCAATTATATAAAGTTTGAAGCACGGGTTACTGTAGGATTACGATAGCTACAGTAACCAGATAACTCAGCAATAGCTAGAAAATGGGTTCGAAATGCTCAGAATCGTTCCATTTTTTGCATGTAATACCTAAGGGACCCCAATAGTACACCATCAAAAAATGGTGTTGATTACTGTAGGATTACGGTAGTTACGGTACTCCGAAAAGTCAACTGGCAAGCTCTGGGTGGATAACCTTCCAGAACATTCTCCTTCTTTCCAGAAACTTCTAGAAACTTCTAGAACTTCCAGAAACTTCCTGAAACTTCTAGAAACTTCCAGAAACTTCTAGAAACTTCTAGAACTTCCAGAAACTTCTAGAAACTTCTAGAACTTCCAGAAACTTCCAGAAACTTCTAGAAACTTCCAGAACTTCCAGAAACTTCCAGAAACTTCTAGAAACTCCCAGAACTTCCAGAAACGTCAAAACATTTTTTAAACAGGAAGGAGGCTTAGGGTGCATTACTGCCCAATAATCAAAAATGAGTTTAAGCGTGACAAATTAACCCCCCATTGAGGAGCGCAGCGACGAACAAAAAGGAGGTGAGCCGCCGTAGGCGGCGCCACCGACTGGTTAATACTAACAGTTCTAAGTGATGTTTAATCAGTTAAACTATTGAACTCTTGAAGGATGAAACTTCAAGACACCTTAACACGCCCAGAATGATTCTGTTTTATGTGTTCTCGTCCGACTTGTATAACTGAAATGAAGGTCTTTTGTGCTCAAATGTCACTATTTTAGGATTGATCACTTTATTTTTCAAATACAGACATGAAAATAGTACAAAACATAGAAACTCATAAGATGAAAAAAGAGAATAGAAAAAAATGCCCACATAAATAAGACACGTTGACTTTTTTCAAAAACATTCCACGTTGTCGGTTCCTTTTTCAAAACGTAACAGTTTTAATATGAAGTTCTTTGTTGGTGATTCTGGTTCCGTCAAACAGAAGAGTGTTGTTGTACTCGTTTTTCACTGAGAAATACAATAGTGAAGTTATGATGAAGAGACGCCAACTACTCAAAGTGTTGCTATTCGCATTTGGAACCATATCAATAATTTCACTTCTTCACAACGGTTACAGTAGCCACATCAGGATCGTTTCTATCCACAACAATGACAGCACTCCTCTGAAAAAAGGGAACAAGTGGATAGTTGTAACGAGTATTAGTTCTCCAACAAATGATGTCAAGGTTTGAAGTTATTACTTTTTAAAAGTTTTCCGCTATGATTTCTCAGAGACTGGCATCGTTTGATGATTGGAACTTGGTAGTGGTAGCTGATACGAAAACTCCACTTGATTGGAAACTAGAGAACGTTCATTTTCTTTCAGTTGAATATCAAAACCAACTGCGTAAGTAACACGAGTTTTCAAAATCCATGTTGAAAGTTTCAGCATTTTCTCTTGTATCCTCTCTTCCATATAAATCATACACTCGGAAGAACATTGGATACTTATACGCTATTTCTCATGGTGCCGAATGGATTTATGACACTGATGATGATAACAAACCGTTTGACAAAGGGTTGAATCAGTTTCAATACGAAGATACAGTATCCGGAGTAAGGTATCGGGTGAATAGCAGTGAGGACGGGATACTGTGAGTCAAATCCATTTTCACCTGCTGATATCTATTTTTCAGAAGACGCCTATTTAATCCTTATCAGTTTTTTGGTGTCAATCAAATGTGGCCGAGAGGTTTCCCATTGGAACATATAGAAGTAGTGTTTCAAAGTGTTCTTCAAAGAAACGAATTATTTTATAGAAACATACAAATGCTCATGGGCAACAAGTGTCCTGTTATAAAATGAAAAGAGCAGCTGTACAACAAGGATTAGTACATCATGATCCAGATGTTGATGCAATTTATAGGTAAGCTGAAGATAATTGTGAACGAAAATTACTTTTTCGGAAGTACAAACATCCAGAATTCATTCTCAGATAGGTAAAAACTGGTTTGGGATACATAACCATGAGAAGCTGAAACGATGTTGACTTTGAAACCATACTATTTTGAACCTCTCTCATAGAATTTTTTAGGCTACTCAATGCGGATTCAAAAACTGGTCTGGATGTGAAGTTCAATGAGTTTGCCCCTCCAATCACTTTATCTGTTGGCACTTATTCTCCATGGAATTCTCAGAATACACTGTTCCACAAGTCAGCCTTCCATACTTTATTCTTACCGACTACTGTATCCTTCAGGTTTTTTTTCGGATAGGATTTGTTTCAGTCAAATAAAATTTACAGAACAACTGACATTTGGCGGTCTTTCATATCTCAAAAAATTCTTCATCTTTCCGGATTGACTGTTTCTTTCGTCCCTACCAACGCTGTTCAGTTCAGAAATGCACATGATTATTTGAAGGATTTCAAAGATGAGAAACAAGTTTATGAAGATTCTGGGAAGATGATCAAATTCTTACATGAATGGAAGTGCTCAAATGCAATTTCAAACAATTTAGAAAATTGCATTTATGAATTGATGAACGAGTTGGTTGTAGAGAATTTATGGGGAAAGAAAGATTCGGAATTGATGAAAATGTTCTTGAATGATTTGAAATCGGTTGGGTGAGTTATGAAAATGCTTCTTTTCGAATAGAGGAATAATTCAGATTCGAGTTTCCTGTTATGGTTGGAGAGAGCTACAGAGACCCTTACAGTCCATCTACAAATGAAACATCGAGAGATGTTAATTGCAGAAGGATGAATCTGGAATTTGAGTTGATTGATCCAAAAGAGCATCACCGGAAGGTGTAAAACAGATTGTTTTTCTTGTTGCATTGCATTTCTTCAGAATAAAAAGAGAGCCGTACAAAAGCTGAACTACTTCGGAAATCTGGTTGAATGGTGTAATGAGACTGGTTATTCAGGTAACTCATGATTTCTAATCTAATTAGTATTTGTAACTTTAGGCTTGGCAAAACATTTACCGTCCTCAGAGCAACTTGAAAGAGAACACTCCGAATCATATGTTTTAGAAAAGGATTTGAAGAGTGTAAGTGATTCAAATCGTTTACAATTGGAATTGTTTCTGATTCCTAGGTACTGATAGTGGTGAATAACTTTCCTTGGAAATACGGAATCGGATTGATCCAACGCTTATATCAGCCCTACTTTGCAACTGTTATTTTTTGCGGTTCATGGTATCCAGATCAAATTATGGACCACGATAACTTCACATCCATCATACATCCTGTCAATTATATTCATATGAACCCTGCAGAAATGTTTCATGGATTTTTTGGCTATCACTGTCTGACTCTAGTCAAAGAAATGGGAATGAGTAATGTACAAGGATATTTTTTCATGGCCGATGACACAGTTTTCAACATCTGGCAAAGAATTGATTACTCAAGAGTTCATCACCTTACTGGCTATAACGACTTCGTTTCTGACGTGTGGTGGAATTCAGCTTATGGTGAGTATTTTCTAATATTGAAAAACGAGTCTATCACTTTCAACTACAAAGCATTAGTACGTAAGTTGCAATAATCGAACCATTCTTGCGATTGCCGCGTTATTCTTCACTTTAATAGGTTCAACAGCTACGCACGGAATAGTGAATTCAATTAGAGACAACAGGGAAGAAAAAGTGAAGAAAGCTTGGAGTCGTTTCGAGAATGGAATGAAAAAATACGGTTACATCAAGAACGATGAAACCGCTGAGAGCGAAATGCTGGCAAACAGAGGTAGAAGTATTTCGGATTTGTAAGCTTTCAGATACAATTTAGAAACTGTAATTGGTTTTTAGTTTCTATATCCCAACCACCGAGAGTGACTACTATGCGACTTTGATGAGAGTATTCTATACCCATGAATTCTTTTTAGAATTGGCTGTTAGCCAGTTTTTGAAATCTGTCAATCATCAGACGTGAGTTAACTTCTATACTATGAAGATGTAAAATAATCATGTTTCAGATCTCTCGCAGGAACAAAGAGTTATCTTTGGAGACATCGATCAAAATGGGCAACTCTGTACAGTAAAGATATGGTAGCCATGCATCCAATAAAAATGAGTCAGTTCCAAACACCAGGCGAGAAGAGGAAAAAGTAAACATTTTATCGATCTCCATTATAATTCCCGTTGCAACTCAGATATTGCGGTTCAGTTCTACAAACGTGGTCAGAAATTATGTTTGATGGATCTACAAACTTTACAACTAAAGCGGATGATGATGTGGATCACAGAAATGGCTAGCCAGCGGATTGTTGCTATTCGAAAATTCGGATTATTGTTTGCTTTTGATCCAGTTTAACCACTTGTATATTTCCTTATTATTTTCATTAAAACACATATACTTTTTCATTTGTTGTTCTGTATACTTTCCGTTCGCTTTCACATTTTCCGAATATTTATTCGAAAAGAAAGAAGATAATTGGGCACTGTTCCAAAATCGGGGACCGTGTATCAAAATCGGGGACCGAAAAATCGGGGACCCAAAAATCGCGGCCCGAAAAATCGGGGACCCAAAAATCGCGGCCCGAAAAATCGGGGACCCAAAAATCGCGGCCCGAAAAATGGGGGACCCAAAAATCGGGGCCCGAAAAATCGGGGACCGAAAAATCGCGGCCCGAAAAATCGGGGACCCAAAAATCGGGGACCCAAATATCGTGGCCCGAAAAATCGGGGACCGAAAAAATACCGAAAGAATACCGAAAAAATACCGAAAATTAAAATCGGGACGGAAAGAAGTGTAGTGATTTCACCGATTTTTTTTTCTCAGATTTTCAGATTTTTTCCGATTTTATAACATTTTAGGAAGTTATTGAAGTTTTATCATGTTGAAAGGAAAAAACAAGTGGTTACAATAAAAAAGCAATAAATAAATGAGAATTATATTGTAATCTTCATCCTCCACGTCCTTTTCCACTTCCTTTTCCTCTTCCTCTTATTCTCCCATTTCCTCTTCCGGAGCTTCAAGAGTTTTGCGGAGACCTCTGAGGAGAATTCAGCCCAGTCCTTTGGGTGGAATCACTTCTCCGGGCGCCTCCACGGCCTACGGCGATTCCAGGACTTTGCGCGCCTCCACAAGTTCAGTCAGGAACAGAAGAAGCTTTTTGGGAAGAGTTGGAAGTACGGTCATCAGATGTAGATGGGACAGCTTGGTCTTGGAAAGTTGTCTCGGTTTTCGTTTTCATTGCTGCTGTGCCGCCGGGCCGACTTCCATGACGACGTCGAGGATGTACAGGGCATACTGACGGCTTCTGAGTTGGAGGGCGAGGAGAAGTACTGCTGTGTGATTGCTTAGATGGAGTTCTGACTGGAGGGCGCGGAGAAGTATTTCTGGAGGATTGTTTAGATATTGGATTTATCACTGGACGGCGAGGAGAGGTACTTCCAGATGATATTTCTATTCCTATCGTGGTCCGAAACGTAAACTTCGTCATCTGTAAGGCCTCCATGTTCAGATTCCGAGGCAGAATCCAATTCAGAATGAGAATAGGAGGATGAAGAAAAACAATTGGAATCATCAGAGGAGGAAGAAGAAGAATCATCAGAATCAGTGGAATCATATGCAGCTTCAATATCCATTCCTTGCCGGAAAGTTCTCATCTCAATCAGCAATTGGTTCAACAGTTTATCTCTGTTGTGGTAACGTCTCCACATGTAGTTAAACATATGACCCCCAAGTTGACCTTCAAGAGTCCCAAATTTAGTTTTTAACTGAGACTTGAGACTATTCCATGTGGCCTCAATTGATTGGGTGTGGACATTGCTATCAGCGGGGTTTACAAACTTGTGTTCATGGTTCACTACACCGTGACCATAACCACCTGCCATTTGAGATACTCCAGCATAGGCAGCCCAACCATCGGACATAATCGTAGTTCGTAAAATAAACTGTTCCTATAGTGGTTAAGTGAGATGACTGGAATACCTGGCAACACATATTTCTGGATGAACGTCGGATACGTTAATTTCTCTCAGAATTGCTGAAGACATGTTGTTTTCACCTAGAGCTACTTTTTCAGTCGTATAAACTCCATTGAAACGATGGTACCTCCATTTTTACCATTGTACCTCCATTTTCTCCACGGTTTCTCCATTTTGATCGCGTACCTCCACTTTGTCGTGGCACCCCTATTTTGTCATGATACGTCCAAAAGTAGACAGAGCCACATCATTTGTACTGTAACCACTTGTTTTTTTCCCTGTCTACATTTAAAAAAAATTCAAATAACGGACATAAAATGTGATGAAATTGGGAAAAATCTGCAAAAAAATCGTTGAAATCACTACTCCAATTTCGGTCCCCGATTTTGATATTTCGGTCCCCTATTTCGTTTTTTCGGTCCCCCATTTCGTTTTTTCGGTCCCCGATTTTGATACACGGTCCCCGATTTTTGGGTCCCCGATTTTTCGGTCCCCGATTTTTCGGGCCGCGATTTTTGGGTCCCCGATTTTTCGGTCCCCGATTTTTGGGTCCCCGATTTTTCGGTCCCCCATTCTTGGGTCCCCGATTTTTCGGTCCCCGATATTTCGGTCCCCGATTTTTCGGTCTCCGATTTTGATACACGGTCCCCGATTTTGGAACAGTGCCGATAATTGGATGTCCAAATAGCAATAATCTCCATGTTTGGACTAAAACAATCTAGCGTACGTTTCCAGAGGAAAGTGAAGACTGAAACCAAAATTGGCACTTTGGAACTACAACTCATCCAGAATATGTGATCATGTAGTTTTGCTCGCAAGGATGGTTGACTGAACATGAATGCTTATATTTTGTGGCTTCACCTGAAAAAGCTATGGCAAAAAATATTGGAAAAACGGAAAAAAACCAATAAACTTTTACCTGCTAGCCCGCTAACATAAAATACTCCTTCATTTTCTTGTATGCAGTTATACTTACCATTCCTGATTGATTCATTAATTTGAATTGAGTTTCCGGTTTCTCCAGTTTCTTCAAATATTCAGTTTAATAGTTATCACATTATTTGACACGGTTCAAATGAACAGAAAGAGGCTAACAGAGGTAGCTTCCTGTCCCAATTAATTAATGAAACAGGAAAAATGTTTTTCAGTTTTTGAAAAAAAATCTTGCTCAAAAAATTTCGAATCAAATGGTGTTGGAGACAAGAAACGCTTTATTTCATCATCCGCTCGAGAGGTGAAACCTTTATATGAAACGACTTCATAACGAAGTAAAAACTTTGATTCGCCTTAAATAATTATTCTTCTTTCACTCAATTCTTCCCTTCTGTGCACAATCTACCATAATCATCTGGAGGAATCAATGCTCCTGGACAGTCTGATCCAGGAAGGCCATATTTGAAATCCGAAGCAGAAAATGAGCTCCTAAACAACATTTTTACTTGAAACATTGAGCAGTTTTCTGAAAAGCTAACCTTGGAGAATACATTTTCACCGCAGTTGTTCCGTCTGGACATGGTGTTGTGAGAGCACAGTGAATGTAACTTTTCTGAAGTGGATGAAACGTTCCGTAATCGTTAAAGTAGGATTCTTTCCCGGATGTAGTATACACAAAGAAGTGAACTGCATTGACTGTTTCTTCGTCGTACTGCTTTTCGATACGGTAGGAAGGTCCGTGCTTCAAATCAGCACAAGATTTCAATTTCCTCACTTTTCTCTCTAGCTCTTGATCCCAACTCTGAAAATTGGTTGATACAAAAAGAGTTAGGCGACATTCAAACTAACAATTTCATTCATATTTGAGACGTTGTAATCTCGAGAGAAATTGTACCTTTTGTAGTTTATATCTGCCACATCGTTATGCTGGATGCTGCAGTTTGCAATAAAAGAATCAGAATGAAGTTTGGATTGTGCAGAATAAGGAACAACTGAAACATCGAATGTATTATGTACTGCATTGAAGATCTTACAGTTAAGAAGAGCCACACTAACAATGACCAGAAAGCTCATTGTGGAAGTTTGATGGATGATTGTGATGAGCACGTTTTGAATTGAATTTAATTTCGAACATGGTTAGAGTGAGTAGATGAATATCAATCCAAGTGTTTTCTCAAAAACTGTTTCACGGAGAAAATAAACCGAAGTCTTATTTTCCTTAACTTTTATTAGAACTTGAATAGAATCAACATCATCACTTTTCTTCAATCTTCCAGCTAGTCATCACGCTCTCAACTGTCGACTATGCCAAAGTTCGTTCCATTCGGAATATGGATTCAAAAAAACATTTCTATTTTGTGCCAAAAAACATTAGGCTCATATGAAAAGTTTCGAAAGTTATAACCAACGAAACTTTGTACTTTAGTTATTTGAAGTGCTCAAAAATAAAGCATGCTCTGTGTTGGTTACCCCTCTTTGCCATTTTCCTGTTATAGTTAGTCTATTCTGAAGATGGCATCAAACCGAAACGTTGGATTTCAATAAATAAATTCTTTATTTGAGAGACATAACTACGAGGAAACTTTTACAATTGGAGCTTCCTTTCCACAGAAATGGGCTAATTTGTAGGCGCAACCAATATCATTCAATGTGCCTTTGTCTCCTTGTTTTCTCTTAATCATCACCAGGCAAATCTCGTCTATGTGATAATAATTCGGCTCAGCTGAAGACATCCAAAAATTGTCTGTCACTGGAGGGTTTGGTGCAACATTGTTCTTCCACTCGAATACCCGGTTACGAGAACAAGTATGGTTCACGTCTTTCTCGTATCCCCTGCTCTTCCCAGTTCCAAGTTTCATACATTGCTCACGACGTTTCGCACCCAAAAACACTTCCATTGTACCATAGTGTTTTGAATATCGTGGACCCATCAATTCTAAAAGCAAAATAATTTGGAAATCTACGAAAAAAAGCACCCACGAGCCAGAAATTTATATTCGTCTTCTGATGAAAAACCAGAGAGATGTGCACCCATTGTCTGACAATTCCTCTCAGCATCATCGTAAGTCATCAGGTCCACGACTAGCTTATGACACCAACGTTGACCCAATTCTTTCCGTTCGTACACACTAAACCCAGCTGGACAATCACCGTATGCATATACATCTGTTATACTTTGACAGTATATTGGAGCGTAACGAGCATCCGACATTGCTTCCAACCCAGGACTTCCTTCACGACTGAAAATCGATTGATTTAGCATTTTTCAATTGCATGAAGTACCTCATCACAACTGCAGAACTCCATGAAGCAGCATCACACATTCCAGTGGGCTCCCCTGCCATCCATTCACTCTTCCCAATTTTGATACTACCAGCCTGAAAGAAAATTACTTTTGCCATATATAATTTCTTGATTCGAACCCACTTTTTCGAGAGAATAAATATGAAAAACTGATGACTGGTCATTGACACATGATGATTGCACTCGTTTTGATTTGTCTGCTTTTTGAGAGAAAGCAGATGTTCGAATGATAAGAGCCTTGTCATTTCTGTTGACCCTCTTCACTTCATCCAAGAATTCTCTCGTTGGAATGGCAGACTGAGCCTTTCCTCCAGGGACAAAAGGAGCCAACACTCTTGAACAATACTTGTTATCCGCCATATTATCATTCTCATTTCTGTTCAAACTGCTAGCTGTCCTGACGTATGCACCTTCAGAAGTGAAAACAGTCGGATAGTAGATCTCTCCGTATCTTCTCAACAAGTAAGTGCTTTCAGCTTGAGTCATCGCTGGAGTGTATTCACATAAAACCATGGCTTTCTGTGTCGGATCAACTCTAGCCAGTGCAATATTCGGAAGATTGTATGGATATCCATCGAAAGCCAGGATCAGATTTCCTCCAGGAGTATCGTAGATCAAATCACTTGTGATCGCTTCACTTGCTTCCAACCAGATCTGAGAGACGTGAGTGAAGTACTCTGAAAAAGAGATTGATAGAAAATTTAAAAGTTTTGTTTCCTACCGTAGAATCTAAAAGGCAAGGCATGACGATGCAAATATGCAATCGAAGCTTGCTCTTTCTTGCAATGAGCATCCGCTTCCTCTCGTGTCATCATCACCTTCTTCATCTTGTAACATCTTCCAAACATCTGCACCCACTCTGCCTTACAAATCAAAGTCGCTTCAGCTTTACAAATCGTCTCGGATCCAGGAACAGCTTCATTGATGTGGTACGGAACTTGTTCTTCACAGTATTGTCTTGCGGATTCCTGAAAGAAGTTTTGTTCAGCTCTGCTTCAAATTCTGAAAAGCTAACCTCATCCGCAGTAGCCATCGGGAACTTTAGTGAGCATGAATCACCGCTGAGGGACTGAAAGTGTTTTTCGAATTTTCCATCTGGTTAGTAGCACTTACACTGTAGCCTTCTCTGGGCTTATACGTCGCATTTCCTTGCCAATGGCCACAAAAGGCTTGAAAACTCCAGTCTCGATCGACTTGTGCACTGCACAAAGTGACAGCCAAGATGAAGACCACAAACTTCATGTAGCGATTGTGGTTTTTTATTGTTGTAAGATAGTTTTACAACGATCACTATGATTGTATCTAAGCTCAATCTCGATTATTTATACACATCCTCAAGGGTCAAAGGTCATCTCGTGGCAAAAAGGAAACCAGGACACGTTAGAGTTCAATGAAGATAATAAATTTTTCAAAATTTCAAATGAATTTTGAAATTCAGATTTTTGAATTTAGTTATTTTGTAGTTCCATCACTGTATCGAAGAATACATATAAAACCAAAACCTTCTGCTCCTTTCCTCCTTTTCTTTCCTAACATCAAGGCTGTCGGAAGGACGACGACACCCCACAGCCAATAATGAATAACACTTGTAATATTCAATGAAGGGCTTGGAAACCACAAGATCTCGGTAGATCTACATTTTTTCAACGCGTTTTTCTTAGACAACGTTTTCTTTGAGGATAAACGGAGTGACAATATGTGTTTTTAAAACTTTTCAGCGTAGGATAGACCTCAAGTTGCTGACATCAGAGTAAAGCTGTTCAGCTTCTGCTCGCAAGTGGAACAATATTCACACGATTTTGTCACAAAGAAGACACAGTTTTTCTTTCCTCTAGCAACGAGGTTCGTCTGTTAGGAAAAAAACAATATTCATATTTCTGGGTGCTATTCAGGCAAATCTATGGAAATCTATGGTGTTGTATTGATATACAGATGAAATGAGATGTTACATCGGAGGTGGGCTCTATTCGACCTGAACGGTCCCCTAAGAAGAACCTTCAGGAATACAAGTTTTCCACTTTTTTTCTTCTTCCCTTCAATAGTGTTCAATGTGTTTTGTACTTTATAAAATCCTTATATCGACAGATAGGAAAACAAATTTAGCGCACTTTATGTCGGAGGAATACATTTTCGGGTTTATGAAATAAAGCGAGGACAAGGAATCTTGAAAAATATTAAATCTGGAATTAGATCACATCCAAATACTGGAAATCGAGACGAAACTGAAAAATTTCATTGAAATTTTTCTTCTAAACTTTTTTTGGGATGAAGCAAGTTATAGATTGTAATAATCGTTGGGAAATAACGAGAGGAAGAAAAATGTGGAAAATTTGTATTCCTGAAGTTTCTTCTTATGGGGACCGTTCAACTCCGAAGTGACGGTCATTTTTTTCTGAGGTCTGAAGGGACCGTTCAAATCGAATAGAGCCGTTCAGTTTTTTTATAAAAGACACTCCAAAAAGAAAATTGTTTCACAAGGGAAGGTTCCAGGGTGTGACCCTCGAATTTCTTATATATTTTGTGAATATTCTGCCTGGGAGTGCTCAATACACCAAACTGAAATATTACGTGCTCTTTCCCAGGTTTCCCAGATTTACAGTAACATCTTTGATTTTTCTAAATAATCTGGTTACTCAACTTTGAACAACCATAAGATTGTTCATATTTGACGAATTCAGTCGTTCTTTTGTTCATTCAATAGGTCATTTTGTGAAGTACAAAAAAGTTTCAATGAGTTTGCTATTTCATTCTTCGAGTTTAATCAAGTTATCAAAAGACCAAAGGCAAAGAAAATAGAAATCTCCAGAGGTTTTCAACGCGGCTCCAAAAAGGAAATCGGGTCAGGAGGAATGGAGCTACAAGTGCAGACTCGCAAAAAGAAGTGATTGTTAATAGTGAGTATGTATGCAATTCTGTAAAATGCGAGCAACTATGAAATAGTAACTCGGTTCCAATTATGAACATTTTCTAAATTCCTTGGCATAGGACGTGAACAACTTTGGGTTAATAGATTAAAGGGTCAGATCTTTATCTATGATTGGGGTATATAAGAGGCACAACGACAAGGAAAAATAATAATCAGTCACTCTTCCTGAGAAACTTCCCGGCTGCCAATTCGTTCCAGAGCATGAACGTGCTCCTGATATTTGGAGTGGTTCTCCTCTCCGGTAAGCTGTAAAGTACCATCGAAAACTAAAATGAACAATGCTTTCAGCCCACCACTCTTCTGCTAATTTTATTGCAAACTGCAGTGCTACTCCTGAAGAAATCGAACGCATCGTTCTCGTGGACGGAAACTACATCCGCCACAATTTCGCCTTGATGTACAATGTATCCAACATGCGAGAATTGGTAAGTTGTTCATATTGTTCTCTCCTTCATCTGAAGTTTCAGGAATGGGATCAGAATCTTGAGAAGGAAGCTTTCAAAATGAACTCATGTGATGATCTGAAACATGGAGATAACTACAGAGTTGAATATGGAACAGCAAAGGAAAGTATCAGTATCTTAACGGAGTTTATCGATAAAACATCCAAGAAGAAGAAAGGCGGTTGGTTATGGCCAGAGGTCAACCACCCTTTGCAAACAAAAATTCTTCGATGTCATTTGACCGATTTTTGTTCTGTGCCAGGATACAATTTAATGAGTGGAGAGTTTGAATCCTTCTTCAATATCAGTAGAATCTATTTATACGGCCCAATGTGAGTTTCGTTTTCAAGATCAGTGAGAATCGCAAACCTTTTCATTTCAGCAATTCGCTGAAGGTGTCCGACTTCCAATATGGACCTACTGGTTCTAAGTGTCCAGAAGGACTAGTTGAACAATGGGACTTATGCCACGATTCAAAGAATGATCCCAAAACACGTCCAGAATGATCCTTTTTCTTGTGTTCTCGTACTACTTGTATAAATGAAATGAAGATCTTTTGTGATCAACTGTCAATATTTTTTTGTAGTTTCTTCACTGTATTGAAGAATACATTTAAAACCGAAACTTTCTGTTCCTTCCCTCCTTTTCTTCCCTAACATAGAGACTTTCAGAAGGACGGCTGCACAGCCTGTTGATATAAGTAGGCAGCGGAAAACTCAATCGGGCCGTCCTCGTTCCAAAATTTTCGGCTCTTCATGCTCTACAAAGCCGCCTCTCACATCGAAGACATCCCAAAGCTAGGAGGCAAGATTTGAAAAGAATGGCCGAGGCCAAAAAAGTCCGATTTGACAGCCTTGCCTAGTATAAATCTCAAAAACTAGCTACTACTCTGAAATTTTATGATATGTGAACCATTTTCAGATCTTATTTTAATACCAACATTTTGAAAAAAATACAATACATTCCTATTACTCCGGTCTCATACTAAAAAGATCGTGTTTTTTTTTCTGTATTTGGATCTACAGAAACTGATTTTCAATTAATCATCAAATTTGGAAATTCACAAAAAGTGTGTCTAAAAGCTCGGCGATTAACAAGTAGCAGTTGTATCTGATGCCGGAAGTATCATTTTCGCTCAAAATAGGAATGGAAATCTATCTCAGTTTGGTCAACGCATTTGGATTAGCGTTCGTATGGTTCATTTAAAGCAATTGATAAGAGAAATGCAAAAATGGAGCTGATCACTGATTTTGAGAAATCATCTAGGTTCATTTTTCAATAAAAGTGCGGATAAACAAGTTGAAGTATGCACCAGTGATCGTTGGTGGTGATCTGAATTTCCCATCTCATTTGGATTGGATTGAGAAATGGCACAGAATGAATAAAGTGACCAGCAACTGAATCTTTGGGCCAAGCAGGATTTGTTGATACTCATCAAAAAGTACCTAAATGCTGTTTGATTCGAAAAACAAACTAGTTCTTTTTGATAATTGACAAACTCATGATACACGTGGTCTTCAACCAAAACTCAAGACGAATGAGCACCAAGACAGAATCGATTTTATGTTTTACAAAGGTGTAGTTTTTTCAATAGATCAATTACAACAAGAGCTGCATTTTCATAGTCACAAGACAACGTTCATTCTTATTACAACGGTCACCCATCTGATAACTCTGCAGTCATCGTTGACTATGTTTTCAACCTAAATTTCATGTTTCTATTTCATTTCACTCCCATAAATTATTAATCTTGGCGCTGTCTCTATATAAATTAATAATAATCAACTTTGCATGTCAAAAACAGGTTTCGTTTTTCACCTGACGCACAATGTATCAATGTTCGATACTTGAACGTTCCACTTGATTCCGTCGAGGATTTTGTTTCCTTTTATTCATGCTCAAATTGGTCAAGACTGGAGTTTCCTGGCCTCTTGTAGAATTCGACATGGCTCAAAGTTTTTTACTGACCAGCCTACCACTACACAGCCTACTACTACATATAGAAGCCTTTCCTGATGAGAGTTTATTGTTTGAGACAAGAAATACTCTATAAGAACTAAGAAATCGTTGGAATTGAAATAGATCAATAAAAAACTTGTCCATGTTGATATTTTTATTGATTAGAATAACGATGTTTTTGAGAATTTATTTGAACTTTTCCCGTAAATAAGAGGAAAATCAGTTTTGTAATATTCCAGCCGATGTTTGAATACTTCATTTGTCGGAGATGAAGGAAGACAATTTTTCCAACTTGTCAGGGGGAGGCAATTTATGCGCTCAAAAACTTCCAAATGAGACTCACGTTCTATTAAAATAATAATACTAATAATAAGACGTCAAACGCGGCAGCTGAGAACCTGTACGTGGCATACGTGGCAATATAATCGTTTTTTGAAGCTAGAGGAATTCTAATTAGTATTTTTTTCTTAATGTTTAAACTTCTAACTTTCTCATCCTTAAAGTTAAATTTCTGTCCGCTACTTTCATTTTTTTATTTAATGCTATCAACTAAATGTTTCAGATGAATCCGCGATTATTTAAAATTGCTCTTTTCGCTGTCTTCCTTCTCACACTTTTCTTTGTTTACAACTTCAATGCAAAAAATGCCAATACCGTCCTAAACCGATCATTTTCAATGGACGCAGCTGTTATTGAAAAAACTAGCTCGGTGGATAGAGAACAAAACTCGTCTGATATTAAGATGATCGGAAAAAGCACTGAAGGGAATGATCCGAAAGGTAAGTGGATCACCAAACAGAGGAGAACGAGCAATATTTTTTGAAATAGAATATTAAAATTGACGTTTCAGAATTGCCAAATTATAAAATAGATGGTATGGACAGATTTGAGTGGTATTCTAAGCAATGGAAAGCTCAGCTAAAAGGCCAGCCACCTCCAAAAGTTGAGGAAGTTTCATTATTGAGAGCTTATGAATATGATGTGGAATACTCAATTTCAACTACTTCTTGGAATATTGACAAGTGAGTCACTTCTAGTATTGAAAATATAAACTGATAATTTTAGTGCAATTGTGTATTGTCGGTACTTTGATGCAGATGGGAAAGAAATTCTACCAGCTTTTCAATCATATAGCTTTCCTCAATACGTTGTGAACTGCGAGAAGAGGCACGGAACAAAACTAATTTCAGTTAGCACACAAGAATCGAATAGTTACAGTTATCCCATCCCATTAGTCGATAGAACTATGAAAGGTTTGTAAACTAGCATAGTAAAAGATGCGATTTGAATCAATTGTTTTTAGGCTATAAGTATGAGCTCTCGTTCTGTATGGCTCCAATTTATGGAAAGGAAGCGAAGTGGCTGCTGATTCCTGAAATTATCGAACACTATAAGTTACAGGTACGAATTTTTTTTTCAAATACAAACAGTTGTTTTGTGTTTCCTCAGGTTTCCCAATCATTTGTTACAGGGAATGACTCATTTCTATTTCTATGTGTTCCACATTAACGAATATGATAATGCAATTTTGGAGGATTATGTAAGAACTGGAGAAGTAGAAGTGACTTATATGCTCGAGAGAAGTGATAGAGAATTGTTGTATTGGCAGCATGTTGCTTACAGAGTGAGTAAAATCAAAGCAAATTAAGTATTTTAGAATGAATCAAATAATTCAGGATTGTACCTTAAGAAGTCGCCATGAATCGAAATGGAGCCTGCATGCTGATATTGACGAGCGTCTTCTAATGACACAGTATCCAGGAACAATCCTTGATTACCTCAGAACTGTAACTGACAATAGTATTGGTGGAATCCAATTCAGACAACAATGGATTATGAAAACAGAGTTTATGCCGGAGAAATATGAAGGGGATGAGCAGGTATATTCAAACGACAACAAGCTTGAATAACACCTTCCGAATTCAGATTGACACATGGGCTCCAACTCTTCGCTGGCACAACTCCTCCGCGTTTGGTCCTCCAGGTCATACTGTGAAATGCATTGTACAGGCAGAAAAAGTTCTGGCTATGTGGACTCATATGCCACGCATGTGGTACCCGGGATTCCGCATGCACGAGTTGACTCCCGAAGAAGGAATCGTTCGTCACTACAGAGATCAACAAATGTGGAATTGGGGAAAAGTTTGGTTGAAAGAGGTGCTCCAGTTTGGACCGATGAACTTGACGGATTATCCAGAAAAGTATCAACAGAATCTAATAGATGCAGTGAAAAAAAGAGTTAAATATGTCTATGAACATTACAACGTGAGAGAAGAATAACTGAGCAACATTACTAAATCAAATTTTCAACACAACTTCAAATTTTTTTGATGTTTCTTATCGATAAATGTGATTATGTTTTGTTTGGAATTGTTCTAAATCATATATAGAAGGCACGAGTTCACAATTTTTCTTGTAACTGCGATTAGATACTTTAATGGTAAACTAAGACGAGTGTCTTTGGTACTGATATATCGGTTACACTTTTGTAACTCCAATTAATGTCATGAATTTGACAACAATAAATCCCCAGAAATTTGCTCTTCTGCTTCCTAATTGTTTGCTTTTCCTTTTTGGGTTTTTGCTCATTTGACAGGATTTATAAAGAATATCTTATCCACATCTCTCCAAATAAATCTCTATGTAAGCGCATTTTGCTGACCATAGAAATAACTCAATTCACTGTCAAATTCAAGTCTAAACTTTCGACTGAGTTTTGTAACAAGGTAGTGCACCAGCATGTTATACAAAAATGCATCACAAGGGAACCATTTAAGTCGTTGGAGGATTCATGACAAACCGACTATATGGGGTGAAAGAGGACCTTTGAAAACCCAAAATTCCACTTTCAAAACCTGCTTACGAAACTTCGGTGATGCTGAAAAATCAGCAAATATCGTTTTTCAGTACTAAATCGAGCTATGTTCAAGTGAGCATAACTCGCCTAGAAATCGTTTCTACGAGGCCTAATCAAGTTGAAAACCATTTTTTGAGGTTATAAAACAATCTGACAAAATTTGGAGAAAATTAAATTTTTTTCGAAAAATCTCATTTTTCCTGACCAAATGTATGGAAATTTTCAAGTCATATTTCAGTTCAAAAAATAGATATTTTTAGAAAGTCTTAAAACGGTCTCAAATTGTTAATTTAGTTGTTTTGGGACATTCTGCATCAAATCCACATCAATTGTAATCTTTTGGGTCCGTGGGTACGGACTTATATAGTGAAATCAGTGTTATCCGAGACAACTGCTTCTGGCACCCACAGGTCGGGAATGAGAGTGTCCAAACACCTGGAAATGATGTAAAATTACTGTGAAATGATCAATAACCACTGTCTTACAGTTATCTGATCGAATTTAGAAGTTTAGAGACGATTATAACGTAAAGAATTCAAATAAATCATACTTTCGTCATGAAAAGTTGAAAAATCGGCGAAACAAAAAATTTCTCGTAAGCAGGTTTTGAGAGTGGAATTTTAGGTTTTCAAAGGTACTTTTTCACCCCATGTAGTTTGTTTGTCATGAATCCTCCAACGACTTAAATGGTTCCCTTGTCAGATTGATGCGTCTCAAGGACATCATAATTGATAATTAAAGTTGACTATCGGGGTCGTAGGTTATTCTGGCTAGTCAGAATAGATAATGATATGAAATATTCACAGTTTTATTAGCAAAAATAAACTCATAACGAAACTTAAATTCAAAAAAAAAACGTTCATCAACCGTTTCTATAATCAACATCATCATCGGCTTTAGAGGTGAAGTTCCGAGATCCGCCAAACATTATTTCCAACCACGTTTGTAGAATTGATCCGCAATACCTGAGGTCATAATTGAAAAATATCACTAAGGAAGTACCAACCGCTTTCTATTTTCTCCTGGAGTTTTGAAGTTGCTCATTTTGACTGGATGTAATCCAACCATGTCTTTGTTGTAGAGGGTATCCCAATGATCTCTCTCATTTCCCCACAGTGAACTATTCAGAGCAGCAGAAGATCTGTAAAATATATAATTGAAAACGTTGAATAATTTTTTATAGTTCAGCTTACGTTTGGTGATTAACAGATTTCAGAAATGTATTGACAGCCAACTCCAAGAAAAACTTATTTTTGTAGAAAACTCTCATCAAAGTTGCATAGTAACCGCTTTCAGAAGTTGGAATGTAAAAACTGAATGGAATATAAATTTAAGCCAACGCCGAAAATCCAAACTTACAAATCCGAGATACTTTTTCCTCTTTTCGCAAACAATTCATCTTCCGCAGTCTGACTACTGTTTATGTATCCATACTTCCTGAGTCCATCTTCAAATCGTTTCCAAGCTTCCAATACGTTTTTGTCCGTGCTGTTCTTTACATCTTCCGATATTCTTTTCACTGCAGGAAAGCCTGAAACAACCAGGAACAGCAATCATAACGCACTCAACACTCAGACAGTCATAGTGGCACCCCTGCTAGGAGTCACAATATCACAAAAAAATTCAGACTCACCAAGATCTGTGCCCCACCACATCTTATCAGTTTCATAACGAACACCAGTGAAATGAGAAACTCTTGAATAATCAATCCTTTGCCACATATTGAAAACAGTGTCATCTGCCACGAAGAAATATCCTTCCACATTTTGCAATCCCATTTCTTTAACCAGTGTCATACAGTGATAAGAAAAGTATCCATTGTGAATCTCCGCGGGATTGATGTGAACATAATTGACAGGATGTATGATGGATGTGAAGTTATCGTGGTCCATAATTTGATCTGGATACCATGAACCGCAAAAAATAACAGTTGCAAAGTAGGGCTGATATAACCGTTGGATCAATCCGATTCCGTATTTCCAAGGAAAGTTATTCACCACTATCAGTACCTAGGAATCAGAAACAATTCCAATTGTAAACGATTTGAATCACTTACACTCTTCAAATCCTTTTCTAAAACATATGATTCGGAGTGTTCTCTTTCAAGTTGCTCTGAGGACGGTAAATGTTTTGCCAAGCCTAAAGTTACAAATATTAATTTGATCAGAAATCATGAGTTACCTGAATAACCAGTCTCATTACACCATTCAACCAGATTTCCGAAGTAGTTCAGCTTTTGTACGGCTCTCTTTTTATTCTGAAAAAATGCAATGCAACAAGAAAAAAACAATCTGTTTCACACCTTTCGGTGATGCTCTTTTGGATCAATCAACTCAAATTCCAGATTCATCCTTCTGCAATTAACATCTCTCGATGTTTCATTTGTAGATGGACTGTAAGGGTCTCTGTAGCTCTCTCCAACCATAACAGGAAACTCGAATCTGAATTATTCCTCTATTCGAAAAGAAGCATTTTCATAACTCACCCAACCGATTTCAAATCATTCAAGAACATTTTCATCAATTCCGAATCTTTCTTTCCCCATAAATTCTCTACAACCAACTCGTTCATCAATTCATAAATGCAATTTTCTAAATTGTTTGAAATTGCATTTGAGCACTTCCATTCATGTAAGAATTTGATCATCTTCCCAGAATCTTCATAAACTTGTTTCTCATCTTTGAAATCCTTCAAATAATCATGTGCATTTCTGAATTGAACAGCGTTGGTAGGGACGAAAGAAACAGTCAATCCGGAAAGATGAAGAATTTTTTGAGATATGAAAGACCGCCAAATGTCAGTTGTTCTGTAAATTTTATTTGACTGAAACAAATCCTATCCGAAAAAAAACCTGAAGGATACAGTAGTCGGTAAGAATAAAGTATGGAAGGCTGACTTGTGGAACAGTGTATTCTGAGAATTCCATGGAGAATAAGTGCCAACAGATAAAGTGATTGGAGGGGCAAACTCATTGAACTTCACATCCAGACCAGTTTTTGAATCCGCATTGAGTAGCCTAAAAAATGCTATGAGAGAGGTTCAAAATAGTATGGTTTCGAAGTCAAAATCGCTTCAGCTTCTCATGGTCATGTATCCCAAACCAGTTTTTTCCTATCTGAGAATGAATCCTGGGTGTTTGTACTTCCGAAAAAGTAATTTTCGTTCATAATTATCTTCAGCTTACCTATAAATTGCATCAACATCTGGATCATGATGTACTAATCCTTGTTGTACAGCTGCTCTTTTCATTTTATAACAGGACACTTGTTGCCCATGAGCATTTGTATGTTTCTATAAAATAATTCGTTTCTTTGAAGAACACTTTGAAACACTACTTCTATATGTTCCAATGGGAAACCTCTCGGCCACATTTGATTGACACCAAAAAACTGATAAGGATTAAATAGGCGTCTTCTGGAAAATAGATATCAGCAGGTGAAAATGGATTTGACTCACAGTATCCCGTCCTCACTGCTATTCACCCGATACCTTACTCCGGATACTGTATCTTCGTATTGAAACTGATTCAACCCTTTGTCAAACGGTTTGTTATCATCATCAGTGTCATAAATCCATTCGGCACCATGAGAAATAGCGTATAAGTATCCAATGTTCTTCCGAGTGTATGATTTATATGGAAGAGAGGATACAAGAGAAAATGCTGAAACTTTCAACATGGATTTTGAAAACTCGTGTTACTTACGCAGTTGGTTTTGATATTCAACTGAAAGAAAATGAACGTTCTCTAGTTTCCAATCAAGTGGAGTTTTCGTATCAGCTACCACTACCAAGTTCCAATCATCAAACGATGCCAGTCTCTGAGAAATCATAGCGGAAAACTTTTAAAAAGTAATAACTTCAAACCTTGACATCATTTGTTGGAGAACTAATACTCGTTACAACTATCCATTTATTTCCATTCTTCACTGGGGCAATTGACTGGATCGTCTTGTTTTTAGATGGATATATCCATGAAATTATCAAAAATGCGGAAAAAATCAAAAATAGCATTTTGATTAATTGACGGCTTCTCATCTGAAAAATAAAAAAGGTGCGTTGTGAAAGCATTGAGAAATAAGGTCAACACCGTTTTGACTGTTTTTACTTACCGCTATTTTCGGAGAACGAGATCGCAGGTCGAACTGGAACTGGCAGTGCCTGTGTTTCACTTCTTTTTTAGGACGTGTAACACGTCATTTGCTCTGTCCCCTTTGACAACTAGAGCACGCCGAAATTCACATTTTTGCAATTAATGAAAAAGTGTAAATCGTTTATGCTTCTGTGGTTAGGTTGTATATAAGAAGTCTGCATTGTGGCAAAACACCGGATTGTACAGCGCCTATTCGACATGATCCACTGTGCTATTGAGGAGTGCAGCCAAAGCCTAAGTAAAGAAGAGAACTATGTCTATTCATTGAAATGCATTCTATTGTGTTGTTTTTATTTGTCTGAATTATTATGAAGATAACTTCCAGTTGAAGTTTTACACTTTTCATCTATTGTTGGAGACGATTGATACAGTTACCAGCTCCAATAGGGCCGGTCATTCCAAAATGACTTTTCTCCTGGTCTGGATTAGACTTACTTCCTTCGAAAAATGATTTGTAGGCGAAATTTATTTCAAGAAGTTGTAATGCCTGCTCAGAAATCGACGGAATAAACAGTGGCACATTACTTGGCTGGTATCGAGAATGTTCATGGATTCCTCATACAACTGATATGGATTTGGCTGTTTGTTACGATAACTACAATCCTGAATATTTGAAGAAACTGGAGAACAATGAGAGTGAGTTCAAAATAATCAGAAGCGGACTTGCAGGTAAGCTTGCTTTTGTTTTGTTTTCGATTCCGACACTATTTTCAAGTGACGGCACGGAGTATATTTTTTCGTTTCCAGTCTACGTTTCTAGTCTCCATGGTGTGCTGCTGATCTGCATGGTCACATATTCTGGGTTACGTGCAGTCCGAAATCTCAAACATTTTTATTTTGCAATTATTTCATATGAGTGAAAAAAAAACATTCCGTATAATCAGGCCGAACATGGAAAATATTGGTACCTGGACAAGCCTTCTTCCACGTATTCTTGGACGACGTCATCGAAAAATGTCAAGCCAAATGGAAAGTTCACAGCTGAACAAATGAACGAAGTTTATGTTGAATATGGGTTAAATTATTATATTAGTCAATTTAAACATGCTTTCTTTACAAGATAAAATTGTTTTTAACCTCACTTATGGTCTTTTGGTGCAAGGGATCAAAATCCAGGAAGATAAGAAAAAAAATTTAAAAATAAACCTAGGAAGAAAAAATCAACCTATTTTCTCCCATATGTGGACCGTCGAAATCAGTCATGACTGGATTGACGGAATCATAAATGCTAATCATTTCTAATTAGTTTTTCAAAACAATACCGAGATGTGTTTGATAACTCTGTTCGATAATTGGAAAAGTGTGTTGTGGTGAGAAATTGAATTTTTCAGCATCTGTCGACTGAGCAAGGAAGATTAGAAACGAATAACTCTCACTTATCGATATTCATCCCAAAAGAACTTCGAGGCGATAAATTTGGTATTCTGGAAACATTGAAAGTGAACTCTAGAGAACTTAAAACTTACAATATCAATCTTGTATATCTATTTTCTAACACTCCAACCATGCCGGAATTACAATTGCTACTGTTATTCTTGTTGTTTCTTTATAATTTTTGAGACAGTGAAAAACAAAAAAATGAGCGAGCGCACACTGAAATCCCTTGCAAGTAGAGTATGCATTGACTAATTGCTCAAACTTTTCTGACTTTTTCAAAAGTTTTTCTGAAATATAATCGGATAGCATTGGGATTTCTGTCCTCTCCGATTTTGTTCACAAACGGAAATTTCACTTTTGAGAAGTTGGATTGAATAATCTTTCAAAATTGGCTGGATTTTTGGAAGATTCTTTTTTTTTAAATCTACGGATAGAACACGTTGAGTTTGCACTTCAATAAATTCACAAAAAAAAAATTCGAATCAGTGAAAAGAATAATTTCGTACGTGAAACATTCTAGTAACCCTTTTTTATATAAACCAGGGCAGAGATCTTATCTCACAGGAGGGTATTATAAAAGGAAGAAATTCAACAATCAAATCAGTATCAGTTTGATTGTTTGGTTGTCGCCAATCTTCAATCTCACTCTCACCATGAGAGTTACGCTCGTCTCCGCACTTGTGCTCCTCCTTGGAGGACCTTCACTTCAAGGACCCATCGTGGCCCAAAAACCCAGGAAAGTGTCTCCTGGATACAATGTCTTCGAGAGACCTGATGGAACCGTCGTCACACACTCCTATCATGATACACTGGCAACATTTGACGAGGCTGAGAAGATTTGTGATGCCGAAGGAGCTTCTTTGAGTGGTATTGGATCAATGGAAGAAGCCAACTTCCTAAAAGGTTGTGGATTTTTGTTAGCTTTGTTGTATTACACCTTATTATTTTTCAGGACTTGTCAAACCAGTGAATTCTGAAGGACAGTATTGGATTGGAGGCCGCAGAAACCCCTCGTGTTTCCATGTAAAAGGATACGTCAATAAATCTGGTGATCCATGTTCTCGGGAGAACGTCGTGACTTGGCAGAACAATGTTGCAAAAACAATCAAAGAAGACTGGTGGAGGGACCATCTATGCGATTCTAAAGATTGTGTAAAGATTCCGAATCCAACCTCCGAAGTATACGACGAAGAAAAAGGAAATAAGGGTTTCCAAGCTTGCCTAGGATTTGTGGCCGGAAATCCATCATGGGCCGACAAAAACTCTTCCCAATTTCTTGATGACAAAGAATGTGATAGCACGTTTGGATTCTTCTGTCAAAGACCATTGGTTGCTTCTTACCGTCTGTTCACTGATCCTGTAACTCCCATCGAAGCCGAAGAAAACTGTGAAGCGACGGGTGGATTATTGGCAGGAATCAACACTGAAAAAGATGCTGTTGACATCACAGGTAAGTCAATTCGTATACAATATAGTGGAAAATCATTCTCAATTTACAGAATTGGCGAAGGAAGAAGGGTCGGTTAATGGACTCTTCTGGCTCGGAGCGACAAGAAACCCTTCATGCTTCAACGTGTCCGGCTACATTGATCAAGTTGGGCACCCTTGTTCACGTCTCAATGTTATGCAGTGGTCTCGTGGTGTTGGTACAAGAGTTAAGGAGGATTGGTGGAGAGACCATTACATATCGACAGTGAAGAATCCTTCTTCTAACGCAGGACAACAAGACGGGGATCATGGATTCCAGAGATGCCTGGTATTCGTCCACGGTAGCCACCAATGGGCCAAGGACAATTCCTCGCAGTTCCTCGATGACTCGGAATGCAACCAGAAAAGAGGATACGTCTGTGCCTACATGTAATTATTATTTTTGTGTATGATATGGTGACACCTTTAGTGAACCTTATACAGACTGGATTGAGAAAATGAATGAATTTAAAAGTAATTGTTGTACATTCAAAGCAAGCTCGGTAAAAAAAATAGTAGTAACTAATGATTTCGCACTTGATTTTCCTTTCTACTTGAGTTCTCCTTCGATTCTCTACTCCGGTTCCGAATGAATTGTGCCTAGAACATTAATTCAAATTGAAATCAAAAGGAACAAAAACGTGGCATTGCAAACCACCAATTACTTAGGAAACCGTATTCTCTTGTTTGATCATATATGATAGTTATTCATTCTCTTCCCATAAACCGAAAGACATCACAGTGTAATGATTTCGCTGATAAGTCAACCAATTTGAAATGATGGGAATTCAAAAATTAACCTCTACTTTTTCATCACTCATTGTATTGTATTGTTGTCTCTGTGCTTTCTCAGCTTTTTTGATTCATGGAAATCAATAAAAGCTGATGATATTTGTATTTCATAGATTGATCTTTTATCATAGATTTGACAGTTTTCCCAATCAAATGCACACAATCATTTGTGATCAATACCCGGATAAAATGAATGGTGAGTGATTTGATAAGCCCAATGTAAACTGAACCATTCATTTCTCAAACAGAACAAATCACTCAGAGCACCTTCTCTTCTTCTATTTGCAATAACAAACAGGTTTGTTTCAAATATCGTTCGTACAGATAGCCGTTCTTCCATATGAGCCCAATCTATTCATTCTATCAAAGATTTTTGTGTTCGTCACTGGGTCATAGGACATTGTTGTTTGCATGTGAACAAAATTTGGATTCTGAGTTGTTATCTCAATATCATAGGTTTTTTCTTTTCTTGTGTAGTCATATTCTTCAAGTTTCTCCTGGAATTTTCTTACAAAGATTGGTTTGTTTTTTTTATCAACTAGTTCACCTCATCTAGTTTGTTATCCTCGCAAAGGTAACCATATTTGATAAAGATCGTTGGCATGTGTTCCAGCATTCCTTCTGCAAGATAGGTTTTCAATTGTTGGCTGGTAAAAAGAAGTTAGATCTCACTCTAAAACCTCTCTTCTTTCCAATTGACATATACAATAATGCCATGGAATTTGAAGAGTTGCACACCTTCTTGGATAGTCTGGTTGACGACCCAACAGAGACTGAACCTTTTCATAGTCCATATTTTTTTCATCGTTCATTTCAAAAAAGTCACATGTGTGATAAGGTGATTCTTCCATCAAACTTTTGGGGAGTTCTTCTTTTTTCTACAACATCTACCATGTGATTTTTTATTCGAATTGTTTCGATCCCTTGCAATAGCCCTCTTTGTCCTATACCAAAAAACAACTGATTAGAAGGATTTAGATCACTATATTCCAATGTGTTGAGTCAATCGTAAAAAACAAAAAAAAACTCTTGGCGTCCTGGTTGTCACAATTTCTATTCGGTGACTCACTTTGCACACCGTTCTCCTCTTTCTATAACAAATGATGACGAATCCTAATAACAAGCCTTTTGATTTCTATACCAAAAAGATTAATTTTCTTTCTCATTCTTTTACGTTTTCGTATTCCCTCTTCTTCCCTTCTCCCCGTCTTCTTCATACCTTCTTCTTCTCTTAGGAAAACTGGTTCTTGGTGGAAACTGCAACACCTATACCTTGATGATGCTGAATGTAACCCTTAAAATGAGCATTAAGGTTACACTCAACATCGTCGAAGTATAGAAATGAATACCACTGCTCCAACTATTATCGAATCATCTCAGACAGGTGAGTGGAAGAGTTTGACTAGAGTTGTTCTAAGTAAACTAAATCATTTATTTCTCAAACACAACAAATCACTTGAATATCTATTTACAATAGCAAACAGGTTCGTGTTTAATATCGTTCGTACAGTTAGCTGTTCTTCCATATGAGTCCAATCTGGTCATTCTATCAAAAATTGTTGCATTCGTCACAGGGTCATAGGACATTGTTGTTTGTATGTGAGCAAAGTTTGGATACTTAGTCTTACCCATAATATCATAGGTGTAGACTTTTCCGGTGTAGCCATATTCCTCAAGTTTGACCTGAAATTTTTGGATAAGGATTGATTTTTTCATCAATTTGCTCACCTCATCTAATTTGTAATCCTCACAAAGATTTTCAAAGCCTTCTTTGATCAGGAAATTTCGTATGTGTTCCAACATTCTTTCTCCAAGATAGGTTTTCAGTTGTTCGCTAAAAAAAGGGGGATAAAATCAAGGCTGTGTTGTAAGAACTCACTCTAAAATCTCTCTCCTTTCCACTTGACATATTCAGTATTGACGTGGAATTTGAAGAATTGCACACGTTCCATGATAATCTGGTTGATGACGTAACAAAGACAGACCTTTTTCATTTGTCACAACAATTACGATCCATGTAGTTCACTTTCGATTGAAGCTGTAATTTTCTAGATAGACAAAAAGTATAATATAATTTTACATCATCGTTATTCTGTAATGTTACTCTGGAGTCAAAATGAGTTTGTAGCTTTCTAGAGTTTAAAGTTTTCTAGATTTGTCTTTCTTTCAATGTTTTCAGAATACCATATTCCTCACCACAAAGTTCTTCTGGGATGGATATCCATAAGGAAGGAATATTTTTACAAATCTTCCCTGTTCAGTGGATAGACGCTAGAAGATTCAATTTCTCATCATACGAGACTCTTCAAAACACAAATTTCCAATTCACAAACAATGATCGGAAAGAAAAAAGACAAAATAATTATCAAGCACATCAAATAATTATCAAGCACATCGATATTTCAGCTTTTCCGATTTCGTCAATCCAGAAATGACTCGTTTGGGCACTCTACATATGGGAGAATATAGGTCGGTGGTCTGAAAATTTTTCTTCCTACATTATGTGATGGATCAGCTATGTTCGTGACTTTGAATTCCTTTCTCCAATCAATCAAACATAACATGATGAATTTTACGACAGGTCATCCCATATAAGTGATACTTTGTTTGATACGAAGAATAATTGATACGGAGAACTCGAGATTCATTGAAATTAAGCTTTGTTCGTGAAACGTTTGAATATATGTGTATGATAACCCAAATAATTTCAGCAATAATCTTTGTTTTTCAAATCAACTGGCAGCTCTCCTGTTGCAACTTTTGGTTCGGGTTCTATCGATTGACCATACCCTAAAGGAATACCATTGGGTAGTGATCGTTTGGGCATTGAGTCTATTGTGACTATAAACACATTATAAACTAAAGGTTGGTTGGAAATTTGAGGATATGGTCTGGAAGATTTTTTCAATCTGAATTTCAACTCACTTCTCTTTCATTTGAGTATGCACGAATCCATAATCTTCATCGTCGTTCTCGTAGCAACCCGCTTCTAGGAACTTATAATCCACCCGTCGAGGAACTACTTTCGAGGAATAATACATCTTTCATACACCTAAAAAGTAGGTTTGGAATCATTTTCCAATCGAGTTTGACCATTCCGAACCCGTTTTCTAGCCATTTAGACTGCGTTCTATCATTTTATTCTTTACATCGACATGAAACTTCTAAAACTAAACTTCTTGAATACAACACAAAGTCAATCTCCTTATTTTTATGATTGGCATATCATTTTGGGGAGATCTCTTTAGGTCTCTTATTCTGAACTTCCCCCTTGCATTTCTCTAGCTTCTGAGCTATTTTAGTGACTTCCTAGCCACTGAATTGTTTGGAATAATCATTGAGTAATGTGAAAATGCAATCTTCATGAGAGTAGAGATGGCAACTCCGTTCTAAAAATTGAAAAACCACGACACCACATAGCCAATTGGCATAAATTAACCCAAGGTTCTGAAAAAAAAGAGCTTACTTTTCAGTAAAATTGAACAAGAAACTTTAGTCAGCGGTTTTTGTTCCCATTACCCTAAGCTCGACTCCCGGGCAGATAGTCGAGTGTTACATGAAAAAAATAGGGCTGTAGGTAAAATTGGGGGAAAAAAAGATCAGGTGCTCAAGAAACGAAATCAGTTAGTGACACGCAAAGAAAAGTTGTTTTTGTCTCACTATAGTATCATAATCAAATGCCGTGAACATTTTCTTCCAAGGTCAACGGAAGGTCAATCTAGTTTCTAGACTATCACTATGAAATCAGTTCCACTTATAATTCTTGTGACATGAGGAACCAAACTGAATTACCAGCACCTATTCTCAAAGAGAGCAAGAAAACATTCGACTACGGTGAATTTTGAAAATTGTATTTTGAACAAACTTTAAAATTTGCAGGATTCAATGTTGGGAAAATGAAAACTGACACTGCTCGCAGAATTATGCGAGAAATAATCGACAGAATGAAGGATCATATTGTTTTGGTAATTTTCAAATTAATCATCATACTTGAAAATGTTTAACCCTAACCGCATGGCGCACCCATTTTCATCTAATTTCCAAGCATGACTATGTTGAAAAATTTTCAACACGTTTCAAAAGTCGTTTGAACGTCATAGTTCATTAGTTCCAATCTGTTTCAATCCTTTTATTAGTCCTGGACGGGTTGGCCTTTTGAAGTATGCTAGTCATGATAATAACCCTATAACAAGACCGTTTTTAGGTGTGGTTTATGTTTGTGGCCCAGGCGGTGATCACCTCGTTTGCTCTACTAAATTTCACATCCAGCGCTTTGACTGCGCCAAGCACTTCTGTATTTTGTTTCTACGTGTGTGCGGCAGTGGGATCTGGATTTGGTGGAGGAGTCTACCTGTTTTCGAATACTGTTTTCTTGATTAAGTATTATTTCAAGAAGCAGCCAACTGCAACTGACACTGATCAAAATGAATTGACTGGTAAGATTTCGAGTTATTGGGCCCTCTTCTCCCTTAAGAACTCTTCGGAAAACTGGAAAAAAAAGTTGAGAAAAGGCGAGAAATCTTTATAGCAATCCAGAAAATCCATAGTTCTTCATTGAAACTCAACCTAAAACTACACGCATTGCAGATTTCGAGAGTGATGCTTGGAAGCGATTTAAAAATTTGATGGAGAGTTTTGCAAAAGTTTACGGAGTCGAATATGCTAAAGAAAATCTTTTGAAAATCGCAAGTATTATGAATGTAACCGCTTTGAACACAGATAGCTCATTGCCTGGTCGAAGTCTATCAGATGTTTCTGCACTGGCAAAAACTCTTTTCTACACCGGTGGGTCTAAACAGCTAAAATTAATTAAAAATTTTAATCACAAGTTTAGGATATATTGAAGGTTGGAATTCTGGTTTTAATGACTTGCTGAATTTAAAGAAGGAGTACGTTCTTCAAAAAGAACCTATAATACTGGTAATACCAAAAAGCAAGTTTATTAATTGAAATTTTTTTTATAGAGTGTAGCTTTGCTATTTATCGAATCTACTATTGGTTTATCAACTGTCCTTGGATTTGTTGCAGTGATAATATCGGAGTCGGAAGAACTTTCTTCTACTACTATTTCTTCTGTTGCTACAATTAATGCCACTATTACTCCTCGGGAGACAACAACCGTCGTTTTGAACATCATATGCGCATCATCTACGTTGGCTGGGATCCTGGTCCTCTTTGCTATTAAGTCGTTCAGAATATGGAAATGGGTAATTAACTCACGAAAGTACCAAAAGATGATGGATGATTTTGAAGAGCTTCTCAAGACGTCAAGTGAAAGTGAGTTTGGATTTCGCACTTGTTTCTATTACGAATTCATGTTTTCAGCCGAAATTGAAAAACAATGGGTCGAATATTGGAGTGGACCGATTTCCGAAAACTGGGACTCTGTCAAAAAAATCAGTGATTTGAACCAACTTTGTGAAACACTGATGAATCAACATTGGGCTCACCCGTCTTCACAAGCTCATTAAGTCTCAAATGTGTCTGGTATTTTTTTGTAATATTTGGAAAATGGTATTTTAATGAAGATTATGTATTATTTCGAGTTATGTTGAATGCATTACGGGGATTAAGGGATATACTATTTTTAGATATCCATCCTTAAATTTTCAAACCTTCTTCCGTGTTTCTTGTGTTTTTCGGTTTTGTTGCAATGTTTTTTGTTGCAAAAAAACTATTCTTTCAGTCACTCCTATGTAGCTGTACAGCAGCATATCCATTTCGAAATTTGGCTTATCTCGTACTGATAATTTCATAATTTCAATGTTTTTTAATGTAGCCATTGCATGCGCAACAGCTTCGAAGAGGTTGCGAAAGGAAGTCTATGCATAATTTTCAGTAGTCAATTTTCACACGTAGAAAAGTCTCGTTGCTCGAAAGCAGTGGAAGTTTCGGCTCTTTATGATTTTAAATTTTTTAAAACTTTTTGTGAATTAACAGGTTTATTCGCAGGATAATGAATAATGAACATGCTCATTGAACTACCCGAGAGCAAACAGGTCCATTCAGAGTACTGAATAATAGACTGGTCCATACGAGTTCTCCGTGTACATGTTTCAGTTAGAAATTCAAATGACTGAGTATAGAATATTTTTTATTTTCAACAAAGAAAAAATGCCAAAGGACTCAAAAATAGTTAAATTCCTCGATTTAACTTTGCTTTGAAGTTCCGTAGAAATAAAAAGTTATTGATACAAGCAATAAAATAAATGCCGGAGAAACCAATTGAATTCCCACAAAAAAACACGTAGAAAGTCGTATCATGATAGCAACTGTGGACCCCATTTTTCACTCGGGTGCACAGTATAATTATTGATGTTGCAATAATAACAGCGTTGAAGAGAGTGTCGAAAACAAGAATGACCATATTCTGGAACAATTTATAAAAATTCATTTCTTTATTAGACCTATACCAGTAGACTCTGACGGTTGTCCAAATTGAAAACGCGAACTTTTAATTTCTGATAGTCGAGTGCTTCAACATCGTTCTTGATTTTGATTGAAGACAGCGGTCTGGAGTTAATAGTATGCTCAGGGAAAAAAAGACGAGGGCTATGCAGCTTGCCTGCACTTTGTTGTCAAATTTAGCGAACAGCTGCTGATTTTGGCAAATTGCTGCCAATTTCAGCAAAATGTCATTAAGGGAATCGTATGACAAAATTTTGGCATACTCATCTGAATCGGCGCAAAACGAAGGATGGAGGTCGTATAACAGTGCCCAATTTCACTTAACGAAAAAATGTTTCTATCAGTTCTTTTTCCAAACATTTTGGACCGCCGGCTCAAAAATGTATCACTTTATCTCCACGAAGAAAGAGTAAAGGGTTTTTGCAGATTTGATTTTTAAAGGATTCTTTTGAGCAATTGGATGAATTTTACGCTAAGCTCGCTGAGTGAGAAATGACATAGCTATTGAATCATAGCACTAGTATGTTCACTTTTTTCAAAGATTACTTCATCATAACTTACTCAAAATAGGTGTAATATTCTTGGATTTCAAGTGGCAAACGATTTCCCTTACACATGTGATAAATCTCTCCAAACGAAAAATAGATCAGGAACAGCAATGAGAAAATAGACAAAATTCCATAAGTTGTCATGTTGGGATTTGGAGCACTGTTGTATGAAGAAGCGCTGACGGCAAGAAGCAAAAAAATTTTGTCGGTTATTCTTGGATAACTTATCTAAAAACCAAAAAAACAATTTCAGTCAGAAGGCAATAAAAATAAACTAACCGTTCTCCGATTCTCTGCATTTAATTCATCAAGGAGCTCATTGTAAAGTCGGATGTCGTCTTTACCTTCCCAAAACGTAAAGTGGAATTTCGGGTATTTCAAGACATATGATGCATACTCAATTTCATGGCTAACCCTTAGTTTTTCTTTAATCACTTCGTATTTTCGAGAAGCTGTTTCAGACTGTGACAAGTCAGTCATAGGTCAGCACGAGTACATAGAACGATAGATAAATGCCTTACAAACCAAACTCTTAGCTCAAATCGACCACGCAAGGAGAGAGAACCACCATCATAATGCAAACCCAAAGGTTAAACAAACACAGTGGACCATTGTTCGTTTTACTACTAGGTCCCTTTCTGTATATGGCTGTTGCAAAAGTAAAAGAGCAAAGGGAGAGTGAAGAGACATCGAGACAATACATAGTAGTATTTCTTCTCCTTCATCATTTTTTCTTCTGTTATTCTTTGTTTGTTCCTTGTTAGCAAGAACTAGAATAATATCGGAAAGGTAACTAATATCGATCGTACCCAGAGGGCTCCGGGAGGCAAGATAGTGTTCATTGAACCGTTCCGACAGTGGTCGTCCCGTTTCCCCTATGTAGATGTCGTTACATCCCTCGCAGGTAATCTCGTACGGAGGTGGTAGAGGGAACAATCATATTAACTAAGGAATGACATGGATTATGAAGAAGAAGCTGATTGAGAGAAGTTAAAATGCTATTCAGACTACGAGTATGAGTAGGAAGAATTGGTTACGAGGAAGTGCATTTTATTGTGAAAACTAGAGATTCAATACTGGAAAGAAACATACCAGGAGTTATAGAGAACGTGAATAGCAAGAAAATACTTAATAGGGATAATTAAGAATTGCGAGAAATGAACTGGAACCCACCTGGAGTGTTTTAGACAAAATCACCAACACCAGCCAATTACCTTTCTCTACCCAAACTCTCCATCGCATCAGCTAATTACAAACATGTTGTGAAATGAAGCAATTATTAGTACTGCAATTGATAAACTAATATTTTTCTTTGTTTTTGAAATGGGTTTTCTCTTTGTGATGTACTGAGATTAAACACAAACATACAGAAGCATTGGAATCCCTAAAATATGAAAGGAGAGAAGTACGCTGAAATCACATTTAGTTTGATGAGAAGCATATGCTCACCAGGACAAATACGTTTTTCAAATTTTGTACCTAGTTTCAGGTCTTTCAATCGGTTTTCAGACTCAAAATCAGACACCTCACGAATCGGGTAGATGCACCTTTGCGAGAGACACTGTGAGAGTAGCGTGATTCATTTAGACATAATTCTTAGACATAATTCTAGGCGTTTTCATCTACTGTTCTAGGCGTTTTCATCTACTTGAAAAATCAGGAAAAAATTCTACCCGGCCAGCCTAGCGACAAGTCCGCTTTTTTGGGGGAAGTTTTTTTTAATGTTTTTATTCCGAAGTTTTAGTTTTGACACTGTATATCGGTGGAAAGATAAGATGGCATCAGTTCTGTTTATTCAGAACTTCGCAAAAGAACTGTGACTAGTGTTTTTTCGACGAAGTGGTTTATAACAAAAAATTTTATGAATACTGTTTGCACTCATTCCAAAAAAATATTCATCAAACTCGTATTCATGCCACATTAGACATTTCTCTTGGTGCTGAGTGATGTGATGAAACAACGACCACACCAGTTCGAGACAGATGACGACTTATACCAATGTTCCAATGTATGTACCAATATTTAATGTAACCCAAAAAATGAATATTGAGGTTACACTCAACATCGTCAAGGTATGTAAATCTTACTAACAGGTAAGTGGAAAAGTTTGACTCTAAACAAACCATTTATTTCTCAAACACAACAAATCACTTGAATATCTATTTACAATAGCAAACAGGTTCGTGTTTAATATCGTTCGTACAGTTAGCTGTTCTTCCATATGAGTCCAATCTGGTCATTCTATCAAAAATTGTTGCATTCGTCACAGGGTCATAGGACATTGTTGTTTGTATGTGAGCAAAGTTTGGATACTTAGTTTTAATCATAATATCATAGTTGTAGACTTTTTCGGTGTAGCCATATTCCTCAAGTTTGACCTGAAATTTTTGGATAAGGATTGATTTTTTTCATCAATTTGCTCACCTCATCTAATTTGTAATCCTCACAAAGATTTTCAAAGCCTTCTTTGATAAGGAAATTTCGTATGTGTTCCAACATTCTTTCTCCAAGATAGGTTTTCAGTTGTTCGCTAAAAAAAAGAGGGATTAAATCAAGGCTGTGTTGTAAGAACTCACTCTAAAATCTCTCTCCTTTCCACTTGACATATACAGTATTGACGGGGAATTGGAAGAGTTGCACATGTTCTTGGATAATCTGGTTGACGACGCAACAGAGACTGACCTTTTTCATTTGGCATGTCGATTTGTTGACGATCCTTGTAGTTTGCTTTTGGTTGGAACTCAGCAATATCCAGCAATGTTGCTCTAGTATCAAAATGAGTTTGAAGTTTCCTTGAGTTTTCTTTCATCGTTTCCAGAATACCATATTCCTCGCCTCGAAGTTCCTTTGGGACGGATATCGATAAGTAAGGATTATTCTTTTCTAATCTTCCTTGCTCAGTGGATAAATGCTGAAAGATTCAACTTCTCATCACAAAAAAACTCTTCAAGACAAGACAGACCTTTCCAAGTCTCAACCCATGATCGGAAAGCAGAAATACAAAAGAGTTATCGAACACATCTTGGTGTTTTTTGAAGAAGTCAACTAGGAATAAATCAGCCCTTTCGATTCCGTCAATCCAGTCATGACTCATTCTGGCACTCCACATATGAGAGAATATAGGTTGATGGTCTGTAAATTTTCATCAGGCTTTATGTGATAGACTTTTTAAATACCTTTGTGAATTTTAATTCCTTGCTCTAAATAGTCAAACATTGCGTGATGAATTTCACGACAGGTCATTCCATTCAAGTGATATCTAGTGGAAAATGAAGAATAACGTTCCATGGCAGATGTAAACGGATGGAAATCATGGTCTACTGGTGATTTTTCGAATCCCTTACAAGTTGGATTCGCTTCTACAAGTGTGCTCATCCAGTCTTCCATGAGAATTGTCTGGAAATATCTTGGGGATTCTTTGAGCCTTTTTTCATGTTACTAACCACATAACCTTTGTCCTTGAAAGTTTTGAATATATGTGTATGCTTATCCAAGTAATTCAAGCAATAATCTTCTTTTGTCCAATCCACTGGCAATTCTTCGTTTGAAGTTTTTGGTCCGGGTTCAATCGACTTTCCAAACCATAAGGGAATACCATTGGGCTTACTATTGTCACCAAGTTTGTTCACATAAAGAAACTCAACAGCTTCTAATTCCGACTGAAGGTATGTTAGAAAATTAGGTAGTGAACGTTTGGCCATTCCAGTATCCATTGAATCAATTGTAATTATGAATACGTTATAAACCGCGGATGGGTTGGAAATTGGAGGATGTGGCTTCTCTATCATTTGAGTATGAATGAATCCATAATCTTCACCGCCGTTCTCCTCACAAACCGCCTCCAGAAACTCACAATCCACCCGTCCAGGACCAATCCAACCACCTAGAACTACTTCGGAAGAATATCCAACACCTTCTATACACCTAAAAAAGTTTGAAGTCGTTTCCATAAATAATTTTTTGTAGAAGCACCTTGCTTTACAGCTCGCTCCTTTCTTCACTATCCGCCACGTGGAATTTTCCAATTCCGTCCATCTCTTATAGTTTTTATCACAATTTCTCATTGGATTTTCCCTTTTTCGTTCTTGCTTCATTTCCAAATACCAATAATCATAGACTGGAAGAGCGCAAACGTTTTCAGCATTTTTTGTGGTGTCAATGTAGAGAAATGTGCTATCTGGAAAACATTTTTTGGGTAGTTGTAGAAACAAAAAAAGAAACTCACTAATTTTAACTGCTTTGGGATTGAATTCCATATTCTTTGTTGTTGTAGTTTCAACTAAACTGTCATTAACAAAATAGTTTCCGATGCTTTCATTCTGTATGCCTCTTGAATAAGGTATACTGTAGTTGGTGGTGCTGTAGAAGGCTATGCTGAGGAGAATAACTCCACTTATGATTGTGACAAGTGCTGCGGTTTTGCTGGAAACAAATAACTTTCGATTTTGAGAAACTGGAATAAAAGTGGGGATCATAAAATATATATATCGGTTGCTCTCGACAAATTCAAATAACTTTCAGGTAGAAAAATGTTTATTGATATTTTTTCAACTTTTTATCAGTTGACAACATTTTGAGAACTTCAAAGACAACAGTGATATGCTTCTCTGAACATTCAGTACTCTCCAACTTAATGTCGCATATTCAGAACAGTTTATCTCGGTTATCTTTAAAGTTATCAAAATGCAATTAACTGGGGAAATGTTTATTAGAACATTTTGAACTTTTCATAAGTAGACAACTTTTTGATAACTTCAAAGACAACCGAGATATGCTGGTCTGAACATACTGTAAGCAAATCAGTATTGAGAAGTTCTTACCTTTTGATTATTGGGAGCATTTGAATAGACTGCATTTGAGGCGAAAACCCAAATTGATTGAGTTGATTGACTTAGAAGGAGGAACGTGGAAAATCCAAACGGTAATGAAAACGTGTCACGTAGTATTCTTCTTGTCTTTGACTTTCATATAGACTTGGAAACACAGAAAACGAAAAACGGAGCAAAAACTAACTTGAAAAAATAAGCTTCATCAAAATCAAGAAACCACTGACACAACAGTAAACATAGGTTTAGTTGCCACACTAGTTCTTCTAGACTGCAAAAATGTTGGCTGAATTTCCGGGTGAAAATGGAACATAACCAATCTAAAACAACAATTGAAAAATCAACAGAGCATAAACTAAAACTCACCCATCGAGTGCATAAATAAGAACAAAGGAAAGTGTTAAAAACACAAACTGGAACCATAGATCATCAGACAAAAGGTAGATATAAGTGCAGTTGATTAGATCAATTACATGAAGACAATCTTGGACAACACTCTAAAAAAAATTGAAGTTGTAACCAAAAGAAAAAAGTCTTGGATCTCTCCACCTGCACAAACATCATCACTCTTCTCTTCCTCCTTCTCGATGTATCTGCTCTACTCATTCCTAACCCAAAGGTCTACAATATGAAACTTCAGTCTTTTTATTAGTATTCCTAACTTACACTACAACATATCAGCTTAGCAGCCGTAATAAAATTCATACTGTTCGAAATGATAGCTAAAGAGAAAACAGAATACATCAGGATGTTCAACTGAAACTCTGCACAAGGGAATGGTTCAGGTGACCAGGTGAATATTGTTGGATCATAAACATAACCACATTCTTCTGGAATAATTACACTTTTAGTCGCTTGGAGCAAGCTATTCAAATTACCTGGAAACCCTAGAATTGTATAAATGAATGAAATGATAACAGCAACAATGACAGCTAAATTAGTCGAAGATCTCTTATCCACTATACTGTGCTTCAGTGGAAAATAGAGTACCATACACCTGTTAGCCGACATGCACACCTGAATCAAAGGACCTAAAACAGAAAGTCAGTACATACTCAGGAATATAAATAAATACCCATAATATAAGCACCAGCTCCCGCCACCTGTCCTACAAAAACATTCGGAAAACGGGAGACTTGAGATGGCTGGATAAGTGATAATGGGACAACCCAGAAGAGGAAAGATGAGCAGACAATGATGTTGGGTATCGTTTTGATTAGGCAAAGTTTTTGGAATCCTGACCAGCGACCTTTTCTTGTGATAAACTTGAAAAGAGATAGAATTCAGATAAACCCAAACGTGAGACCTGAAAAGCAATTTCGTGTATATGAATAAAAAATTGATAGATCTTAAAACTGAGAGCTATACTCTACAATCTCCTTGGTGTCAAGAAAAAAACCTTGTCC
>GL379809.1:193232-238818 GCA_000143925.2 Caenorhabditis brenneri
CGGTGACCTGAGAGGCTGGATAGAGATATTGGACAACCCAGAAGTGAAGATGAGCAGCAATGATGTTGGGTATCGTTGTGATTAGGCAAAGTTTTGGAATCCTGACCAGCGACCTTCTCGCGTGATGAGCGTGAAAAAGAGATAAGAATTCAGAATAGACCCAAACGTGGCGACCTGAAACGCAATTTCGTGTTATATGAATAGAAAAATTGATAGATCTTAAAACTGAGAAACTATACTCTAACAAGTCTCCTTGTGTCAGGAAAAAAACCTTGGCCATCACATAGTTTTAGTAGAACATACCACAAAAAGAATAGAAGTTGCAACTGCAGGGAAAGGAAATTCGTTGGCATCAAACTCCGGCATTGTGTCCTTTGGTGAATTCATAGGTGGGCAATATATAGTGTCTTTTATTTCTTATTCGAAAGAACACCTAGCTAGATTTCTTGGAAATATAATGCGACATGTTTTTCTTCTTTTTGTCAGACGGAGGTGGTGGAGGTAACAATCATATTAACTTGGAAATGACATATATTATGAAGAAGAAGCTGATTGAAGGAGTTAGAATGTTATTCAGACTACGAGTTTGTATAGGAAGAATTAGATATGAGGAAGTGCATTTTATTGTGAAAACTAGAGATTCATTTCTGGAAATAACCATACCAGGAGTTATGTAGAACGTGAATAGCAAGAAGATATTCAATAGGGATAATTAAGAATTGCAAGAAATGAACTGAAACTCACCTGGAATGTTTTAGACAAGATCAGCAACACCATCGAATCACACTTCTCTACCCAACTCTCCATCGCATCAGTTAATTACAAACATTCTGTGAAATGAAGCAATCATTAGTACTGCAATTCATAAACTAATATGTTTCTTTGCTATTGAAATAGGTTTTATTTTTGTGGTGCGTTGAGATCAGACACAAATATATAGACAAATTGGCATCCCTAGAATATACAGAGAATTATGTCTTGTCGTTTGATTCAGATCATGGAAAAAACAGATGAAATCACATTCATTTTGATGAGAATCATATGCTCACCAGGACAATGAAGTTTCACAAACTTTGTAAATTAATGAATACTTGCTCTATTAAGGTGTTCTGAGATTATATAAACAATCACACGAATTTTAGAATATCACAGTACACAGTAGATGAAATAATTACAACTTCATAAATGCTGCTTTCCTTCATTCAGAAAACGAACAATATTTAATGAATTCATGCCACATTAGACATTTCTCTTGGTGCTGAGTGATGTGATGAAACAACGACCACACCAGTTCGAGACAGATGACGACTTGTACCAATGTTCCGGAACCATTTCGGTTGAACTTCCTGGTTGAAGTAGAGCATGACAATGCTGAAAATGCTACATTGGCCAGATTGGGACATAATCAGGTCACAAAACTCACCCATCCGCAGCATGGATGGCTAGAAATGAGTAGCACAAGAAGATATAACGGAACCAAATTTCTTCGCTGAGTTGAAATAAGAAAATGCTATTGATAAGATCAGTTAAGTGAAGACAGTCTTGGATAACACATTGAACGAATAGCCATAACCTCTTCTTACGACGACGAGCAGCATCTGCTTGGCGGATTCCAGATGCCTAAAATGAGAAGTTTGCTGGAGAAAAAAGCTTTGTGTTCAGCAAATGAAATAGAAATTGAACACCATTTTAGTCTGTGTTCTTAAGTACAACTTCATCTTCATCTTCTTTTGTTCATACTTCCAGAAGAAATATACTCCCACCAACTTTTCTATAGTCAATTCCTTACCTGAGTACACAAGAACTTCAGTGCTGTAGCCACATTGAATGTGTTCGAAGTGACAGCAAGGACAATGATCGACCAGAAGATCAATGTTGTCATTTGATCTGCACATTCGGATTCTTCAACTCTCCAGGAGAAGATTTCGGGATCGTATACATAGGCACATAGTTCTGAAAATTATAAATTAGATTTTCAATTAACTACGTCAAAACTCACTTCTCAACCCTAACAAAGTATAGGTGATAGCCAACCCAATGCAAATTGTGATGGCAAAATACGTGGCATAAGACCGTTTCCCTTTATGTTGTCGGAATGGAAAATAGATGACAAAGAAGCGATTGGCAGCCATACACATTTGAATACTTGCTCCCAGAATATAAGCTCCTCCACTTGCAATTTGTCCGATGAACACATTTGGAAGGTACGGTACTTTTGCATAAGTCAAGGAAAGAGCAGTTACAGGAGTAACCCAGAAAAGAAATGCTCCACAGACAAACATATCCGGAATAGTCTTCACCATACAAAACTTATGGAAGTCACTGAATTCACCGGGTTTTTTGGCGAATTTTAGGAAGATGGAGACGCTCACGACTACTCCGATGAAGCTGGTCTGGAATTGGTGATTGGTGATCATTAGGAAAGGTTTAAAAAAACCTACAACAAGCATGGAAATCACCGCGAGAAGGGGAAACAGAGCCAACATTTTCTTTTCTTATCCTGGTCACTTCTGAAAACACTTCTGGATTTGAATTAAAAATTGACCAAAAAAGAGGAAAAACCGTAGACGGTGGAGGAGGAAACTGATCAACTCTTCTGGGAAAATGAAAATGAAAGAAAACTTTGGTTTTTTCTCTCACATAGAACTTTGTTGTCGAACACTCGTGGGAACCATGAACTAACTTCATATAGACACAAAAAATTATGAAAGAAATCGAGGAAAATGAGAACTTTCTAGTTTTCTTTGGAATCACTTTTCTGAAGTTCCTTTATAATTATTGTTTCGAATTTTTATGAGGTAGATTCATATAAAGAAAAAACATAGAATAATTATCAGTATGTACAAAAACCAAAGAGAACATTCTAGAAGAATTACAACTGTATCGTGGTAATTTTCCGTTCGCCATGAAAAGTAGGCGTTGCGATGGTCACAATCTTCGATGACGTTTTTCTTCCTTTTCCGCGAAGGAAGTTTGGATGAACTTCAGGGTGAAAATAGAGCATGACAAAACTGAAATAGACAACGTTGCCTCTTCAAACTATTTCTGCTTGGTTACCCATCCAACGCGTGAATCAGAAGAAACGAGATGGACAGAAAGATGAACTGAAACCATAAAGCATCGCTCAGTTTGAAGATGAAGATGCTGTTAATGAGATCAATCACGTGTAGACAGTCTTGAATGACACTCTGAAAGATTTGGAACTGTTTCGTAGGTTTTTGCAGAAAGTGTAGTCTCATTAAGAAGTAGACTGAGAGGGCTACGTGAGGATTTGATGAGAACATTTTGCAGCAAACTTTGACATTTAGGTTCTGAGAACTAGAATCGAAAAGGAATAGAAAATACGTGTTGAGTGCAAAAATATAAACAAAAAGGAAAACGATCTGTTGAACTCATACTTGTCATATTTGATATGCTCTTCTTGTTCCTACTCAATTTTTATCCTGATAACACACATGCTCTGTAGTTCCTCCTGTTCCAGTTGACCAACTATAGACTACATAGGAAAACTAGAGACTAATGAAAAAGTGAGACTGGTGTTTCTCACGGATTGGAAACTGAAGATCAGGTAGGAGAAAAGTTTGGGATTTGAGACTTCTATGGGAATCAAGAACAGGGATCGGGAACAAGGTTTTCAACTTTGATATGGTTTTTTAGTCTAGAATCTTTCAGATGTTGAAAAGTTTTGAAAAAAAGATTACCTGGGTAAACATCAACACCAACTTTTTCCTTCTTCGATGTGCATCTGATTGACTCATTCCACCAACCTGAACAATTGTTTCATCTTTTGATATTTCATTCTTTTTTGTGATTTTCTTCATGACTTCACTAATAGATCTGTCAGGAATCATTCATCAAAAAATTGGGAAAGATTTTCAAAAAATGCTATAGATGATGAGCAAGTTTCAAGATGAGCAGACAAGAACTAGCCCGTGGCGGTATCAAAAATCAAAACGAAATTTGAATTTTTGAAACAAAACTCCCCGTTTGGAATATAAAAAAAGTACCTTATCTACAGACAATTTGAACGCCGTCGCCACATTCAGAGCATTTGTCCATGTGGCAATAGCCACTACCGTATAAAATATCAGAGTACTCATCCCAGTTGCACAATCTGTATACTCTTTGTCCCATGTGAATGTGGCTGGATAGAACACAAAACCACAATTGGCTGCAGAAAACACAATGAATTGAATTGAATTTATGACAGGGTGACTCACGTCGGAATCCTAGAGCTGTATACATAACAGCTACTCCAAATGCTCCAATTATGGCAAAACCTGTCAACGGGAAATCGTTCACTCGGAGGCGTCGGGTGGCAAAGTATAAAGCGGCAAAACGGTTTAGAGACATGAAGAGTTCGAGTATGGGACCTGGAAGATTGAAATTTGGTTTGAACCAAAGAATCAAACTCACCAGTAACATAAGCACCAAAACCCGCTAACTGTCCAACGAACACATTCAAAATTCGCGGAATCTTTTCATAGTCTGGTTGAATAACTGATAAAGGTACAACCCATAATAGGAACGCCGCACAGACAATTGAGTTAGGCACGGTTTTTACAAGACATAATTTGTGGAATGCAGACGCTTTGCCAGGTTTGTTGGAGAACTTTTGGAAGAGGTAGATGTTGACGGCAAGACCAAGGCAGCTGATCTGGAAGTTTTTTGGAGTTGGAAAATGGATAATTATTGGTTTCCACCTGCAGAATCATTAGAAGTAGTTGAAAAGTTGAGAAAACAATAATTATTTTCTGAATCTCAGAGTTTCAAAACGCACTAATGATCGAAACGTAGATGCTTGTACAGATCAAAAAATTGAATTTTAGAAAAAAATTGCTGACGGATAGTTCAGGGACTTCAAATGAAGTGAAAGTCATTGTGTCATTACTTATGATAATGTTAAAAGGGCAAGGAAAAATTAAACAGCTTGTATGTTTTACAAAACACTATATCTACTTTTTGAACTTTCTGCTCGCCATGCTCATTAATATATCTAATTTTTCTAGAGATTTTTACTTCAAAAGGTTCGACAGTTCAACATCTTTTTAGCATCCACCAATAGCAAGGATGAGATTGTAAGATTCTGAATATTCTTACATACACAGTTCAGAGAAAACTGATCTTTGTGATCACTCAAAGCAATTTTTTCATCATCAAAGATTTTTTTTTACAAGATCTAAAGTTTCCAGGAACACCAAAAAACTCACCATGAACATTAAAACCACCGCCACAACATGAAATAAAACGGACATAAGTTTCGAATCGGGAATAAAAAGAAGTTGGTCTGGAACCAAACTTCCGCCAGTCTCCGTCATAAATTGTGAGTCAAGAGAATATGAAATAACATTCTGTTCTGTGGAGGGGCCAGCCTCCGGGAATAGGCTTTCAGAAGGTGGCTGGTAATTGGATTGACCGCCGTTTAACACCCCCTGCTTCAAGTACTTGTTAAAATGAACTGAAATCGGAGAGGAGAAGAGGTGTCACGTGTTTGAGCTAGATTGAAAACGACAATTACGGGTTAGGAAATATGGAAATTTGGAGAAAATAACAACAGAGAACACGCGAGTTTGTGCCAAAGAAATTCATTCAATTCTTTCAAAAATCCTAGCTGATGGTTGAAGGTTTAGAAACTTTAGAAATTGCTACAACACGAATCAAAGACTTCTTCCTCATCGCCTTCCTCCACATCCACCTCGGATGGATTTCATTGTGAAAGTAGAACATGACACATCTGAATTTCAAATTCAAGATGCGATTGAAAAAAGAACGACTCACCCATTTAGTGTATGAATTGAAACAAAAGAAAACGATAAACACAAGAATTGGAACCAAGCAGCAGGATTGATTTGCCATGTATATGTGCTGTTGATCATATCGAAAACATGAAGACAATCTTGAAGTACACTTTGGGAGAAGTTGATTAGATATTTCTTGCGACGATTCTTGGAATCCGTGACGCTCATTCCACCAACCTAAGCAGGAAGTTTTTTGTAAAGACAAAACAAATGTGTTATTGCAGTGAAATCGAGTTACTGGTGTTATTGCAATAGTCATGCTCACAATACTCACCTTATCAAAAAGCAATCTTCCTGCAGTCGCCAGGTTCATTGTGTTGGAGATAACTGCACATCCAAAAATTGAATAAAGTAACAGATCATATTGGAATACAGCACAATCGGCTTCTTCAGATAACCATTCTAAACTTTCTGGTAGATATAGGAAACCACAGTCTTCTGAAAACATTTGTTTCCGAACTTGCTCTAGCTTCAAAGAAAAAACTTACTTGGCAAACCCATAACTGTAAAAACCAAAGCAATAAAAAACGCAATGCCTATGGATATTACTGTAATTGGGTACCGATCAGCTTTAATAATTTGAATCGCAAAGTACAGAGAAGAAAATCGATTTGCTGCCATGCACACGTGGAGAAGTGGTCCTAAAATTCATACTTTCCTTTGTCTTTGAGTCATCAAAACTTACCAAAAATATAAGCACCGGCACCTGCCAACTGCCCCACAAACACGTTAGCGTCCCTCGGAACTCTGCTATTTTTTATTCGAAAACTGCTCAACGGAACAGCCCAAAACAAGAAACAGGCGCACACAATTGCATTAGGAATCGTTTTCACTAGACACAATTTATAGAAACCACTGACTACACCTCTTCGAGTGCTGAATTTATAGAATAAGTACAAGTTGAGAATAGTTCCAGATGCACTGACAATGAATAAACTGAAATTGGCGGCGATCAGGAAAACTATTGTTGGCATTCGGAGGTGTTTTTATTGGGAGAGAGTGAGTCGTCGACCCCCTCCTCGTGTGCTAGACCAAGAGTTTGACATGATTATATCCAATTTAATTTCTTTTCATTTCCCCCCTCAATTCTTTCTTTTTTTGCGTAAAGCTTTTCCAGAATGAGTTTTTTTTCCACCTGAAAGGAGTGTTTGACCTGGGTTGTCTGGGGGAATGGGAAGATCAATTCGGGAAAGGAGGAATGATAGATAGAAGATGAAGCAATGGAAGTCATTGAACTTTTTAGAACACTAAAAGAAGAAAGTCTGAAAACGTAACAGGATCCTGATTCCTTATAGGTTCCACCGAAAATGAGCAATGCTGACATCAATTAAGCAGATGCAAAAGCCCTATCTGTTTTTTGTTCTAATTCATAGAATCTTCAAAAACTCCTATCCCCTACAGAGTCTAGACGTTCTCTTTCTTTGAAAATTCAAAAAGTCAGTGTTCCAAATAACTTCCCACCCTGCTGGCTTTGACTCACTGATTACTTTTCTTCTCTTCTTCTTCAGTTTTTCGTATTTTCAAAAAAAAAACAACAACTCCCAAGATATGATCCCAAGTTATGGAGTATCTCTTTTAATTGTAAGTTTATTTCTTTGAAATTACAGTAACCTCTGTGATAGAGCAGCATATCTCGGTTGTCTTTAGAGTTATCACAAAATTGTCAACTGATGAAATGTTCAAAATAAAATGATGAATGATTCTTCAGTTGACTTCAATTCACAACATCCAGAAGCAACCGAGATATACTGCTCTGAACATGCAGTACTGTACCTCTTATATTTTTTTATATTTTCATTCTCATTTCAAAGTTCTTGGGAGTCAAGAAAAATTCCATGAGCAGCTTCCACAAGTTATGTCTCTTCAAAGCAATGACAAACTTGATTATCAGTGCTTCCTTCCCTTTTTGGATATGTCCTCTATCATTTTTGGAGTTTCATGCTTCAAGTATTCCACGACTTCTGAACATTTTCATAGCTGAATTTGTTGGGATTTTCTGTTATTACTTTGCACCATTGATCTTGATTTGTATGTCATTGAATCGTTTTAATGCAATTTATTTCCCGTTCTCAAGTTCTCCAAAGTTTCCATTCACAAATTGTGCAATTTTGGGATGTCTTGCGTTAGCAAGTGGACCAGTTTTAGTTCCAAAGTTTTGTGAGTTATGGTTTAGTCATCAAAAGCATATTGTGTTCTTCAGACGGATGTTCTTTCATATATGATCCAGAGCTAGGGATATTCATATCAGAAGACGTTGAGAGCTGTGGTCAGGTTATGGATAGGTTCATTATTTACTCGATACTAGCGCTGGCATTTCTGTCAAATGGTTTTAACTTGGCAATATTTGCAAAACTAGTTAAAGATAAAGTGAGCTCTGAAAATAGAAACATGTGAAACCCCGTCTTTCTAGATGCTGGGAATCAGTGAAAATCAGAAAAACAAGCGGAAGAAGAAGTGGCAAGCAATGTATATTCAAAGTGTGATTCAAGACTTCTTACAAGTCCTCGATATCATAAACTTCAATTTGATATCTGGTTTAATTGACTCTCCGATCTGGTACTTCCTTTTTAGCACCTTTTCTTTTGTGTGTATCTACGCTCTGGATGGTGCAGTTATGATATATTTTTATTGTGTCTCTAGAATATTCTGTTGTTTGAGAAAAGCAGAAAAGAAATCGAGCACTTTTGTGTCAGGGATGCAGGTTTCGGTTCGAGTGAAGAGAATTGTATAGAGTGAGGTTTACAGTTTCTTTGAATGAACTTTTCTGGAAAAATTGAAAAATGTTTTTGAATAAATCTTTTTTCTGTTTATCAAGCTCTACCAACAACAAGAGACTGATCTCGGCCACTTTTTGTGACCAGGAACATTATTCCCAAACACTAATCAAACCTTCCCAAGAATTCTCATTTTCTAATTAGTTTTTTTCTTGACAGATATATTTTTCCTTATTTTGAGTCAAGCTTCAAAAAATATAGAAAATGCTGGTCTATATCATATCTTTGGAGTTGGTAAGCCTAGTTGGATTCCTTCTCAACCTTATCCTATTCTTTCAATTCCTGACAACTGGAAAAGGTCCATTATCAAGTTTTCATAAATTATGTCTTTTCAAAACTATCCCAAATCTAATCATCACTTCAACATTTGCATTCTGGGCTTCCACTTTATCATTTTTAGGAAAAACTTATAATCAAATTCCTATTCTAGAAAACTTAATATTATCTCAATTAGTTGGTGGATTCTCCTATTTCTTTGCACCCCTGATTCAGGTGTGTATGTCAGTCAATCGGTTTTCGGTTATCTATTTTCCATTCTCCAATAATAGTCATGTTCCGTACACCAATATTGCTATCTTCTCATGCTTCTTAGTGGCAAATATCCCAATTTTGTTATCAGTACTAAGTGAGTTAGGAAGCTTCGAAACCAAATGAAATATTGATTTCCAGCAAACTGCTATCTAGTTTATGAGCCAGAAATCCTGATCTTCCTCCCAGAAAGACTAGAAGATTGTGGACATGTTATGGATCGTTCTGTGTTCTTTACAATTGGAATCTTGTCATTAACTGCCAATGGGTTTAATTTAGCAATATTTACAAAGTTGTTGAAGGATAAAGTACTTTTGTTTTCATAACTTCAATCATCATTCGATTTCAGATGGGTGGAATAAGTGAAGCTCAGAAGAACAAAAGAAGAAAGAAATGGCAATCAATGTATATCCAAAGTGTCATCCAAGATTTCATTCAACTAATCGACATCACTAACTACAATTTCACTTCTAAAATTTATGATGCACCATTATGGACTTTTTTGTTTTGCTGTTTATCATTCGCATCAGTCTATGCACTAGACGGAATGGTTATGATCTATTTTCATTCCAATTGGAGTGTCTGTCGGAAGATCCATTCAGTAAAGAAGACTAACTTTTTTGTATCAGGAGTACAGAGTTCTGGTCCAAAATCCGGTGTTGTTGTTGGGTGATTTCATCTTACGAAATCAATGAATGACTCACAATAATTAACAAAAGTAACATGTGAGTCCCCACACAAGATGTTTGTTGCGCTCTCGATTTGACACTACTGCCACTGTCTCTTTCTGTTTACTCGCGAACTCTATTTCTGTTTACCAGTTCATCGGAGACTATAAAAGAAACACACCTAGTGGCTCCTTTTAACAAATTCATCAAAAAATGTCTTCCACTACTATCGTGCTTCTTATTTCTGTGCTTGTTTTGTCGGCGGACGCTGTTCTGAATGTTGTGGGAAGTACCCAAACGATTTCGGTGACTGGGAGGTTGGTGTGTCAGGGACAGCCAGCAAGAAACGTGTTGGTCAAGATGTATGAGGATGGAACAAGTGAGTTTCTCAAGAAGATTCAGAAGTTCAACTAATTTTTTTTCAGTCTGGGACTCCAAGCTTGACTCCACCAAGACCTCCAATGATGGAACCTTCCGTGTCTCTGGATCCTACACCAAAATCTTCACATTGGACCCCAAAGTTAATATCTACCACAAATGCAATTACAATGGATTGTGCTCCAAGAAGCTTACCATCAATATTCCTGATTACGCAGTCGCTTCTGGATCAGGATCCTCGACGAATTATGATATTGGAACGTTGAATTTGGCTAACCAGTTCAGTGGAGAGACCACTGACTGTATTCATTAAGCATGTACAAATTCTGAATGATTTTTGTTTGATCTCAATGAATATTACTTATCTAAATGTGTTTTTTGAAAGCATTGATAGAATGGGATGGTGGTACAAGTAAGAAAAAGAGATGGTGAAGGTTTGGGTCTTCTGACCGTTCTTTGTACTGTACTTTGTCCCCGAAATAAGAATCCCGTCACTTTCGACACTTGCCAATCAGAAAAAATCAACAAAAAGTAGACAGATCAAATGCGAATTGGTTTCATTTCTCACAAACCACAGAAATCGAAAAAGTCAATATTTGAACTACTTTGGCGAGCCGACAAACTATCGGAGAAACCTTTCAATGTTGATCTCGCGAAGTGATGAGCATGCCACTTGTCTACTCCGACTGAAAGATTTTTTGAGTGTCAAAAATATTGATAAGAAAACTTACTGATCAAAAATATCAGAGTTTATTCGATCAGCAAACTCCATATTTTCGCAAATAAGTTTGGCAAGGGAGACATTATTCCGGATCTCATCAATTTCTTCTGAAAATCATTACGTCAGATGACTGAAAATATAAAGTATTACCTTGCGTAAAATTATCTGTTCCATCCACAATACTCTCATAGAAAAACCTGTCTCCAGTCTTCAAAGCCTTGAATTGCTCTCCAATCATGAACGAGGCAGTTGGTCCCAGCTGCCCTCCAGCTAGTGGTTCTTCTAACATAATTCCCACATACAAGTCAATATCAGCTGCATCGGAATACACATTTTGCAATGCTCGAATGTTTTCTTGAGAGAATGTTGTGTTCAAATCGGAGAAGCTGGATACTTGAGGAAGTCCAACGAGTTGTCTGGAGTTAGTTATGTGATTTGTTCATAATTCTTTCAGTTACCTATACTGAATATAGGGGAACAGACCCATATCTCTTCCTCTTTGGATATTCACTGACACCAAATCCACTCCTGAACCATTTCTTCCTCGGATCTCAAACATTTGATTTCTGATTCCATGTGTAAAGTAGCGATCAGATTTCATTGCAGGCATACGAACCATTCCTAAATTCCAGAACTTCATAGAACACTTCTTCCTTAAAATCACCATTCATCACTGGCTCCCATCCTCCAATTCCTGCCAAATAATTCTGATCTGCATAGAAAATATCATGACCGAGATCGAAGTTTCCTGCAGGCCGCCCTTGTTCAGTGAGTCGTGGGAAATCGAATCTAGCTTGACTATGACCGAATCTGAATGCTGCTCCAGCAAACTCTGCGGATATCGATGGGTCTTGAGAGGTACTGTATCCACGGTGTACTCCATTTCTCATGGGTCTCAACCCAAAGTTTCTGATGGTTCTCTGTGGAAGATACTTGGGAATGTACTCATTGAAAACAATGTGTTGCCACATTCCAATCATGATTTTCCTAACGAGTTGGAAGAGCTGTTCGTCGGACATTCGGGGACGAGCAGTTCGAACCTTGTCAGCCAATCGATTGTGTTCTTTGATGAAGATTGTGTGGACTGGAACACTATTCTTTTTCTGAAGTTTAGGATTTTGTGTGGTTACCTGGAATTAATGCAGGATGAAGACTGTTTCTAAAATCTCCACAAGTAAAACAATGAAGTGGTGGAGCTGACTGACAGTTCGAGTCATTCAAATTCTGTGGTGGAAGAGTATATCCCAAATCTTCAAATGTCAACATCTTCCCTTCTTGGAAAGACCTGACTGTTTCAGCTTCACAATCAGCTGACCCATAAACTGCAGATAAATCCAAAAAGTGACTATTCTGTCCAATTTGTGATCTAACTCCAAAGTTTTCCTGTCCGTTAAGGGCACGAGTTAGTCTCATACACGGAGTTCGGAAGTAAGGATCATTCCGTGGAATTGGGATTGGAGCACAGTTAGCAGAGACTCTGGTGGCTGCATTGCAGGCGGAGCAATCAAGTGCTCCACCATCTCGAGCAACAGAGGAAGGCATAAAAATCACATCATGAGCTATAAACTGTCCAATTATCATGTGCAAATGGTTGATGCTTGGTGAAAACACTTGGTTATTTCTATCGTCATGAATCATATTTGATATCAGTCTTGCCGATGGTAACTCTGCTCCATTGATTCCTCTTGTCCTAATTCTTCCAAGACCATCTGCATAAGAAGCTCCACCAAGAAGTCTTCGAAGAGGGGACACAGACATTCCGAGTTCCGGGTTCTGTCGGTTGTTACATATTCCTGTGATCGCTCGAGTTGTGGTACTTAAAGGAAAATGTTTATTGAAATTTGAGAGGAAGTAATACAGAAAAAAAGTTCTTACTGGAATCTGTTATTGCAGTCAGTGGGTGGGGAGAAACATCTTCTTCTACGATCACTTGCTTGACGCTTCGAACGGAAGATAGCATTTCTTTTGGAGCGTGAAGCAGGAATTGCAGTGGTAGTTGTAGATTCTTCCCCCTCCTCATTCTTCCACTTGTTAATTACCTCATTGGCTACAGGAAGAATGTCCTGAAAACTAGTTTCTGTTGTTATCAAGTCTAGCGAACAGATTACCATTCCAAACTCCTCCACCAAAATCCTTGTTGCCTCCTCCAGCACCTCTCCAGTGAACTGTGCAATCTTGGATTCACTGTTTGCTTGTTGTGACACTATTATATGCTCTCTGGTTCTATCAGCTCCGGAATCCAAGTTTGCAGATATAGAATCCAATGCTCTCATCACAGCATCCTCCACAATTTTCTCAGTTTCTTCTGTTATTTCAGCAAGCGTGCTGAAACCTTTTAGTAGAATTGAGAAAGAATTCTTCAGGAAACTTACAAAGTGAACAAAGTGAGAAATAGAAGAATACGATTTTTCAAGTTCATGATGAAATGAAAAGATCGAATGGATATTTTTTACAGAAAGTGGTGTTGGTTTTATACTAGATTGTATTGGCTCAGCTTGAAGTTTGAGTTGAAAAACATGAAGTGACCAGCAAACAAATTATTTTGTTTATTTGAAAAGTTAACATAAAATGGTACTGCATTGACCGGCTAAATATGGATTATTATTGGGATGTAGACATTCCAAACTACATTATTCAAGTTTGTCTAGGACTGAATTGTGCCACTACAAACATCCAATTCTTCCGTTCCACAGCTCTTTGTTGCGTGTAGACGTGGAAACGAAGCATTACAATTCTGAAATTCTACTTTTGAATTTACTGACTCCATCACACCAGCTCACCCATCCAACACATAAATCAATGCAAACGATAAACTCATGAATATAAAATGAAAGCCTTCCCCTTCAACCAGTTTATCCAACACGGAATAGTTGATCATGTCAATTACATGAAGAGCATCTTGAATCACATTTTGAATGAACATTGCCAGCCAACGTTTTCTTCTTCTAGATTTCTGGGTGTCAGTGATGCCAGACACTTTGTCGTAGATTAGTTTGAAAACAGCTAGTACATTGAAAAGAATTGCAATGAATGTGAGAATAATGATAGTGGCAAGTTGAAGACCATCCATTGAATCAATGCAAGTAGAGAGCTCCGGACTCCATGCAAGAGTTTCTGGGTGGTAGATTAGAACGCAAGGTCCTCAATTTTGGTTAGTTTTAGGAAACTTTATCATTTCTTTCTTACCCTGCATTCCTGCAATGCTACAATACAAGGACACCAGTACACATACAAAAATCGAGATGTTTGTACTGGGAACTCTCTCCATTCTCATTCTGAACAACGGACAATACAACACAATCACTCTATTGGCTGCCATTAATATTTGGCATAATGGTCCGAAAATATAACCTCCAGAAGCTGTCAACTCAGATATCCCAATGTTCCAACTCCTCCACACATTTTCAGTTTTGGCTGAAAACGCGGAAAGTGGAACTGCCCAAAGAATAATTGAAGCGCAGATTAGTGCATTGGATATTCCTTTTACAAAACATAACTTTTGAAAAGAATTCAAAGTTTTTTGAAGAGCAGTGAGCTTCAAAAAGAAGAAGGCGTTTACGATGAAACCAAGAAGAGACACCAAGAATAGGACGCAAGTTACCAAGTGGTGTAGAAGCATGAGTGAGGGAAAGTGGAAATACACAATATTTATTGCTTGAAATGAGTAATTGAGTTTTGATAAGTAGTGGGAAACGGAAATAAAAGAAAATGATATACGCATGTAGACAGTAAACAATGCAGCTGGATTCAAGGGAATGAAAATAGAGTCATGTGATCTCTAATTCAATTTTCAGGACGTTCAAATGAATGCGGTGGAGCGAACTAAACAGAGAAAGAACTTAATTCAAATTAATCGACCCGGATGGCTTGACTATCGAGATACTACTCTTCTTCTTCATTAGATTTTTCAACCACTCCGGAAGAATATCCGATTGAAAACTGAACATAACAAGTGAATCAATTGCAGTCACTGTCAGAAAAGAATATGTAGGAAAGAGGAATAAAAACCAGGGAACATCGTACAATGGAGGAGCAAGATAGTACGAGTTGATGATGTCAAGTAATTGGAGACAGTCTTGGGTAACATTCTAAAAAAGTTTGAATTTTTCAGTTTCCTTTACTGAGCACTACCTGAATGAACATTATCTTCCACCTCTTCCTTCTTCTCTTTGATTCTTCTACATTCATCCCAGTCATCTTTTCCATTAACAACCGGATTATTGTGGTTACATTAAACAAATTTGTGATGAATGTTGTTCCAAAAACGAAAAAGGGAATATATGGAAAAATCATATCCGCGCATTCCGAAAACTCTAAAGTCCAAGTGAATGAGTTGGGATCAAATACACAAGCACATCCATCTGGCAAAGAGCACACCCCGAATATAGTGACTATTCCCATGGCAACAGCAATAGCATAGTTTGTCACGGCAGTACCTCTTAAAATGGGTATTCCAAATGGAAAGTATAACACATAAAATCTATTACAAGACATACAAATCGACAGGAGAGAATCTGGAAAAACAAATATTCAAAGAGTATTCTCATGAAACTCAATACTCAAAAAGTATGACCATGTAGCCGATGCTATTCCAATTAATCGGTTTGCAGTTTGATTTAACTCGCTAAAAGTGAATGAGAAACTTGTAGCCGGAACAACCCATAATAGGAATGACAAGCAAATTATTGTATCTGTTGCTGATCGAACTATGCACAATTTTTGGAACCCACTATGTTTTGCTGTTCTGGTTATGAACTTTGAGAATAAGTGTAAACCGCAAATAGTGCCGAGTAAGCTGGTCTGAAACTTGAGGAAGTTAGTGGAAGTGAAAAAGCAAGGACTCACGGAAAATGTAGCTGAAACTGCGAAGATGAAAAACAGTTTTGAGAAGATGGCACTGGCTGGGTGTTCCGGTATATCGGTTGTTTCATTTTGAGAAGTAATTTTGTGATTCTTGAGAGTTTGAAGGGCTGGAACTCAAAGTTGTTCTAGTTAATTTTTTTCAATTTATTATGAAAACAACTTTAATTTCAGGTGCTTCTTGAAATTAATAATTCTCAGAACCTTTAGAAAAAAGTTAATTGTGACTGAACTTGGGAAGGAGTTAGAACGTAATTATAGGTTGAAGTTAGACAATTTTGTTTCATTTCCTATTTCTGATTTCCTATTGTTATCTATCAGGTTCATCAAGTCCATGTTTTTAAGAGTGATTACTGTAATAGAAGAAAGAATTGAAGGAATATGAGCAAATCACGCTGAGAACTGTATAAATTGTCAGCTCTCCTGAGAGCTGTTACCGATTTTTAGAAACGGCAGTTTTTGCAATTTAGACTGAAACATATGACGGGAACTGGAGTTGGAAACTAAAACATTCTGATCAAAAAGAACAAAAATAACAAAACGCACTCAGTGTACTCAAGAAACATGTAATTTTACTTTGAAATCGAATTAGGTAGACAGCTTAAAAATTACTTTTCCAATAACAGAGAAAACGGAAGTGATCTCATGTTTTCTGTTTGAAAACTTCTTTTCAAAAACAAAATTCATTCCAAGAAAATTAATGAAAATTAGTAGAAGTGGAGTTCTTCAAAACTGCTATACTGTTTCCTCCATTCGCCTTCCTCGTCAGGCTTTTCATCCATTTCGGGTGGATATCTGCTTGACAGACAAACATTACAAAACCATCCACAGCAGTAACAGTAAGAAAGGAAAAAGTGACGGAGAGGAATTGAAACCAGAGATCTTCATTGAGCTTCCAGAGATAGTAGGAGTTGATGATGTCGATTAACTGTAGGAATCTTGGGTGACGCTCTGCATAAGATTCTCGACTTTAGACTATCTCTTCTTGCTTACCTGCATAAACATAACCATCCATCTCTTCCTTCTTCTCTTTGATTCATCTACATTCAACCCTGTCATCTTCTCCATCAACAACCTAATTATTGTAGTTACATTTATAATGTTTGTGATAGCAGTTGTTCCAAAAACAAACAATGGAATATAAGGAAGAATCTTATCCGAACATTCTGATATTTCACCTCTCCAAAGAAATATGTTGGGGTCATAAACACAAGCACAGCCATCTGAAAAAAAAGATTGGTTCAAGCTGAAACTAGCCTAACAAAGAGCTAAGACAACTAACCTTGCACTGAAAACAGACCAAATGCTGAAACACAACACACCGCTACAGTAATCGCCCAGTTGGTGACTGCCACTTTTCGAAGGATAGAAATGCCGAAAGGGAAGAATAATGCATAAAATCTATTGAAGGACATACAAACAGTTAGGAGGGAATCTGAATTATTATTCCTCAGTTTACGGTTACTGTGAATGATAAAAACTAACTCAAGAAGTAAGCCCATGAAGCCGCCATAATCCCAATGAACCGGTTCACAAACTGATTTAACTCGCTGAATGTGAATGATAAACTTGTAACCGGAACAACCCATAACAAAAATGATAAGCAAATAATACTATTGGAGACTGTCTTCACTGTGCACAACTTCTGAAATCCACTTGGTTTCGATTTTCTTGTGATGAACTTGTAGAATAAATATATGTCACATGAAGCACCAAGTAAACTGATCTGGAAGTTGGGAGGTTAGAACAGGAATGGAATAGAAAGCTTACAATAAGCGTTGCACAAATCGCAAAGATGAAAAAAGGCCTTGACAATACGGCGCTAGCAGGTTCCTCCAACATTTCGAATGTTTCATTTTGAGAAGCAATTTTGAAAGGATTTTTGTATTTTGTGGACTGAAAATTTAGAATAATGAAGCTATAGTTTTGGATTTTCAATGACAACAGAGGGAAAAGATGAGAAGGGAAAAATGGCTGCCAAAAATTGTAAATCTAGGTTATCAGCAATAAAAAAAACCAAGCCTCTGAAAACCAGACATATTGTTTTTTTCTCAACTACTTCCTGGAAATTGAATCTCCTGAAAGCCATATTTTTTCAGCCTTCTCTCTATTTTTATTATTATGTATTACCTCCCAATAACCATTGACAATTGTCAGGTGCATACTAATAAATGTTAGGATAAGTGAACTTTTATACATCACTAGTACAAGTTTACAAATATTTTGATTCAGGGAGACAAAGATTAAAAAGTTTCAGTTTTCCAGGATCGTGGGAGCGTGGGAAAAATGAATAAAACTTTGAAAAAATCATGTAAGCTGTGATTCAAAATGTTTGGGAAAAAGGTTTTTCGTAGATAATGTAAAAAGAAGAATCACAAATCAGAGTCTTCTTGTTATTTTCAGCTTGTTTTTTCTTGTGTATATTTTTAATTAAAAATTTAACATGAACATGAAAGAAACTTCAGACCCAAGGGCTGAAAAAAATTCAAATACTTCAAGCCCAGTGACATAAGGAAATTAAGATGAATTCGTTTATTTTTAGAAAAAAAAACGAGGAAATAGAATTAGTCTAGACCTGTCATGAAGCTAAATTAGGTTATGTAAATAAAATGATAGATGGATTTTTTTTCAACCTTTGATCCAGTTGAGCTAGTTGGCAGAGTAACAAACTCGGGTGATTTGACTCTATTCATCTATTCTATAAAAATGAACCAAAGGATGAAAGTTTCAGTTTATCTAGTTATAATTCCAGTTTCAATTGGAGCATCCTTCTTATGTTGCGATGAAGAAAATGCATGAGCTCCATTCTTTGGGGTTTATAGCATCAGATTTTTTCATTCAGTTAGGATGGTAGTCAGAACTGAACACTTACATAACAAGAGCAAAACAGTAAAAAAAAATAAAAAATGAGAATGATATGAATAGAAACTAAAACCAAACGGCATATCACAACTCCAAACTTCTCAATGAAAACTATTCTTCATTGAAACTTTGACAACTGCTATGCTACTCCTTCCACTTGCTATCTTTGTCATCTTCTTCATCGATTTCGGATGAATATCTGATTGACACACAAACATTACGAATCCATCCACAGCCGTGACAGTAAGAAATGAAAAAGTGACGGTGAGAAATTGAAACCAAAGATCTTCATTCAGTAGATACAAATAGTAGGAGTTGATGATGTCAATCAACTGGAGACAGTCTTGGCAGACACTCTGAATAAAATTGGTGGGGTTCAAAAACAATTACTGGTTTCCTACCTGAATATAAGTGATCATCCATCTCTTCCTCCTTCTTTTTGTTTCTTCTACATTCAATCCAGTCATCTTTTCCATCAACAACCTAATAATAGTGATCAAGTTCAAACAGTTTGTAATAAAAGTTGTTGTAAAAATAATATATGGAGTAAAAGGAAGAAAAAAATCCGCACATTCTGCCTCTTCACCTCTCCAATAGATGATGTTCGGATCGTAGACACATGCACATCCTTCTGAAGAAAGAAGACTTAAAAGTTTCGTCTAACTGAAACTTGAATACCTCGCAATGATGAAAGAGCAAAAGCAGAAACAAGAAACATAACTACAGTAATAGCCCAGTTAGTAGCTGAAACATTTAGAAGAGCGTGAATTCCGAAAGGGAAGAATAAGGCATAGAATCTGTTGGAAGATATACAAATTGTTAGGAGGGCATCTGAAATACAATTTGTCAGTGACAATGTAAAACTACTGTTCACAACAAAAACTAACTCAAAAAATATGCCCACGTAGCTGCGATTGTCCCAATAAATCTGTTCGCAAAATGATTCAATTCGGTGAAAGTAAATGAGAAACTTGTAACCGGTACAACCCATAACAAAAATGCTAAACAAATGACACCATTCGCCACAGTTTTCACTGTGCATAGCTTCTGGAATCCACTTGGTTTAGATTTTCTTGTAACGAACTTGTAGAATAGGTAAATGTCACAACAAGCACCAAGTAGGCTGATCTGGAAGTTGGGAGGTTAGAAGGAACAAGAAGACGTGGGGTGGCTCACAATAAAAACAGCAGACATTGCAAAAATGAAAAAAGGCCTTGAGAATACAGCACTGGCAGGTTCTTCCAACATTTTGACTGTTTCATTTTGAGAAGCAATTTTGAAAGGATTTTTGTATTTTGTTGACTGAAAATTAGGATTAATGAAGTTGTAAATTGATAACAGAAACAAAAAAGCAACGGGGAAAAAATTTCAATTGAATGTCAAAGGGGCCAAACATATTTCTGGCACTCATACCTTTGACTCATGCTCATATCTAAATTACCATTCACTTTTGATTGGAAAGCCTATGCTGAAAAAGACAAAATCTAGCAAAACTCCCACTCAGAACCAAAATCGATACTTCAAGTGACACATAAAAATCTAGATAAACTAGTTTATTTGTAGAAAAAAAACAGGAAATATGATTAGTCTAGAGCTGCCAAAACAAAATTAGGTTATATGAATGATGGCGAACTTTTGACATGATTGATTCAGTTTTCTTTCCAAAAAGTATAAGTTGTTTGATTCCCATTCATCTTCTTACATTTCCAAATGGAGCATCTCTCATATGTCGTGATGGAGAAGAGACACGAATTCTACTCATCGGATTTGAAGGTTTTGATCCCTTCATCCAGTTAGGATGATGATCAGAATTACACAAGAACATTACAAAGCCATCTAAAGCAGTTACATTGATAAATGAGAACGTTATGAAAAGAAATTGAAACCAAACAGCATTGTAGAGCTTCCAGATGTAGTAGGAGTTGAATGTGTCAATTAGTTGAAGGCAGTCTTGAAGTACGCTCTGAAACATTTCGTAAGTTGGCATTATGCAAGGTGCACCAACCTGCGTAAACATAATCATCCATCGTTTTCTTCTATTCCTTGACTCTATTCTGCTCATCCCCACCATTTTCTCCATCAACAACCGTATCGCCGTTGCTATATTGAATCCATTTGTGATTGTTGTTGCAGTGATAACAATCGGTGGAATATAAACTGCAATCTTTTGTGCACATGAATGTTCTTCACTTCTCCAAACAAAATAGTCAGGGTCATATACGTATGCACATCCTTCCGGAGCTGTCACTGCAGTCAGGCAAGTGTTCACAATCACAGAGGAGAATATTGCCCAATTGGTGACGGAGACACCTCTAAGAAAATGAATTCCAAATGGGAAAAATAAAGAGTAGCATCTATTGCAAGACATGGAGATTTGAATGAATGTATCTGAAGAGAACTCAAGATTCACGTTTTTCCTATAATTCATCAACCCACTCAAAAAATATGCCCAAGTTGGTGAAATAATCCCGATTGATCTATTTACAAAGTTATTCAAATGATGAAAAGTCAATGATAAACTGGTCACTGGAACAACCCAGAGGAGGAAAGAACAACAAATAATTGAGTTTGTAATAGTTTTTACTGAACATAGTTTCTGGAAACCACTTGGTTTTTTGGAGGTGTTGAGGAACTTGTAAAGTAAATATGTATTGCAAGTGACTCCGGAGAAGCTTATCTGAAAAATTAGTTTTATATTTTCAAAACATTTGGAAAATGCTACCGTAAAAACTGAAAACAATGCAAATACGTAAAAACCTCCAGACATAACTGATCTAGCTGGTAACTCTGGGAAGGCATATTCAGACGAAATCTTGAAAAACCAAGAATGGCCCAGTAGACTGATTCAGGACGTAAATTGCAAGCAAATAAGAAAAATCACTTTTATTGTGATGCTTAACAGCGTGTTTTCTAGGAAAAATAAAGGTCTAATCAAATTTATTATTATGGTCTGAACAAAAAACAAAAAAGAGATCAGCTGGATACGAATAGTACAGAAGATGTTGTTTCTGAATGATCAGTTTTTTGTAAACGAACTATGGTTTGCACTTACTTTTTCGCTTCTTCAAAACTTCATGCATTTCTTTGTTCGATGCCAAAATGATGGCTCTAAAATTGAGCAATTTACCTGATTTCTCAAATCCACTTACCCTTCCACTGCATGCATAAACGCCCACAAACTACCCACCAAGAATAATAAAACCGGATTTGTCAACAACGGAGCAATCAGATAATATGTAAACTGACCAGCAAAAATAGATACTCCTTGAAAAAAAGTTTGTTTTATAAATCCCATTTCCCTTTGTTTTTGCCTCTGTGACATCTTTATCCCCGCTGCATTCATCAATATTCGACTATTCTTTCCAGCTTTGAAAGCTGTTAATAAATTAATAACTAGTGTCATAATAATCAAAAGAGTGTTCAGTGCAAAGTCTGTGTACCAGGTCAGCTTCACACATTTGGGGGTGGCTAGGAAACCAAAAGTCCATGAGACATCGTCATAGGAGAAGTAGCATCCGATGAACTCATAAAGTACAGTACACATGATAAAGGAGACTATCCAAACCACTTGTATCATTATGATAGTTCCAAATTTGGAGAATAGTTTTTCATAATGAGAAGAGAAGAATATTGCACAGAAGCGATTGAAAGCGATGAGAAGGTGTAGAAGATTGGATACTTCGTAGATACTCATTGCAGCTAAACCAAGCACGTGGGAGTATTTTATAAGAAAGGAAGAGTCACTGAAACTGTATTTTTTCTGATAAATCATTCATGAAATCCTGTCAATTAATGGGATCAGTGTCCACAAGTAATTTTAGATATTTCCCTTCTGTTTACTTTCCAACTGATCGCTAACTCTTGACACATTTTGCCGAACTCAAAAAAAAAGGAGCAAACAATTCACAAACTAGTATAAAAAGAAACTCTTCTTCCCTTCATTCATATCACTTCATTCACAATGAACTCCAAACTCCTTCTCTGCATCTTCGCTGTTCTCATGTGCTCAATGGTCCAAGAAGCCGCTGCTCAATACTATGGCTACTCGTCTTACTACCCCTCTTATTATGGAGGATATGGTGGATATGGTGGATACGGACTCGGAGCTTACAGTGGATATGGATATGGTGGATATGGATACGGAAGTGGTTATGGATGGTACGGAAAGAGACAAGCCGGATTTGGAGCTTCTCAGAAGGAGAACAACTAATTTTTTGTTTCTATGAAATAAAACTTTTTCAAATCATTGTTCGTTTTTTTCGCTGCAACACTAGAAAACTTTAGGTGGGTTTCGTGAACCAAAAAAAAACAAACAAGCACAGAGAAACTGTCTTATCAATCTTCCTCTTAATTTCGCAACTTTCACCTATTTCGAAATGTTCCGCCATCTCTCTTTACATGTCGGCTGCTTTTCTACCACCCGGTATATAAACCCCCTCCACTTGCCAGTCATTCACTCGGTCCGGAGTTGATGGGTTATCTATGAATCTTCTTCTGCTTGCAGAAGGAACCCGTTCTTCAGATGTAAGTCTGTTGAACACCCCGCAACCCTCAAAAAGTTGCAACCCGATCCCATCAACACCAACTTGACCGTTGTTTTTTGTATTGTCTTTTTTCGGTTTTCATTCTTCTCTGCTTACCTCAACTGCATTGGACAAACATACAATAGGAATATCAAGCACATAATTGTATTACAAACTGCTTGATTTTTGGTTATGATCCCGAATGAACTACTCATCGAACTCATTCGAAAAGCAGCCAACAACACCAGCACATTAGCGATTGTTCCCAAAATTGTTATCTGAAGAATCAGATTTTCAAAAAAATAACAAGAATTCAAAAAAATACCAAAAAAGTGATAGCAGCTACCAGAATCGGTTGATACATCCTTCAAAGCCTGCAGATTCAAAAACTTAAATAAGTTGTGACAAGGACACAAATCATGTGAAAATGGTCTCAAGGAGTACGTACTTTGTGTGAGGGGGGGGGGGTGAAATCAGAAAAGGAAAAAAGAGGGAAATGATAACAATCGTGGGAATAAAATGAGAAAAACTAGACACTACATGTCATATATTTTGGGAATTGTCATGAAATCTCATTGATCTTCGTTCTATCAAGACTTTTCTGTGAAGTTTTTCGAGCTAGAACATAGGTTAGAGGTTTATTTATTCTCAAAAAAGTGGAGAAAATGAAAAGCAATTCGTCTGATATGCATTTCTGGAATGTGTTCCCGATTCGCTGAATCGTTGAAAAGAGAACCATCTAGGAACCCGGAAAAAGCAGGTGCAAAATGTTGAACTAGAAATTTTTGATTAGAGCAAATTCATTTATGAAAAGATTGTGCACTACAAGTAACCGGAACTGGAATCGTTTTGCTTTTCTTGCTTGTCAACTTTTTGATCCATGTGGGATGTATGTCTGAGTTACATGCAAACATCACCAACCTGCAAACTCCTCCGATTTCGAAAGCAATCAATCTCAAATGCTTACCCATCTAGTGCAGATATTGTGACAAGTGACAACGTCACAAATATAAATTGGAACCACACTTTTTCACTTAACAGAACTATATAATAAGAGTTGACGGTGTCGAAAAGTTGAAGACAATCTTGGAGAACACTCTGGAAATTTATCCAAACAAAATCTATGAAATTAAAAAATGTTTTTATACTTGAGTGAACATAATCATCCATCTCTTCCTTCTCTCCTTTGCTTCTTGCTCTCTAACTCCACCGATTTTTCTCACTAGAAGTCGAATCCCAACTGCCACATTGAAAATATTTGTGATGATTGTAGTGGTTAGTATTACAAAAGGGAATATCACAGAGATTCGTTTTGAGCATTCATGATCTTCAGGTCTCCAAAGGAAGAAGCTCGGGTCATAAACGTAGCCACAGCCAACTGAAAATATAGTTTAGTTTTGAAGCAGTGACGGAATTCATTATTTTGGTGGCCTGCTTACAGAAGCATGAAGGCTAAAGACCTGGGTGAATGACTATTGTTTGAAAACGACCTCACCTGGAAATGTCACCAAAGATAATACACTTGTAATAGTGATTGCTATCATTATAGCTAAATTCGTCATCGGCACATGCTTCCATATTTTGATCCCGAATGGAAAATACAACCCGTAGAATCGATTGCATGCAAGACAAACTTGAATCAGGGAATCTTAATTTTTTCCATTTCTTCATCGTTTTTTACTAGTTCTTACTCAGAATATAAGCCCACATTGCTGATATTCCACTCAAGAACCTATTCGCAGAGTAGTTGAGTTCTGAATAAGTGAGACCTAGTAAGGTTACAGGCATCACCCAAAATAAAAATGTTGAGCAAATGATTGAGTTGTTTATAGTTTTTACAATGCATAATTTTCGAAAGCCGTTGAAACTTGATTTTGTTAGAAACATTGATTTTGATACAAAATAGAAATTGACTAAGAAGCCAGTGAAGCTTGTCTGAAATGCTTCATATTTCAGATGCAGCTAGAAAAAAATGACCTACCAGGAGAGTAATTATAATCGAAAAGATATAAAATCCATAATTCATATTCATCATTGCAGGGTATTCAATATCCATTTTTGAAGCTTCCAAAATGAGAGAAGGAGGATTATTTAAAATGACGACTTTCAAAATCTTCAGATGCAAAACCAACCGAAAAATATCTGAGACTAGTTTAGTCTATTGTGAGAACATTTTGAAACAAGCATGAGTTGGCATGAGAATCTTTGGTCGAAACATTCAACTCAATTCTTGATCCGAGGGAGGAAAATGGTCAGAAATTAAATTGTTGTTTTCGTTGAGAGTTGAAATATTTCCTGCAACTTCTATCCACTTTTCCTTTGTTCTCACAGAAACGGAACCGAAATTCATTTGGAACGCTGTGTACCAGAGCCTCCCCGCAAATAATAACAAAGAAAAATACAAAGCTGTTGTGATTGTCATGTAGACCTCAGCAACATTTTTCGATGAATGACTATACAAAAACAAAACGAAAACTTGGAATGCTCAACGATTCATTGACAACAAATCATCACAATTACCAGGAAGGAAGTGGTGGAGCTTTCTCATCGATGATTTCGTCAATGTTATAGCAGAGGTTGTCGTACCAGCAGACATCATCGTATCTCCAGCAGTCATCATTGTCGGTGCATGGCCAGCGAGCGGTACGAGAGAGAATCGGTGCAGTCAGAGCGAGAAGAAGGAGAATAAGAAGAAGAACCTTCATTTTGAGAACTGAGAAAGTTCTGTAGATTTTTAGAACATTGAATTTTCTTATAAAGGGCTGGAAGTGAGGAGGAGTTTCCCATACATCGATTATGCATGCAAGGTTTTTACGATCGTAAAACAAATCGAATCATCATGGGAAGATCGGAGGTTTTTGATCAATTTTTGCAGAAAACACTGGTTACGGTAGTTGAGAAAATATTCATTTCCAAATGTAACAAAATCACATAGTAGTAAGAGTAGATCTCCTTCGATCCGTAGGAACTACCGGCACCTTCGAGCACTGACAACATTTTGGACGAACATCTTTGTTGAATGCCAGCATCACAAATCTAATATTCGCTTTGATTTCTCCTGAGCTACTCGAAAAGCTTACCCATCCAAAGTGTAGATTAGTATGAAGGAAAGTGTAAGAAAGCAAAATTGGAACCAAAGCTCTTCACTCAATTTCCACATAAATTTATGATGTCAATGAGATGAAGGCAGTCTTGTAGAACGCTCTGAAAAAATATGAAAATATTAGGATGAATAGGTGAACAATTCTATGACTTACCTGAACAAACAAAACCATCCATCTCCTTCTTCTCTTTGTTGAATCTCTCTGGCTCATCCCAACCATCTTATTCATGAGAAGACGTGCTGCTGTTGCCACATTGAATGAATTGGACACTACCGTAAACCCAAATATAAAATACATAGTTTGCTTCATCAAATTATCGGTACATTCTAAATCCTCTTGAATCAATTGGAAATATTCTGGGTAGAACACGTAGCCACAACCTTCTGCGAATGAAATTAGTTTTGATCTTATGAAAAACAAGAACTCACTTGAGAAGATGAAGAATGTGAGGAGAGTAACACATATCAAAGCGAAGAATATGTAGATATTGGCAGTGGGAATTTTGACAATGGACTTGATTCCAAATGGAAAATATAAAACGTAAAATCGGTTGCAGGACATGGAAATTTGTAAAAGGGGTGCTGTAATCAGCATATTTTTTCTATTTACCTTGGGAAACCTGACTCACTCAAGAAATATGCCCATACTCCTGCCGAACTCCCTATGAAACTATTCAACCAAAGTGGAATCTCTTCAAAAGAATAGTTGAAAGCTATGATAGGAACAATCCAAAACAAGAAAGTTGTGCAAATTATAATATTGGGAATAGTTTTCACTAGACATGTTTTCTGAAATCCATTTGCTTTTTCATTTCGCATTGCAAATTTTTTAAGTAGAAATATATTGCGTATGGTTCCAAGCAAGCTTATCGAGAAACAAAGAAAAATAGCAAAAATCAGGAATCCTGGAGAAAACTCAATCACAACACCATCATCAAGGATGATAGTTTCAGTTGTTGAAATAATTTTGGCACTGAATAAAAATTTTGGAGAGTTGGACTCAACAAACATTTCCAACAACTCCATCAAAAAATATTTTTGGTTGAAATCGAACACGAAATTCATATAACTAGAGCAAGTCGGCTAAGCAAAAACCAAGAACAAAGCGAATAGCAGCTTTGCTGAACTGAAACGTGCAAATAGAAACCTGTGATTAAAAAGTTTTGACATTTTAGATTACTTTAAAGGAACAATTCTAGAATTGTGCCTGGTGTCTATACCTTGATCTGATGAGATTCATGAGTACAGAAGAACAGTTTTCAATTGGCATGTTTTCATAATGCAGTTCAGCGGTTTCAACTACAGTAACCGAGCTTTGTTATTTCAATATTTGTTGTGAAGAATTCGTTTGACTTCTCTTTTCACAGTTCTATTCAACTTGGGAACACAGTTCTTTTTGTTTATTTTCATTTTTCTTTCATTCTCTTTCTTTTTTTTCACTTTCCTCTCCTACTTTTTCTTTACATTCGTTTTCATATTTTTCAGTTCTATGTATACAAATTTATCATAAAAAAGAAAACACCAATTAGCTCAGTTTTTTTTTTGAAATGGCAGCTTTTTTTTGCACTCTTCTTTTTCTTCATGGATCAACTGCACCGATTTTCACTCTGCATCTCAGGATAAGGCCTACATTAAGAACTTGTCATCCTGAACTGATCTGAACATACATATACGCTATGTGAGTGAACATAATCATCGTTGAATTGAAATGCTTTATGATCACTTCCCACCACAATTACAAAACTATGAAATATTGGAAACAGACATCCGGGATGTCACAACAATCACACTAGTTTGTTTTCGATTGAAACGTTTTCTACAACATTTTGGCAGGAAATGAAGATTGAACACCAGCATAACGAACCTAAAAGATTGGATTACAGCAAGATAAAACACCTCTGCAACTAACCCGTCTAGTGTATAAATCAAAATGAAAGAAAGCGTCAAAAAGATAAATTGAAACCACATCTCATCACTCAACTTGTAGATATAAGTTGCATTGATGATATCAACTAAATGAAGACAGTCTTGGAGAACACTCTGAAATTTCCTTTTGTTCTAGAAGAAGCTACAAGTGATCTACCTGTATGAACATGATCATCCATCTCCTCCTCCTTCTCGATGAATCCTTCTTTGTCATCCCAACCATCTTACTCATCAAAAGACGTGCAGCAGTGGCAACATTGAATACATTTGATGTTAATGTAATTCCAGATATCGCGAACATAATCCCATTTGCAAAATTTTCAGCGCAAACGTCGTCTTCTGGGATCCATTGGAAGTATTCAGGATTGTACACGTAGCCACATCCTTCTGCAAGAAAAGAAGAATGAGAAAGAAAATATAATTGTAACTTACTGGGAAGTGTAAATATTGTAACAGTTGTGACTGAAACAACAGCAAGCAATATCATCAAGTTTGTCATCGGAAATCTTTTGACTAGTTTAATGCCAAAGGGGAAATACAGAACATAAAAGCGGTTACAGGACATTGAAACTTGAAGGATTGGAGCTGGAATTCAAAATAATGCTTTGATTTGATATTCATGAAACTTACTTAGTAAGTATGCCCATGTTCCAGCCAGTCCTCCTATCAAACTGTTCATCCAGTAAGCAACTTCATCATAGGTATAAGAAAAATAGGTCAATGGAATAACCCAAAATAGATATGCTGTGCAGACCATTATATTCGGAATGGTTTTCACTAGACATATCTTTTGAAATCCATTTGATTTCTCACTTCTGGTGGCGAACTTGATGAGGAGGAAGACATTGCAAATAGATCCGAGGAGACTAGTCTGAAAATCATTTTTGAAATTCATATCAGAATTGAAAACTTAAGCTCACAATAAAACAAAAACAAATGGCAAATATAAAGAACTCCTGCGACAACCCATCCTCATCAGCACCCAATCCTTCATAGTCATCCGGTAGAGATGTTGTGGTAACAGGAAGAATTTTGGAATTTCAGTACACTCTGGAAAACTGGAAAGTAAGTATGAGTACTGCCCACGTGTTATTATTTTTGACTGAATGATTTTATTTCCGGAATTGAATTAGTGACAGATTTGATTAGACTGGAAGCCCGAGACTCATTCATGGACAACTTGTGTGGGACAGAAACAAAAATACAGAGAACGGAAGGAACAAATGAGAATCCAAAAAGTGATAAGCAACTTTAGAGTACTACTGATCAAAAAGTTAAAAACCAAAGTCTACAAAAAAATTTAGGTCTAGTGGAAAGAAAAACATCATTTAATAGTGGGTGTTGGAAAGGATAATTACTCGAAAAACTCTTGTGGTCAAAGAAACAGATAAGGTTCAAAAGTTACCAGACCTAGAATTGATAAATGTGAATTTGTATACAGATGATAAGTGAAATAAACAAGCATAATTGTTATTGTCACATTGCTTTCCGAAAAATGATTAGGCTTTGTTATTGCCCATGTGGAAAACGAACAAAAACAGAGATTACAAGAACTAATATTCAAGGTGTCTTTTCTGAATTTGCTAAGTGCGCATTAGCATCCAACAAAGAAATCAACATAACAGTTTGGCTCTGATTGAAATGATTGCAGACAACTCAGTCCAGATCTTAGCAGGATTTCAGAATTGCATTGGTAGGATTTTTATTCAATACACCAGATGAAGCTTTTATTTTCAAAGCTCTTTGTGAGAGTTCTTCAATATCTAGACACCTTTAAAACTGTTTTATTGAACTATTTCATAAAAGTTAGTACACAGTACTTATGCCATTCGACTTGTATTTGAAGTTGATGCTTTTGAAGCCACTATAATCACGTTGCTACTTCTAGTCGGCTGCATTTGAATAACTCTCCGGAACCATGCTGGCTGGACATCTGCGTTGAAAATGAACATTACTACTCTGTAAATCTTCGCATTTCATCAGAATTCTCCACACGAACTTACCCATCAATTGTATAGATAACAACAAAAGAAAGTGTCAAAAACAGAAACTGAAACCACAACTCATCACTCAACAACCAGATATAAGTAGCGTTGATGATGTCAATCAGATGCAAACAGTCTTGGATAACACTTTGAGTGAACATTATCATCCATCGTTTCCTCCGCCGACTTGCTTCTTCTCGATTCATTCCAACCATCTTGTTAACTAGAAGACGTGCTCCAGTAGCAACATTGAAAGCGTTGGAAGTGAAGGTGATGGTGAATATCATGAAAAGAATCACTTTTGAAAGTTTGTCAGAACAAGGGAGACCTTCTGGACGCCAGGTGAAATAATTCGGGTCATAGACATAGCCACAGGTTTCTGGAAAAGTTATTTTCAAAAGACAAGGTGATTCTTGAAAGGAAAAAACACATAATAAAAAGTGAGGACCCCTAAAAATATATCACTTGATCTTTCCTATTCGATCAGATTTCGCTCTGATCTCTGCCCTTACGAAAACTCATTTTTCCATAGTTTGGCCTCTTCTAGATTAATTTTATAATAATTTTTCACCCTCAAAACCAATCAAATTCCGATAGACTAACCTTGTAATCCAATTGAACAAACACATGTTACAATCAAGACCGCTGAACCAATGGCTATATTAGTGACTGGAACCCGCTTCAATATTTTGATACCAAATGGAAAATAGAGCACATAAAACCGGTTGCATGACAAGGAAACTTGAAGAAATGGGGCTAAACTTGTTCTGATTATGATAACAATGGGGTTTCTTCATATGACTTACTGAAAAGATAGGCCCACGAGCCAGCTAAACTTCCAACTATACTATTCAATCGATACGGTAACTGGGAATACGTTAGGTTTAGAGCAGTCACAGGTACTACCCATAATAAAAATGCAAAACAGATCATAAAGTTTGGTAGGGTTTTTATCAGACAAATTTTCTGAAACCCATTTGCTTTTCCGTCTCTTTTGAGGAACTTGTAGAAGAGATAAAAGTTGACAGTGGACCCAAATATACTTGTCTAAAAAAATCTAGTGTGTTCCAGTATGATTAAACATATTTTTGTTAACTTACAACCAAACAAGACCCAATTGCAAACCAGAAAAATGCTGGTGACATAAGTGCACTTGCTGGGAGTTCAGGAAGATCTTCTCCTTCTCCTTCAGGTGGTACAACAGTGGTTTCATTGTTAGTGGTAGTAGTAATTTTGAGTCTCTCGGATAACCAGAAGGTATAGACAAATAAATAAGGTGTGGGGAGAAAAAGTTAATCCATATAGAAAATTGAATTGGGAATTATGATGTCTGGTCGATACTTTTTTTTGTTAAACTGGTGCTTTCTGCTATGACTTCAGGTATCTTACAAAAAAGTGAACAGCTGAAAAATTGAATGTCACATTTTTGAAAATAGAAACATCGGGAGGGTGTGAGTGGGCTCTGTTTCACCCTGTTTAAATGATCTTCTTGGACCTGAATACATTGTAGGGTGTTTCTGTTGGAAGAACAATCATTAGAAGATTAGTCATGTGATATTCATAAAACAATCATTAAGTTGAACTGTTATTCTTTTTCCAACATCAAAAGAAGTTCAGACTTTCAACAGTTGATTCAACGATTATCTATATTTTGTCATGTAGACTAGCGCGCTTTGCGCGCTAGGTCAGAGTTACGCGGCCTGCGGCCGCGGAGCCGGGTGCAGTCACAATAACCAGTGCAGTACTCCGCACCAGCCAGGCTGGCGCTTCCCAACTGGTGCAATCACAATAGCCGCGGCTCCGCCGCGGACCCGCGTAGTCACACTCCTCACCAGCCAGGCTGGCGCGTCCCTAACTGGTGCAATCACAATAGCCGCGGCTTCGCCGCGGACCCGTGTAGTCAAGTGGCACGGGTGCCCAGCAAGGCTGGCCTCGCTCGCTTCGCTCGCTCCGGCCCGCCTTGCTGGTGGGTCAGGGCCTTCGGCCCTGACTCTTAAGAGTTTTACGGCCAGCGGCCGTGAAACCTGTGTTAAAGCTGTAACTCTGTTTTGAATTGCCTCTGGGAAGTGACCTCACTCACAGTCGTAAATCAACCCTCCCCTCCCTCCCCCCTCCTGCCTGCAATTGCAAGGGAGGAGATGTCAACTTTGGACCCGGTTTAGAGGGTGATGTGGGTAGAAAATGATATCGATATTAATATGGTTGGAAAGAGGAGAAAAAGCTCTATCGATTTCATAGAAAAAATTTGGAAAAAAGTCAAAAATGAAAAAAAAATTTTTTAGTGTCATCAGAATTTTGGGTTTTCTCTACAACTCTGTGGAAACTTATCGGATCAGGCTCAACTTTTGTTTTCCAGTAGATAATAATTATTTAAGATATTTGAACATGTTTAGAGCTCAACTTTAGTGGAAAAATTTTTCAAAATCCAATTTTTCCCGATCCTGCAGTACTGAAACGACGGTTTTTTGAGTTTTTGACCAATTTTTTCTGAAGAAACCCCAGATGAAATTTATATCAATCGATAGAGATTTTTTTTCTCTACATTTCCTTATGGTTTCCTCCCCCAATATCAAAAATTTTGGTCGATTTTTGGGCCACTTTAATATTTGGCGGAAAAAGGGGGGAAAACTGCACACTTTGTTTTATCGCGAGAGCCTTCAAACTTATCGGGAAACTGAAGATGTTTTCTTTTTCTACATAGTCTAATTACCCCAGAAATGAATTTTCAGACCGATCCGACATTCCTAACCGGAGTTATAGGCCGGAAAGTGAAAATTTGAAAATTTTCAAAATTTCGAAAATTTTTACTATTTTTGGTCCAACTTTTTTCTTTTTACAGATATCATCTCCGTTCTTTTTTGTCTTCCTTAAGGAGGCTATTGCCTATCTTTTAAGCCAAAGAACGTCGAAAAATGTTAATTTTGAGCCCCGTTATAAGAGGGATAAGCCGGTGTACACCCCCAAAAAGAGGCGAAAAAAGGGTAGGGCCCACTAAAACCGTCTTAGCTCGGGCAAATTTTTAGGTATCAATCCCAAAATTTAATACGATGACGGGACAGCGATTTGCAAAAAAATGAGCCGCGAGCGAAAGAAAAATCTCAAGTTTGAGCTGAGTTATAACCATTTAAAAAAGTGTGACATTTGCGTTACAAAAATTTTCACAAAAAATTCGACATTTGATGACGTCACAAAATCGACACGCGCGGACCAACGCTATTTGAGAGAAGAAGGGGGCTGACTAGCGCGCTTTGCGCGCTAGGTCAGAGTTACGCGGCCTGCGGCCGCGGAGCCGGGTGCAGTCACAATAACCAGTGCAGTAGTCCGCACCAGCCAGGCTGGCCTCGCTCGCTTCGCTCGCAGCGGCCCGCCTGTCTGGCGCTTCCCTAACTGGTGCAATCACAATAGCCGCGGCTCCGCCGCGGACCTGTGTAGTCAAGTGGCACGGGTGCCCAGCAAGGCTGGCCTCGCTCGCTTCGCTCGCTCCGGCCCGCCTTGCTGGTGGGTCAGAGCCTTCGGCCCTGACTCTTAAGAGTTTTACGGCCTGCGGCCGTGAAACCTGTGTTAAAGTTGTAACTCTGTTTTGAATTGCCTCTGGGAAGTGACCTCACTGAGAGTCGTAAATCAACGCGCCCTCCTCCCCTCCTCTCCTGCCTTCAATTGCAAGGGAGGTAGCGCCAACTTTGGACCCGGTTTAGAGGGTGATGCGGGTAGAAAATGATATCGATATTAATATGGTTGGAAAAAGGAGAAAAAGCTCTATTGATTCCATAGAAAAAATTTGGAAAAAAGTGAAAAATGAAAAAAAAAATGTTTAGTGCCGAAAAAATTTTGGGTTTTCTCTACAACTCCGTGGAAACTTATCGGATAAGGCTCAACTTTTGTTTTCCATTAGATAATAATTATTTAAGATATTTGAACATGTTTAGAGCTCAACTTTAGTGGAAAAATTTTTCAAAATCCATTTTTTTCCGATCCTGCAGTACTGAAAAATCGGTTTTTTGAGTTTTTGACCAATTTTTTCTGAAGAAACCCCAGATGAAACTTATATCAATCGATAGAGATTTTTTTTCTCTACATTTCCTTATGGTTTCCTCCCCCGATATCAAAAATTTTGGTCGATTTTTGGGCCACTTTAATATTTGGCGGAAAAAGGGGGGAAAACTGCACACTTTGTTTTATCGAGAGCACCGTCAAACTTATCGGGAAACTGACGACGTTTTCTTTTTCTCCATAGTCTGATTACCCCAGAAATGAATTTTCAGACCGATCCGACATTCCTAACCCAAGTTATAGGCCGGAAAGTGAAAATTTGAAAATTTTCATAATTTCGAAAATTTTTACTATTTTTGCTCCAACTTTTTTCTTTTCACAGATATCATCTCCGTTCTTTTTTGTCTTCCTTAAGGAGGCTATTATCTATCTTTTAAGCCAAAGAACGTCGAAAAATCTTAATTTTGAGCCCGGTTATGAGAGGGATAAGCCGGTGTACACCCCCAAAAAGAGGCGAAAAAAGGGTAGGGCCCACTAAAACCGTCTTAGCTCGGGCAAATTTTTAGGTATCAATCCCAAAATTTGATACGATGACGGGACAGCGATTTGCAAAAAAATGAGCCGCGAGCGAAAGAAAAATCTCAAGTTTGAGCTGAGTTATAACCATTTAAAAAAGTGTGACATTTGCGTTACAAAAATTTTCACAAAAAATTCGACATTTGATGACGTCACAAAATCGACACGCGCGGACCAACGCTATTTGAGAGAAGAAGGGGGCTGACTAGCGCGCTTTGCGCGCTAGGTCAGAGTTACGCGGCCTGCGGCCGCGGAGCCGGGTGCAGTCACAATAACTGGTGCAGTAGTCCGCACCAGCCAGGCTGGCCTCGCTCGCTTCGCTCGCAGCGGCCCGCCTGTCTGGCGCTTCCCAACTGGTGCAATCACAATAGCCGTGTAATCACATGAAACGGATGTAGTCACAATAGCCGCGGCTCCGCCGCGGACCCGTGAAATTACGTGGAACGGGCGCCCAGGTTGGCTGGCCTCGCTCGCTTCGCGAGCTCCGGCCCGCCAACCTGGTGAGTCAGGGCCTTCGGCCCTGACTCGTCGGGTGCAATCACAATAGCCGCGGCTCCGCCGCGGACCCGTGTAATCACATGAAACGGGTGCCCAGGTTGGCTGGCCTCGCTCGCTTCGCGAGCTCCGGCCCGCCAACCTGGTGGGTCAGGGCCTTCGGCCCTGACTTTAAAGAGTTTTACGGCCTGCGGCCGTGAAATCTCTGTTAAAACAGTAATTCTGTATTGAGTTGCCTCTGGGAAGTGACCTCACACGTCGTAAATGAACGCGCCCTCCCCTCCCTCCCCCTCTCCTGCCTGCAATTGCAAGGGGGGAGATGTCAACTTTGGACCGGGTTTAGAGGGTGATGCGGGAAGAAATCCATATTGATATAAATATCATTGGAAAGAGGAGAAAAAGCTCTATCGATTCCATAGAAAAAATTTGAAAAAAAGTCAAAAATGAAAAAAAAAATTTTTTAGTGATGAGAAATTTTTGGGGTTTCTCTACAACTCTGTGGAAACTTATCGGATCAGGCTCAACTTTTGTTTTCCATTAGATAATAATTATTTAGGATATTTGAACATGTTTAGAGCTCAACTTTAGTGGAAAAATTTTTCAGAATCCAATTTTTTCCGATCCTGCAGTACTGAAAAAACGGTTTTTTGAGTTTTTGACCAATTTTTTCTGAAGAAACCCCAGATGAAATTTATATCAATCGATAGAGATTTTTTTTCTCTACATTTCCTTATCCTTTCCTCCTTCGATATCAAAAATTTTGGTCACTTTTTGGGTCACTTTAATATTTGGCGGAAAAAGGGGGAAAAACTGCACACTTTGTTTTATCGAGAGAGCCTTCAATTCTATCGGGAAACTGATGATGTTTTCTTTTTCTACATAGTCTGATTACCCCAGAAATGAATTTTCAGACCGATCCGACGTTTCTAACCCAAGTTATAGGCCGGATAGTGAAAATTTGAAAATTTTCAAAATTTCGAAAATTTTTACTATTTTTTCTCCAACTTTTTTCTTTTCACAGATATCATTCTACTTCTTTTTTGTCTTCCTTAAGGAGGCTATTACCTATCTTTTAAGCCAAAGAACGTCGAAAAATCTTAATTTTGAGCCCGGTTATGAATGGGATAAGTTGGGGTACACCCCAAAAAACAGGCGAAAAAAAAGTAGGGGTCACTGAAACTGTCATAGCTGGAACAGTTTTTCAGCTATCAACTTCCAAATCTGATACGATGACGGGACAGCGATTTGCAAAAAAATGAGCCGCGAACCAAAGAAAAATATTGAGTTTGAGCTGAGATATAACTATTTAAAAAAGTGTGACACATTTTTTGACATTTTTTGTGACACATTTTTTTTGACGCGAAAACGGGGAGATGTATACCTTTGCGATATTAGAGAGGGGGTTGCAGATACATCGCCTCTTTCTGCCCTTATTTGCAACTTCAAAAAGGGGGCGGAGCCAATAGATGATTGATAAACACGCTAATGACAACTTTGAGCTCAATTTTGAGCATGATTCTGGAAGAAAGTGACATTGATATTAATATGGTTGGAAAGAGGAGAAAAAACTCTATTAGATAGGCTTTTCAAATCTGAAAAAAGTCGAAAAACGGAAATCAAATTTTTTTTCAGGTTTCTTCAGGATTTCGAGTTTTTTTTTCACAAAAACTTATCGGATTTGGCTGAAATTATAGATTCCGTTAGATAATAACTGTTTAAGCTATTTAAATATGTTTAGAGCTCAGCTTCAGTGGAAAAATCCATGAGCCATAGACCGACGCGCACTCGTGTCCACTGGATGCAATCGCAAAACGCCATCTTTTGACCGTGTTTGAAGCACGGTTTTGAAAGAAAATGTTATTAATATTAATATTATTGGAAAGAGGAGAAAAAACTTTATTGGATATACTTTTCAAATTTGAAAAAAGTCGAAAAATGAAAATCACATTTATCCAGGTTTTGCCAGAATTTCGAGTTATTTGTCACAAAACTCATCGGATCAAGCTGAAATTATAGATTCCATTAGATAATAACTATTCAAGCTATTTGAATATGATTAGAGCTAAACTTGAGTGGGAAAATCCATTAGCCATAGACCGACGCGCCCTCCTCCCCTCACTATAACTGCAAGGGAGGACATGCCAACTTTGGGCCCGGTTTTGAGGGTGATGCGGGAAGAAATCCATATTGATATAAATATCATTGGAAAGAGGAGAAAAAGCTCTATCGATTCCATAAAAAAAATTTGAAAAAAAGTAAAAAATGAAAAAAAAAATTTTTTAGTGATGAGAAAATTTTGGGGTTTCTCTACAACTCTGTGGAAACTTTTCGGATCAGGCTCAACTTTTGTTTTCCATTAGATAATAATTATTTAAGATATTTGAACACGTTTAGAGCTCAAATTTAGTGGAAAAATTTTCCAAAATCCAATTTTTTCCGATCCTGCAGTACTGAAAAAACGGTTTTTCGAGTTTTTGACCGATTTTTTCTGAAGAAACCCCAGATGAAATTTATATCAATCGATAGAGATTTTTTTTCTCTACATTTCCTTATGGTTTCCCCCCTCAATATCAAAATTTTTGGTCGATTTTTGGGCCACTTTAGTTTTTGGCGGAAAAAGGGGGGAAAACTGCACACTTTGTTTTATCGCGAGAGCCGTCAAACTTATCGGGAAACTGACGACGTTTTCTTTTTCTACGTAGTCTGATTACCCCAGAAATGAATTTTCAGACCGATCCGACGTTCCTAACCCAAGTTATAGGCCGGAAAGTGAAATTTTGAAAATTTTGAAAATTTCGAAAATTTTTACTATTTTTTCTCCAACTTTTTTCTTTTCACAGATATCATCTCCGTTCTTTTTTGTCTTCCTTAAGGAGGCTAATACCTATCTTTTAAGCCAAAGAACGTCGAAAAATATGGATTTTCCGAAAAGATATGGGAGGTATAAGTTGGGGTACACCCCCAAAAACAGCCGAAAAAAAAAGTAGGGGTCACTGAAACTGTCATAGCTGGAACAGTTTTTCAGATTTTCATTTCCAAATCTAATACGATGACGGGACAGCGATTTGCAAAAAAATGAGCCGCGAACGAAAGAAAAATCTCAAGTTTGAGCCGAGTTATAGCCAGTCAAAAAAGTGTGACATGATTTTTGCCTTTTTTTGTGACACATTTTTTTTGACTCGAAAACGCGCAGCGCGCAACTATCCCAATTTTAGAGAGGGGGTTGCAGACTAGCGCGCAAGCGCGCTAGACGAGAGTTACTCGGCCTTCGGCCTCGAACCGTTGCCAGTCACAAAAGGGGTGCAGTACTCCTCAACAGCCAGGCTGGCCTCGCTCGCTCCGCTCGCTACGGCCCGCCTGGCTGGTGAGTCCGTCAAAAAAGTTGTCACAATAGCCGCGGCTCCGCCGCGGACCTGTGTAGTCACACTCCTCACCAGCCAGGCTGGCCTCGCTCGCTCCGCTCGCTCCGGCCGCCTGACTGGCGCGTCCCTTATTGATGCAATCACAATAGCTTGTAGTCACATGAAAATGACACTAAGCTTGGGGGTCCATGCATCCGAAGTCCTCCGTGTTCCACACCTTCTTGTCCTTGTTGTCCTGCTAACGGTGGCCCTCTCGGTGCATGCTTGTCCCCCCTCTAAAAACCCTAAAACCCAAAAAAAAACTTACCTACTTACCCTATTCCTCCATTGCCTCGTCCCTCTCGCTCCATGGTTGTCCGGCCGTCGATACCTGAAAAAATGATTCTTTAGATTAACGAACGGGAAAATACATAGCAAGAAACTTACTTTGGGTTTCCCCTTTGATCCTCGGTCCTCCTCGATGCAGGCCAGTCGGGAAGCGTCGACGAAGAACCTGAAAAAATATTAGCTCCCCCCGAAGGAGGAGTAGCTGCTAAATAAAAAAAGAATAAAACCCCCCCCCCTCTAAAAACCCAAAAACCCAAAAAAAAACTCACCTTCTTACCCTATTCCTCCATTGCCTCCTCCCCCTCAACTACCTCCTCCCCTTCCCCCTCAACTACCTCCTCCCCCGACGGCTCAACAGTATCCTCCAAGAAAGCAGTAGTCAGATTTGAAGCGGAGAGATCCAGTTTTTGGCTGGACATTCCCCACTCCAATTCGTCGTAACTTTCTAGGAGGCTCTGCTTCGCCGCCTTCACTACCTCCAACTCACCCTCTACCCCCTTCAACTTGCCTTTGAGAGAAGCAAGTTGCTTTTCGCAATTGTGTGTTTTCGCCTCCAAATTGAGTTTCTCAGATTTGAGGCCCTCAATTTGGATGTCGCGAAAGCGCACCATCGCCTGCAGCTTGTTTCTCTCCACACTTACCTTTTTCAACTGCTCCTGTAGATCCTTGATCGTGTCCTTCGATGTTGTTTGGATGAGGTGACCATCCAGTTGTACCTGAAATTGGAAGCATTGGGTCTGTATGTGCTGAACACAATGCCGGCTCCGAACAGAAATGTCCGGGTGGTTCGGGATTACCTCCCCACATGTGGAACACTTCTGTTTGGATCCGTCACTGTGTTCAGTTTGAAACTTGAAGAGTGGCTTGTTGTCCATTGCGCGCGAAACTTATCTGAAAAAAAAAAATTGTATTAGGTTATGAGAAAATGAAAGAGAAAAACGGAAAAGGGAGGGAAAGAGGTAAAAAAAAAACAGATCGATCGATGGTCATACGCTATGAGAGGACCACCGTCGTCTGTTTGCAAGAGTAAAAGAATGAATGAATGACTGGTTGGAGGGGCCTCATACATGAGTGACCTACACATAGATGACCCGCCCCCTTTTACAGCCCTTTCTTTCTGCGTCTCTTCATAGGTCACCCTCTTCCTCTTGGGAAAAACCGTCTGTATGGAGACCACTCTTTGCATGCATACAGAACATACACGTTCATTTTAATCATTTATTTGGATTCATTTCTTTACATTTCGAAGAAGATAAGGCTTGTTTGTAGAGAGAAAAAAATTCTTGAATGAATAAAATTCAGTAACATTCTTTCCGTTTATACCCGTTTTATTTATTATTATATTTATTATTATTAATTTAAATTTAGACATTGGAGAGGGGGGCAGACGCTTTAACAACAGCAACAGAAGGGGCGCAACAGCAGATGTAAAACCCAACGCCCACAAACGCTGCTACAACGAATATTAAGATAAGAACAATTATCGCGAGAAGATGATAATACCACGGCCAGGATGGCATGTTACTGAAGATTGCCTGGATGAAGTTGTCCGTCGTGCCTCTTGCCCTTTCGAAAGCTGCTCTATCAATGCTGCGTCCAGCTTCTGTCTGTGCTTTTTCCCATGCATCCATCTTCTCTCGATCTAAATGTGCAATTTGCCTCATAACTTTGATTGGTGTGATCTCCAGCTGATCATGTCTTCCGTAGAATCTTCTGGATCCAATTTCGATAAAACTGTTGTGCGGTGCTCTCAAAAGGAATTGTCCTGAGTTTGGAACGTTGTGGATTGTATGGGATGTTGTCGAATTATTCTCATAAAAAGAATAATGCTGAAAAATAATATTACGAACACTGAAGTGAACATGTACTTACATTTTCTGTAGTGGCCACAGCAGTCGCGTCTCCAAGTTCAGTGGCGAAAACGCCGTCCGGTGTGAGGTTGAAAGAAATAGGGCATTGCTTGTAGTTTTCCAAGGTACAGTTTCCAACTGTTTCTTCACACCCGTAATGGGCCCCAAATTTCCGACAACGATCAACAGAGACAATTGTTCCATTCTCTGTGAAAACTGCAGTTGTTGGCGTGTCGTAGTGGGAGTATGAATTTCCTTGGTGTCCGAACTCTCCAATTGGGGAAACCTAAGAACTCCATTTATGAATTGTTGAACATGAGTCATGTGAAACTAACCATTTTTACTGTACCATATTGCCGTGTGGGGTTTTTCCATCCGCAGATTTCCATTCTGAAATGCGAGTCGTTCTTTCCACAAACCAGAGAAAATTCCATGTTTCGGAGCTCATCGGTACCCATCCTCATATCGAAACCAAGATTCTCGAGGACGGGTAAGACGTCAAGCCCAAAAGTAGAAATTGCTTTCTCGATGTCGCTGCTTTGGAAACCGGCAGCGAGCATTTCATCGAATTCTTTCTTTTTCCTGTCTGCTGTCAGATTTCTCAGTTGCCTGAAAGCAAAAACAAATAAATTTTATGCCGGGACTTTTGTTAAAGCTCACTCTTCTAAAATAGCATTTGCAGCAAGAGTACTGTTGAGAGCATTTGAGTTCTCTGCTACCTGATTTTGCAAAGACATATGCAAACCGAATTGAACAGCATGGAAGGCGAGATAAACAACGCCAACAAGAACAACGCCAACAGTGAAAGGTTCAACCCTTTTCGCTCTGCCTGAACCAAATCTGTCCGCGCCTGGAAATTTTGAATTAAAAATACAACTTTTATTAGAGAAAAGGAAACTCACTGGTGCATTTTTCTTGAAACTTTTTCTTGTAGACTTCATCTCCTTCAAAGTCTAGGGTGATGTCGAGACTTCCACAATGCTTTTCTTGAAAAGCAGGGTTTTCAACATACCCTGGTCCAAGAGGAACAGTGGAATATAGGGTCACAATAGGGACCGCGAATAAGAGAAAAACGAAGATTGGAGACAACTTCATGATTCAGAGTAAGAACGACGACTGCGATTGAGCTAGTTTGTCGAATGACTGACTGAGATAGTGGAGTGAGGTTCGGAGTAGAATGGGGCGGTCCAACCCTCTGAGCAGTTTTCAGATAAGATAAGAGTAAGGACCGACACAAGGTACCCTGTTTCTGCTTGTGTCGGCGAGCCTTTGTTCTTTTTACAGGTCTCTTTGTCGGCGTTTGGTGTACATGACTCTTTGTCGGCGTCTTCTACTTGTATAAACCTAAGTTTCTGGAAAAGAACTAACTCGAAATGGATTTCATTGAAAAAGTGAAAATGTAATTGAAACAAATTACACATCAAAAACAGAGACTGAAATTTCTGGTGCATTTGCATGGGCAAGGCGCAGCCAAATCTACAAGATATCTACAAGTGAACCTTTAAAAATCTGTAAACCTTGAGAGAAAACATTCTGAATTTAATTAATTATTTATTTATTGAAGGAATTTCAAAAACACCGGGTACAATTGAGAAGTTTAGAAAGAAAAATAGCATCAGAAAACATTTTACATCTTCTTCTTCTCGAACACCAAAATTGAGAGACCGCGACCCTCCAAATCAACATGCTTGTGTCTTTCATCGACCGTTGAATCATTGATGCGATACCAATGCCGACTTCCACGAACCCATGCTTCGTAATGTCCTCCTCCTCCGCTTACAGTCGTGTACTCAGAAAATCCGTTGAGCTTCCATTCAGAGCCAAACATCCTAACACGAGATTTTGTTGAAAATTCCGAGAAACTGGCGCCGTTCTGCCACACTCGAACAAAAAGATATTTTCCTTGGTGTTCAACTTGAACATTCTCCCACACGTTGGTTTTTCCGCATTTAGGACACTTTTGCTTTATGTAGTGGTCATCGTATCTTTCGTTGAACACACGTTGAAACAGGTCATCTTGAGGCAATGTGAGTGAGGCAAAATTCTGCAGTTCTTCTGTTGTGCGTTCTTCAACATTGCCACAGTCGGTGCATTTCCGAAGACGGCGCTCAGTAAACTGATGTTCGAGGTTGTTTCCTTCCTCAATCAACGCCTGAAAATAAAGTGGATTAATAGGGGGAAAACTTTAAAAAATGACCAACCTCAATTAGCAACTCGAATGCATCTAAAATATCATGCTGTCCAGTATGATATTGCACAGGAAGAGTTCGCCGCCATTCTACTGAATCCTCAACTTCTCTTCGGAAAATTTTTCCCAAAATCTGCGCACGTGGCTTGGACGAATCTGTGCAACTTCTGATTGTTTTACGAATTTCCGGACAACTGAACAAAAGATTCGCGGTGGAATTCACGAAACAATCGTTCCCATAGTTCTTCAGTTCCAAGCATGGTCCATCTTCGGCTAATATGGGGAATCGTTGACCTACTCTCTTTCTATAGTCTTTCAAGAACTCGGCAGCACTGCTCTTTGGACGACGTTCCTTCGATCTTTTTGAGTTGTCGAATTGACTGTTCTCCTCTACAGACATGTCCGAGACGTGCTCAACATCATCATCATCAATTTTTCTGTGCTTCTTCTTGCGGAAACTTTCGGTGACTCGTTGCTTTAATCGGTTGAAAAACGATAAAGCACCAGTTTTAGGAACGTCAAGCGAATTCGGATCCTCTGAGGTGTTGGCATCCATTGCTTCATCATCATCATCATCATCAGAAAAATCTGAAGAAGATGCTGAAGAAGAAGAAGAAGCAGTGAAAGAAATGATGGATTTGGCATCTTCATCCTCATCGATGTCTGGTTGTGGTGGTGGTGGTGGTGGTTTCAACGACTCCAACAAATCCTCGACACGATCATCTCGTAGAATATCCTTGTAGACAATGTTGCGAACCAACATTCCAATTCCGTTGAAGTCGTCGTCTTTTGGAGAGTAGGTTCTTCTCGTATGCCAGAGTTTGAAGTCGGCTGATCTCTTCACTCTGGACATGGCAACGTAAAGTTGACCATGAGAGAAAACTGGGGAATGAAGCACCAAACCGCATCGTTCAAGTGTTTGCCCTTGACTTTTATTGATTGTCATGGCATAGGCCAAGCGGATAGGGTATTGGAGGCGCTTGAACCCGCAATTTTTCGCTCCTTTTCCAGTTGCTGAGAGAAGCATACGGTGAAGATATACTTTTGGAGGTGAGTTGTGGCGGGGATTGTTGACGGTACAGTAGATAATCTGGAAAAATTAAATTATATATGTAATTGATTCGAAATATTCAAAACTTACATCGTCACCAAATTTCTCAACCGTGAGCCTCGTTCCATTACACAGACCTTGCTCAATAGAGATATTACGCATAAGTACAACTTGAGCGCCAACTTTCAATCGGAGTCGATGTGGTGGCATTCCTGATGGAGTTTCAGATGCAAATATGGCTGCATCAACTGCCATTCCATTATCCTTATCAGGGGTATCCAAGGAAAGGAATTCACGACATGGACTATCTAATTTGTCCAAAATCACCTCGTTGAGACGGAGAGCCGTTTTGTTATCGACGGTCAAAAGAGCCGAGTTCTTTGTCATATTGTTCATCAAGTTGACGTTCGGGAACACCCAATCGGCCAGTGCTCGATCACTACGACGTTCAATGTTCTTGTTTGGGATGAAGACCATTTTACGTTTCTCGTCGATATAATTGGCGCCATCACCAATTGCCAGAATCCGCTTAGCGTACTGAGGGTCTTCTTGTGCACGCTTGTTCTGCGTGAGTTTGAACTTTTCAATGCTTTTCCACAACTCGGTGTTTTTGATGACAAAGTTGGTGACTCCGAAGCCCTTAACTCCATCAACAATTGGAAGAGTTTGACGCCAATCTCCTCCCATGATGATCTGCACGCCTCCGAAGCTGAGAGTGTTGTTTTTCAATTGCTTGAAAAGAGTGTCAACAGAGTAGATAATACGCCGATCCGACATGCAAACTTCGTCCCAAATGATGCAACCGATTCTCCGGAGATGTTCAGCTGAAAGTGATAATAATTAAGTTGAGGCCGAAATTCTGGTTATGATAAAAAAAAACTCACCTTCAGGAGATTCCAACGCAATTTTGCAAACCATCTGACCGTGAACTTCCAATGGAATCGAGAACTTTCTGTGAGATGTAACTCCGTAAGGCAGGAGACTTGCCGCAATTCCAGCATGAGAGACACATGCTGTCTCGATTCCTTCAGCGGAGTTGAGATGATAAATCGTCTCATAACAGAACGTTTTTCCAGTTCCTCCTGGTCCTTCCACGAACATCATTCTGTCACGATCACTTGGGGACTTCCTCATCTCAATAGCTCTGTCGACCACAACCTTTTGTTCAGGATTCAGCTTTGCAAGCATCTCATTTCCGATACGTTTGTGCTCTTCTGCTGAAAGTCGACCCCCTTCTGGATTGTCAACATCATCATTTGCGTCAAAGAAGACGGGTACTTGGTCTCTTTTGAAACTACTTTCCAGCTCAAAATCACCAAGTCCCATACCATGACGCTTCAGGAGGAATTCGATGTGGCGCAGAGCGTGGGCCTTTTTCTGTTGCTCGGTCCATTTCGTGGTATTATTGACAAGATCTATCCAATGCTTTTCCCAGAGTTCTTTAGGATTTGCCGGCGCACAGTGCACAAGGATGCTGGCGTAGAAGCGGCGGCATTCGATTGGATTTTTGGTCTGAGCAATTTCGGTAAGCGCAAGATCCCATTCAATGTCTCCATTCATCAAACCACGAGCTCTTGCCGCTTCTAAACATGTTGGGTATGTAGTTCCACGGAAATGTCTC
>GL379809.1:250052-262053 GCA_000143925.2 Caenorhabditis brenneri
TCGTCCTCGTCATGTTCTTTTTTACTTGATTTCGGAGCCTTTTCGAACAAAGCAGTTTCGCACACTCTTTTCAATTCATCATCATTCAGCGTATTGTAGTACTTCTCCGGCTTCCTGTGCTCTTTCAACAACTCATTCAGATGTGCTTTAACTCGGTCCATGAACAAGGGTTTTTTTTGTTGTGGCCCCAGTCTCTCATACTTACGAAGACCCCATCCACCAATGGCGTCCGGGAAGAAAAGGGGGTAGCACATTTGATCACATAAATCCGAATAGACGGAAAGTGGTTTTTGAGGCTCATCTCTTGGGTTTTTTGGGTAGATGACACGACCCACACGGAGAGCTGCGTGAGCCTCAATGTCCCAGGTGTAGGCAACAGTAATGTACCCTTTGTTCATCCGAGCTGGCCGAGCATACACTCCATTGTGTGCTTTCAGAGCTTTCAAGTCAGCGGTGCTCAACTCATCTGGTGGCACAATTCGGAATCTAATGCGAGCTTGTTGAGCGAGTTTCTTGGCCTCACGGTCTCTTTCGAAATCTTGCTCAAGCTCTGCCATTGTTCTGAACGAATCGTACAGTCTGTTGTGCTTGTTCATATATTTTTGGATGTCCAAGAATATATTCTTAAGCTGAGCGTTGTGGTAGCCTTGGATAGTTTCGTATCGGGCTGTTGCAACTTCCTCATTGTCACAGCTCAATATGATGAAGTTAGCATACGCATGCTTATCACTGTTTGGATGAAGTGCCGACGGGTGACAACTAACCATCCCTTTGATTTTCAGTGATTGAATCCCTCCTTTCGCTTGAGTTTGCCTGTTGTATCGAATGCTGGCCATCGAAAACGCAGCGTTGGTCTGTAAAAAAATTAGCGATTAAATTGGAAACTTGTGTTTAAAAAATTACCTGGATGAGGAAATTCCTGTAGTTTCCTTTGAAAAGTTGTCGAATTTCTTCTGGAATTTGCTTGAGTGGCTCGATCCAAATTGCGCCATTTTTGCAACATGACCACGTTCTCTCTCCTTCGAAGGAGAGTGCTCCACAATACGGGCAAGAAACAGTGAGATCTCCAATATCAAGAATATCTGGATATGGATCACGATCTGTTTCTGTGATTGGTGGTGGAATTCCAGACTTTTTGTTCTTCTTATTGGAGGCAGCTCCTGATGTTGATGATGGAGATGATGGTTGGGATGGGTACAATGAAGAATGAGTCGAGTTTGATCCGAAACTATCAAAAAGGTTCAAGACGTTTTCGGATGCATTCAGTGGATCGTATGGAGTGGCTTCGGAAGGATAGAATGAATTCAAGTGGAATTTTTCCAGTTTCCGAGAAATGTACTCTTCGACGGTACACACGGTGCCATCTCTCACCCAAAGAGGCTCATCATCATAATCCAACCAATACTGTTCAATATCATTCGGATTGACTATTGGATATGATGGATTGATGATGTCAGCGCAATCACGTCTGAAGAAGCGGTTTCTCAAAGATCTTTCGATTTCAAGATCTTTGGAATAATGCAGCATGTAACGGTATTCGTTAAGTGCTTTGGTGCATTTGTCGAGGTGACGTTTAGCCTCTTCCTTTTCTTTTCCCTCTTTTGATGCACGTGCATATTCGAGTGTGGCTGAGAGGCGAGCATCTTGCAGTTTCTGGGTTCTGCTATCGATTCCAGCCTCGATTTCGAAGTCGAACTGTTTGGCGTCATGGTGTTCAGGAGACATCTCTTCGCCGACAACTCCGCTGAGCTCATAATCCTCAATGAGTCCGAGCAGCGCTTGATGCTGTCTATCGAAAACTGCCGGCCGAGAATTAAGCCAGATCAGAACACTGTTGTTGATGATGTTCTGAAGCGCATCTTTGTTGGGAACTGAGCGTTGCTTGCTCTCTTCGGAAGTGCGATGAAGGAAAACCGCATTGTAACGTTCTCTGATGTCTTTCACAAAGTTCTCGTTATCTTCGGAATTGAGAACAAACTCGCGTTCTCCGAGAAGCCACCGATCCATGATGATGTCTGGGTAGCTCAATTTGGTCATGAAAACCATCATTTTTTCATGGTGACCATTTTCCAGTGTACACTGGCATGAGAAAGGGGCATCTGTAAATTATGAGGAGTTATAAACTTGAAGCTTGAGCAGCTTGTTATTGAAACTTACTTTCGATTGTGTCGTTCCACATCTTGACCACTTCAGAGTGCAATTGACGGTGTTGTTTGAAAAGCCTTTTCCGCTCCTTGTATTGGTCTGACCGACGATCCAAATCGAGAGCGTCTGGAAAAGAGTTACTTAGAAAAGAATTAACTAAAAAAAAACAGTGAAATTTTAAAAATCTTAAAAGAATCTTTACCTCCTGTGTGCTCTTGGAAGTACATGTGGTAGTTTGAGACGATCCAAAGGTTGCGGAGAATTTGATTGGAACCGCAGAAGTTTCTCATATCGAAACGAATATCCAGGAGAACTGGATTTCCTCCCAAACAAACATCTTCAGGCACACCATTTTGAATATGCTCTTGAGCCATGAGAAGTTGTCCATCTTCTTCTGGTAGAATCCGGAATGGAGTTTCTCTTCCTCCAGTGCGCTGTTTCATCTGTAGATGAATATTCCTGAAATAGGTGTAAATTGGAACTAAAATTCGTAATGGGTAAACTCACTCCATAACACGTTTGCTCTCTTTAGCATGTCCATGACAATGTGAAGCTTTCAACGCTCTCCAAATCATATCAGTTCCAGGAATCGTTGCATAATGATTCTTTTCTTTGAGTTGGTCAAAAACATGTTTCTCGAACCTCAGGTAGTCAATTGTAGTCCACCGGTTGAGATCGAACTCTCTGACGTAAGAGAACATTTTGACAACCTCCTTGTAGAGATACATGTCTGGGATCACAAGATAAATCAGCTTGAAATTGGTTTCCTTAACTGCATGCATATAAGCAAAGACAGTTTGAAGGAAGATGGCAGCTGAACGTTTTGCACAGACTCCCAACCCAAGAAGTGGGAAAGCAATACTTTGATGATAGAGTCTATCAGACTTCAGGAGACATGACAAATACGAAGCACGCAAATGAGCTTCTGTCACAACGGTGAACTGTTCCTTCTCGATAACTGGAGGTGCAACATGAACCGAATGTTTGCCGAAAGTTCGGGTTCTTTCACGGTCATCTGAGTTCCAGTTAAAAACAGTAGCACCGTAGCTGTTGATCTCTTTCTTGTTGTCATCATCAGTCAGGAATTCTTCGAAAAGTGCTCTCAGCTCCTGATCGGTCGTACAGAAGTTTGAAGAGAGCCGTTGCAAGAGCTTTGATTGGTCAAAGGTTCTGTAGTGTGGAATGACGATAGCGTCGGTCTCCACTTTGAACAAGTCAATGAACGCAAATCGAACTTTACATTCGCGCTTTCTGTAACGATCAGGCAGATCACGAGATAGCTTCTCCTTTAATACCATTTCTTCTTCTGAATCAGACGAAATCTTATCTGATACACATGGCTTTTTGTTTGGATTAGCTGGATTGACTGTTGTTGGCTCATCGACTATAACAGATTTTCTTTTGCGGTCACCTACGAGAGTATCAATTACTGCACGCAGTTTGGCTTTCTCTTCGGCTTTCTTTTCTTTCGATTTCTGTGCCATACGCTTATTGTACTCTCTTTTTTCATCCTTGTTCATGTCTTTGATTTTCTTTTTGCTGGGCTCTGGTACAGCATCGGATGAAGCACTGGCTGCAGCTTCTGAAAACATTGCGAAAAACAATAAAGTTGGGCCGTGAATTAATTAGTTACCTTTTTCTTGTTTCTTCTTTGCTCGGGATTTTCGTTGCCTCTCGGCAGCTTTGGCTTTATTAATGTCTTCGATAGAATTGACAGAAGAAGGCGTTGGAAGTTGTGCATTGATTCCCTCAGAAACTATTTCAAGTGGGGTCACCGTAGAACTTTCAGCTGGCTCTGTATCAACAATTGAATTGGATTCAGCTTCTGAAACGCAAGATAGATAAAATCAAGTCAAATATTAGATGGAAAGGTTACCTTTTTCTGCCTTCTGCTTTGCTCGAGAAGCGCGTTTTCGTTCCGCTGCATTCTTTCGTTGCTCTTCAGTCGTGGGTTTCTTTGGACGGCCCATAGTTGGATGAAAAGCAAGTTGAACAGGATCGTAGAATAAGAATAAATGTAGAATTAGAATAAATCACGTAACGTGAGTGATCGAATGAGATCAGAATGAGTAGTCTGTGGGTTGGAGTCTCCCGCAGTTTCGAATATTTTAAGATAAGATAAGAAAGTTCGTGTACAAGGGGGAGTCTGCGGCGGCTCACCTTTGTTATCCCCCCCCCCCTTTTGCTTTTGGTGTACATGAAAAATATAAGAGATGAAAGGGTCGGCCGCCGTTTTCTCATTTGGTGTACATCTTCATAGTGTAGACGCCGGCTCACCTGTGTTCATTCTCAGAACACTCGCTTTCTTTCAGAGTAGTTCTGTCATTCATTCCTTTCTATTTTTCAGTTTATGGAAGAATAATGAGGATTTTCTTGTTTTTTATGCAAGTTTTGATGCTCCAAAATGCTTGCGGTCATGTTACCACAGTGAAATCAGGAAAAGGCTATTTGGAAGACAATGGAACAAGAACATATGGAGAAATCAGAATGGTAATTGACTTTTTATGCATTGAAAATTGAAAATTATATTTTTAAGGTGGCGCCTATCGGTAACTTCTTATATGATGGTCACGTTTATGGATATTACAATCTTCCTCGTTTTGCATTGTTGTCCTCTTCAGGTTTAATATCTGTGAACAATTGTGAAAAAGTTGGTAACCATTTTCACTGTCAACCCCACACAAGCGCATGTAACATTAATAACTATACAAATTGTGGAATGTTACTGAAGAAGACTCCAAACAACATCTTCTCTACAGAACTTGGTGATTCAACTTTTATTGCTACTACTCTACCAGTAAGTTTGAATTGTTCATACTAAACTATTATTTCTTTTTCAGTATTATGAATTATTTCGGAATAAAAGTTCAGAAGGAGAGTATCAGGATGTTCCTCGTTCTCGTCATTTTCTCTTTCAAGCACCACGGAACTATTTTATCCAGTTCAATACCCAACCTGTTCAAAAGTTTTATGGACGCCATTCTGAACTCGTTCTGAAGATTATAAGAGCAACGGAGAACTGTCATGAGCTTAACCACGCAAAAATAGATGAAGCTAATGAAAACAGCAAAGCGATTGGCACCCAATTGAACGATGAAGATCTGCACACGCTTCATGGACATTACGGATACTTTGTCGACTCCGATACCTTACTACACCTGTTCAAATGGAAACCTGTACTAATGTACTCTTTGTCATTCATTCTCGTGAGCTCTTCTTTTGCATTGATTGTTTCATTACTTGTTTGCTGTTATCACTTTTTCTATCGTGAGCAGAAAAAAGGCTGCAACAAGAAATTAGCTTTTTCTGAAAGTGAAATACTCGGCTTTCAATGTATAAATTGAGGACGCTCTCTCTTTCTCTCTCTCTCTAATGTTCAATGAATTTGTTTTTCAATGAAAGATTTTCCTTCAAAACATCAATGCTGTTGATTATGGTAGACATAAGGAAACCAAAAATAGAGAAAAATTTATTCATCAAAAGTTTTAACAACTGGAGTAGGACATAAATAACATTATTGGGCAACAGAATAAATGAGATGAGTGATTTGACAAAAAATGACTTCTAACTTTATCGCTTGATGAATAGGTCATCCTCTGAAACTGCTTCTCTGAATAATTGTCTAAAATCTGTGGAAAAAGAAGATATTTGGCTTTTCATTCTGATTTTTTCTAACGCCTGTCTGAAAACTGAATGTGTGAATTTCTATTGTAATGTTAATCTTATTGTTCATCATTTATTCTCACTTCTCTTTAACAAACTAAATAGCGTCATATGCGGAGCGTCGTTGTTTCAAATTCAAATGTCTGCTGATGACGTCAGAGAAAAACAACAATAACAACACAAACAGCCACTTGACCTCTGACCTGTCACCCATCAATCATCCACATCGCCTCTTTCTGCCCTCGTTTGCACCTTCAAAAATTCAAATGTTTGCTGATGACGTCAGAGACAAACAACAACAACAACAACAACAACACAAACAGCCACTTGACCTCTGACCTGTCACTAATCAATCATCCACATCGCCTCTTTCTGCCTTTGTTTGCAACTTCAAAAAAGGGGCGGAGCCTGTAGATGAGTGATAAACACGCTAATGACAACTTTGAGCTCAATTTTGAGCATGATTCTGGAAGAAAGTGATATTGATATTAATATGGTTGGAAAGAGGAGAAAAAACTCTATAAGATAGGCTTTTCAAATCTGAAAAAAAGTCGAAAACCGAAAATCACATTTCTTTCAAGTTTTTCCAGAATTTCGAGTTCTTTTGGCACAAAAACTCATCGGAATCAATCTGAAATTATAGATCTCATTAGATAATAACTATTTGAGTTATTTGAACATGTTTAGAGCTAAACTTGAGTGGGAAAATCCATGAGTCATCAACCGACGTGCCCTCCCCTCCCTCCCCCCTCCTGCCTGCAATTGCAAGGGGGAGATGCCAACTTTGGGCCCGGTTTAGAGGGTGATGCGGGGCGAAAATGATATCGATAATAATATGGTTGGAAAGAGGAGAAAAAGCTCTATCGATTCCATAAGAAAAATTTGAAAAAAAGTCAAAAATGAAAAAAAAAAATTTTTAGTGATGAGAAAATTTTGGGTTTTCTCTACAACTCTATGAAAACTTATCGGATCAGGCTCAACTTTTGTTTTCCATTAGATAATAATTATTTAAGATATTTGAACATGTTTAGAGCTGAACTTTAGTGGAAAAATTTTTCAAAATCCAACTTTTCCCGATCCTGCAGTACTGAAAAAACGGTTTTTTGAGTTTTTGACCGATTTTTTCTGAAGAAACCCCAGATGAAATTTATATCGATCGATAGAGATTTTTTTTCTCTACATTTCCTTATGGTTTCCTCCCCCGATATCAAAATTTTTGGTCACTTTTTGGGCCACTTTAGTTTTTGGCGGAAAAAGGGGGGAAAACTGCACACTTTGTTTTATCGAGAGAGGGGTCTAACTTATCGGGAAACTGATGATGTTTTCTTTTTCTACATAGTCTAATTACCCCAGAAATGAATTTTCAGACCGATCCGACATTCCTAACCCGAGTTATAAGCGGGAAAGTGAAAAAATTTTTTTTTTCAAAATTTCGAAAATTTTTACTATTTTTGCTCCAACTTTTTTTTTTCTTCAGATATCATCTCCGTTCTTTTTTGTCTTCCTTAAGTAGGCTATTACCTATCTTTTAAGCCAGAGAACGTCGAAAAATATGAATTTTGAGCCCGGTTATGAGAGGGATAAGTGGGGGTACACCCCAAAAAACAGCCGAAAAAAAAAGTAGGGGTCTCTGAAACCGTCATAGCTGGAACAGTTTTTCAGATTTCGATTTCCAAATTTAATACGATGACGGGACAGCGATTTGCAAAAAAATGAGCCGCGAACCAAAGAAAAATCTCAAGTTTGAGCTGAGATATAACTATTTAAAAAAGTGTGACACATTTTTTGACATTTTTTGTGACACATTTTTTTTGACGCGAAAACGGGGAGCCGTATACCTTTGCGATATTAGAGAGGGGGTTGCAGATTAAAACCTGAAACATAGAACATTTCCCCATCTTCTTGATTTTTAAAGAATGACAACTGAAGCAGGTGAATTTGTTCTTTTGTCATCTGAACTTCGTCAGCGCCATCAATCTTTTAATCTCTTTGGCTCATGAATATATGACGAATTCTAAACAATTCAAACAGGAATGAAAACAACTTCACTTTCAGCACGGATATGGATTATGTACTATTCAGATATTTATTTATTTTCAGATTCGGTTCTGGATAACGTTTTTAGATTCCAGCATCTTCAGATTGAATACACGTATTGAACTTATCAATCGCGCCGAGACCAATGTGCTACCGTAGTCTCGCTGCGCCTTTAAATCCTCATTCACTTCAAGAAGAATTTTTTTTCGAGACAACGATTTTCTTCAAATCATATGTTGCTTTCAACTTTTTTTTTGCTAAACTCGTTCAAAATGTTAATTTCGCTGTTGTTTTCGAAATTTATTGTTTATCCAGTCTTGAGTTTCAATAAAAAACCGACAGTTTAGTGATTTGGACCAAGACTTTTGATTTGGCATTCTCCGATCGAAGTATCAGTGTTTCATTCAATGATATCAACTTTTTCGTCAGCGTGTACTGCTTTCCGTTTTCATTTTTTCGTCCATATTGATCTACCATATTCAGATGCCGGCATCGCTCGGAGCAGATTACAACGAATCGGTGAATGACTCGAATGACAGTGTTGATGATCAGGTATTTGATTTCGTATGAGCTGTTCAACATTTCACTTTTTTTTCAGAAATGGGGCAAACTGTTCCCGAAATGCGTCGCCGATCCAAAAAATTCGGCAATCTTCATGACCAGAGCAATGTATGTAGCATTCTCGCTAATTCTTCATAGACGAGGCATTCTAAGTCAGGAGCACTTTTCGAAAAATTATATCACTGGTTAGGATCAATTGTTTGAAATTTTGTACAAAATCATATGATTTACAGAGAAAGTGAAATGCATGGCTTTGTCCTTCGTTCATGAGAATGCTCGTCATATAGCTGAACAAATAAAAAACTGTGGTGAAGCGATAAGGTTGGGATACCTCAAGGAAATCTCCCTTGTAATCGCCGATAATGTTGACGATGTCGAAGCTATTGAAGTCTACGCATTCAAATTTCACTATTTCAAAGATGGAAGAGTTTCGGCCGAGTTAACAACAAAGGGCGACTCAGAAACTCCAACACCCGTGGAGAAGCTTACACAGCTTGAGTACATGGGCAGTGGATCTGTTCGCGATCAACTTGTGATGTTGGCGCGTAGCATCATCTATCTATGCCAGAAAATCCTCGATCCATTGCCATCAGTCTATGCTGCCAATTTCCGTCTCCATTTTACTGACGACGCACCTGATGACTTCAAAGTGGCAGGATTCGATTCTTCAAGCACATTCTACACGCTTCCGGAAGATACACAGTCAGCTTCAATTGGCCAGTTGCGCCCAGGTTATCACGGAGCTGTCATCGATTGCGCTAGCACATTGATGAACGACGCGTATCAAGCCGAGTCGAAGCTCAAGCGTCACATAGACAAAATAGCAGATATACTAGGATATCACGCCAATAACACATTCTATTCGACAATGGACACCAGTGATCAGCCGGATCCGACACAAACGACAAGTGATGCTGTTCCGAGCGAAAGTCCGAATAACACAATGGAAGCGTTGGCGGTAAGTGAAACATATTTCTACTGAATAACTTTATTTTTTTTTCAGAATCGAATGGAATCTACCAACGTCGCAACACCGGAAAAGCTCAAGAAAGAGTCACCGAAAGCGGAAAAGAAGACCACTCGTCGTGGTGCCGCTATCAAAACATCTCCATACAAGAAAACACGTACCCGTAAATAATAGTTTTATTGCTTGTGCTTTTTAATATTTATTGTATTGTTCCCCCCAAAAGCATCATGTCATATTAGCGAATCACTGATTCTTTCAATCTTGTCCCATTTTCATCATGTAAAATTCGTTAGTTTACAAAGCCAGTAGGTAAATCTTTGTTTTTTAATTGTTTATTTTCAAAAACATCTCAACTGGAAGCAACTTAAGAAGTATCTTCCGTCACTGAAACTCTGTTTGCTTTGACAGTGCACCCATAGAAACAACTTCTCAACGCGATTCGATAATTATCAACCACAAAGAACAATGGAAGAGGATCAACCGCCGGGTAAACTGCATAAAAAAGAGTGGCTAGTTTGCTGAACGATTCAATGTTCACATTGAAAGCTGGTAAAATCAAGAAGCTTCCGATGGGAAGATACATAAGAAGGATTGGAATGATTGCCTGCAATTCGATAATTCATGGAAGCTCATGCATTTCTATCTACCACCTGAAATACCAACGCCGTATATAGTTGCTTCTGCAAACTTCTAGTGAACACAGATTCCCCTTCTTTCGGCAAGTGAGATATTCTCCGATAACTAAGGTAACCATAATAAGAAACAATACCAAAAGAAGTTGCTTTGATTAAAAAAAATATAGTGACAGCGATATAACTTGAAACAACAACTTCCATCTCTCCCTTACTGTTAGTTTTCCAATAGGACGAACCTATATAGATAACATATTTCATATCGAGATTATAATGAAGTAAAAAACTGGCTCTGGAAATAAGAAAAGGTTTGAATTTTACAAAGAAACAAGTTGCAAGCACCTCAAAAACTCAGTAGTTTCTTCAGTTGGTGCAACGAAAATCTGAAGAGTAGCTCCCCAAATAACACCACATAGAATGGGAATAGCTAGCCAAATGATCAGGTATCCACCTTCGAAATATGCAGTTCTACCCTTTCTAAAGCACGATGAATAAGGTAACAAACAAAAAATAAGAGGACTTGCCGTTCAAGAGCAAAGTACCTGAAGACGAAATGAATGGCGAAGAAGGTGATGGTGACTCCGAAGCAAGCACAAAGAAGGACTGAAAATTTATTCAAAATGCAACTTCAAACCTAAGTAATGTGACTAACGCAACAAAACATATTGAACCTTTGAAAACAGTTCTGATTCACTCTTCCGCATTAGTAGACAAGCACTTGTTCCATGAGCATGAATAAACTGAAAACACCTGTGTTCAGAGCAGTATATCTCGGTTGTCTTTAAAGTTATCAGAAAGTTTTCAACAAATAAAATGTTTGAAATTCCTTGCTTAACTTTTCTTTAGTTGACAACTTTTTTATAACTTCAAAGGCAACTGAGATAGCCTGCTCTGAACATAGTGGCCTTTAAAACAAACTCACCGGTCCAACAACCACATCCAACGTTGAAAAAAACATTGCAAAACCCGAAAAATAAATCATCAAGTACCGATAATTCCCCATCTTTTTTGGTGACTTTGTCATGATTAAAACAATCAAAATCGAATTGAAAAACAGTGAAGAGAAGAAGGAAATCCATTGCACAAAGTTCTTGAGCTTCTCGTAGTTTGACATGTTGCTTTGAATATTTTCTGTTATGATCTGAGAACTGAAAACAGGGAAGAAGAAGTCTGAAAATGAGATGATGTATGGAGCACAAAGATGATAAACAGAGTATGACAAACTAGTGTTTTTTTCGTTTCTCAGAGCTTCTAATGAGATAGTCTTATAAAGTAATTTCCTGTCTTTGTGTATGAACAGTTTCCGGTATGCAAGTCAGAAAAAAAATAATCAAGAAAGTGCAAAGAATGTATTTGTACCGGAAAATCAAACATCAGATTTGAAAAATTAGATGAGGGTTTCTATCATTAATATAGTGCAGTGGAGAAGTCAGCTACTGATAAATTACTGTAACTATGTGATCATACAGTACACCCAGTATCTTCAGAACAGTATACCTCGGTTGTCATTGAAGTTATCAAAAAGTTTTTAAATAGTAAAATGTTTGAAATTCTGGCAAATACTCATTGACTGCAGGTCTCATTGACTACATTTACTCATTGACTGCACAGTCTCATTGACTGCAAGGTCTCATTGACTGCAAATTGCTCATTGACTGCACTGTGCTCATTGACTGCAAAGTCTCATTGACTGCAATTTGCTCATTGACTGCACCATGCTCATTGACTGCTAAGCCTCATTGACTGCATTTTACTCATTGACTGCGCTCTGACTGCTTTATCATAGGACAATCTTTCTTGAATTATTCCACATTACAACTGTTCCAACAACATAGGTTTTTAAAACAGTGCTGTTTTGTTCACTGAAGTGAGATTTACCCTAATTCACTACTTTTTCCTCTGTCTTTACCAATTTTGTTAATTATTGTATAATAGGCTTAGGTCTAGAGCAAACAGTTTTCCTTGATCTGTAGAATTTTGATCAGTTACTTCCCGA
>GL379809.1:262063-302736 GCA_000143925.2 Caenorhabditis brenneri
CTGAATAACCCCATTAGAAAAATAATGAAACACCTAAGCCTCAATCAACTAATCCTGATAGTTTTCGAAGAAACTTTCACTGAATAAGAGCTGGAGCAAGAATAGTGTTCCTTTCACAAAATGTGTAAGTAGTTTTCTTACTTTCCAAACTCACAGATGTCTTGTGATTAACATTGAATCTCAAGCAGTATTTCTGGAATTTAGAGTATAAGTCCGGGAAAATATTCAAATAGGCTTGTGGTAGTTAACTGCTTCGAGAATGCAGTCAATGAGTAAAATGCAGTCAATGAGACTTAGCAGTCAATGAGCATAGTGCAGTCATTGAGCAAATTGCAGTCAATGAGACCTTGCAGTCATTGAGACCTTGCAGTCAATGAGTAAATGCAGTCAATGAGACCTGCAGTCAATGAGTATTTGCCACATACAATACCTTACAGGATTAGATTATATTTTTTCAGGATTTTGATAATGAGGTCAACTGGTAATAACTGTATCATCTAACCGCCGGATTTTCCAAATTTTTTGAGTTCCGGAGCACCAGATCCTGGGTTCTGGATGAAGGTTCATAAACCATAACTTTGATCCTTTTAAGGAGGTTACTCATCTGTTCTCCTTTTGAATAAAAACCATGAACCAAGATTTCAATTTTCAAATCTGATCTTCCCATTATAAAAAACCTCTGTTCCCATCAAAATCTCAATTCATTCCATTCCATCCTCCCAATCGATCTCTTCCACTTTACACTGAGCTCTCTCTCTCTCTCTCTCTCTCTCTCTTCATCTCTTCCTCCAATCTTCTTCTTCTTCCAACCGATATCCGGGGTCACGCCTCAAGAAGAGTCTCTGATTAATCATAAAAATACATCCAACCGTCAGCTGGTCTGAACTCTCCACCTCTCCAGTGATCTCTTGAGACTCTATCGAGCACTTTGAACCGAGCAACAAAAAAAAACGACGAATCGGCTCTTGCTTCCTAACTTTAATTTTATTTCTCTTTGCTTTTCTCTATTCCCACTTTATTCCCACAGAAATGATACAAAACTTTTGTATATTTTCTGTGTTATTCTTGCTAGTTGGAAGTTTAGCGGAAACTGAAAACTCACACAAACCAGCTGGGATCTATGTGAGATTGAATCAAAAAGCTGTGGATTATGTGGCAGGTTAGTTGAGAAACTCTAGCTTACTTTTGTAAGAGTGAACTAGTTTATACTTGGACAAACCAACACACAGACAGAACTTCACCAATCACTATGATCAACCGAACCAAACATCTTGTTTTGCAATCAATAATATTTCTAGACTTGGCTTCTGATGCGCTCCCAGCCATCCTCAACAACCTGAATCCACCAGATATCAAAACAGACATCGCCACCATCTCAAAACTCCACATTTCAAATGTGGCACGACCAAACATCAGTGCAAAATTCATGAATGAGAAAGGAGTGTCCTACAACATCACTCTTGCTTCGTTCCGTGCAAGTGCATTCGCTAAAATTGAGATTTTCATTTTCACTTATGACGGAGATTTCACTGTTGAGATCAAAGAACTTTCAATTCAGTCGGAACTTCATTTCGATTATAATGGAACGACTACAGTGACTGCTCCAGTTTGTAATGTGACACAGGCTGAGTTGGCGTTGGTTCTTCCACCGAAGTCAAGCTTGTCTTCTATTCAACCACAAATAAAGGATGGGGTAGGTAAAGCGTTGTGTTTAAATCAGCATATCTCAGTTACTTTTGAGAATAGCAAAATGTGATCAACTAGAGAAGTGTTCATCAATACATTTTGAACATTTTATCAGTTGGAAACTTTTTGATAGCTCTAAAGATAGCCGAGGTATGCTGCTTCGAACATGGTGTCCTTTATTATAGAGTTCATAGTCCAAAAATCACATCCAACATATCTCGGTTGCCTGAAAAGCTATCAAGAAGTTTTCAACTAATAAAATCAAAATGTTTTGCCTAACATTTTTTTGGTTGACTACTCTTTCATATCTCTGAAGATGCTATGAACACCGCTATGAACATACAGTATCCGCCTTTATCACAAGATTCACATAGTGTATTCCAGATTCTCGGGGCCCTTCAAAGTGCTGTCTGCACAACGGCTGTTGAAGCCTTGACCTTTATCATGGATCAGAAACCAATTCCACCTGAAAGCCCTGACTATCAGAGACCTGCTGCAGGAAATCCGAATAGTTTCAGTGTTGCTGAACTCGGAGCGTCTTTGTGTCAAGTTGAGAAAATCGATAGAGAAGATGATTCTTCAGAAGAGAAGGAAGAGAAAAAAACCACTCCTGCTCCAACTTCAGATGATGGAAACTCAAGTTTAATCGAAGTGGAGAAAGCAGACTCTTATTGGGGTGTTGATTTGTCTGTCAATCATCCACCAACTTTTACAGATGAGGTAGGTGGAGTTAATAATACAACAACCTTATAACTAAATGTATTTAGGATATGATCATCGGATTAGACGGTGGAATTCTTTTCAATGGCTGGAAAGCTGACTCTGCTCAACAGCCACAAGTTCTGAACAAAACTCGTCTTGACAAAAAGATGGTTGGAATCCTTCTCTCCGAATACATCCCGAACACTCTTTTCCATCATATTTATATGTATGATCTTGGAAACTTCAAGCATAGATACACACCGAATGCTCTACCGAAAATCCTTCAGAAGCTCTCCAGAGCCGTTTGTTCAAAGTGCTACGTGGAAGTATCCGCTAATCTTACAGAGTGAGTTTCAGACAAACTAAATACTTCTATAATGCTTTCTTGAAGACAACCGTATCTCCAAATCGACGCTAGCCTCGGAGCACGTGTTCAATTGTCTGGAAATGTGTCGATTATGTTCCGTGGAAGAGAACAACTTCATGATGTTTTGGTGGCGAACACCAAGTTGCATGTGACGGTTTGTGAATAGAGAGAGATGAATAATGAAAGATATAAACTTGTTTTCAGCTGAAACCAACAGTGAGACATTCGAGAATCTTTGGTGATGTATCGTTGACAAATGTGGACGTCAATGTTTTCGATGTGAGTTTTTTTTTTGTTTTTCAAAGTTTTCTGATTTGTAACTTTTAATTAATCAGTCATGTTGAAACGAAACTCATTTGTTTTCAGCTCGGTCTCGGTGGCCCACTCGCTGCTCCAATCGAGAAGCTCTTCTCCTTCGTAGTTCCACGTGTTCTCTGGCCACAAGTCAAGAAGCGTCTTCGCTTCGCAATGAATCGTCGTGGTGTTAAACTGCCAATCTTCTGTGGCGTAGAGTTAGAGCACACTGAACTCGATTTCGTAGATCATGCTATTCTTCTCAACACGGACTTCTCATTTGACTTGCCATTGTTCATCGCGAAATTCAAAAAGTATTTGGAAGTGAAAAGCAAGATGAATCCAGACTTGCCGAAATATGCGAATGTCTGATTATTATATTCTCTGATTGTGTTAACGCTGGAAATACGAAATTAAATATTTGTTTAATACTGGTAACTCTTCTTCACTTGAAATGAGATTCTTAGAAAAAAAAAGACATGAAAAATTTCCCAGAAGTAACAAAAATAACAAAAGCAACAAGGAGCATAACAATAAAATTTATCTTTTGCCTTTCATCTTTCCTTCTTTCGAAATATCCGGAATATCAGGATCTCGAGCATGCTCCAAAAGTGACTCCATACTCTCCGTGAATCTTGATTTCTTCCATAACTCGTACAAATGAAAGAGAACATTTCGAACCTTTGGTCCTCTTCCGACACCAGCACCCATCAATTCTCTCCCACTGATTGGGAATTTCGGGGCTTCAAAGTCCTGAATTTTCTGAATTCTATCCTCATCTGCCAGTACACTTCTGGCAAGTTGAATGAGTCGCTGTCGAAGTCGTGTCGGTTGATTTTCGTGTCCTGGTCGCACTTCCAAGTCAACAATTCTATCAATCCACCAGTCATCATTATCAAAGTTCTCAATTGCCGCCTGTCGTTCATGCAGAATGAATTCTCCGAGAAGACGTTCATCGTTTGACAGTTTCGTTATTCGATGGAATTCAGCAATCTGATCTTCATGCTCACAAAGGCAAGCGACCATTGTCATTGGCTCTACGTCTTTCGGATAACGAGTGTAGACTTTATGGAATCTATCCAGATTACATTCCTCTGGCAAACCGAGATACTTTTGCAGCTGACACTGTTCAATCATCGCCTTCACCACCTCATCTGCCATCCTTCCGACAACTATCTTTTTGAGTTCCGTCCAAATTCTTTCAGCGCTTATTCCAGCCATTCCGTCTTTGTTCTCAATGATCGCCTGAATTGTGTCTGCTTCGTGTTCAGGAGAATTGGCGATGCGACCGAAGAAGCGGAAATATCTAGAAAACGAATAATCGATAAAAGAGAAAAGTTATTTGAAGGATACCTGAGAATACGAAGATAATCCTCCTGAATTCTCTGACGGGCGCTTCCAACAAAAGCGATTCGACGTGTCTCAATGTCTCGAATGCCATCGAAATAGTCGACAACGTTGCCGTGAAGGTCTGTAAAATATATAAGTGAAAAGTTAAAAGCAAATAGAAACGAAATTAATGAAGCTATACTTTTGTGTTGTTAAAAAAAACTTATTGAAAATTCATGTCGATTTACGATAAACATCGCTTGTCGCCCTGAATAGTGGCCTTTCGTACCTAAGAACAACGAGTTGATGGTGAGATCTCTTCGATTCGCGTCGAGCTGCCAGTTGGTTGTGTATTCCACTTGAGCACGTCTTCCATCACACACTATGTCGACACGGAGTGTTGTGATCTAGAAATATTTATTTGAAACAAAAAACTCCTTTCCATGCAACAAACCTCAAAATTCTCTTTATCATCGATGCGACAAGTGATCGTACCGTGCTCTTCACCTCTCTTATGCAACATTCGAATCTTCTCTTCTTCGAACATTTCCTTCATTTGGGTTGGTGTTGCCGTGCTGGCGAAATCCACGTCGGCCGGTCGGATGTTCATCAGAAGATCACGAACTGCTCCACCGGCAATTCGGATCTCATAGTTTCTTTTGGCAAACAAGTCACGAAGTTTCAAGAGTTCCGGTGTGAACAAAGCACTAGAAAAGAAAAATAGATACTACATTTCAAATTTTGATGCTTTACCGAAAATCTTCATTATCAATTTTAATTGTTTTCGGTTCGATCTTCTCCATGACGTAGGCGGGAGTTGTCTGATGTTTCTGCGCCGACGAAAATCTTCTTATAGCCTGATATGGAATCCGAGGGCTTAATCTCATACACTTTCTCTTTGCTGAACCAAATCTTATCTTCTTTTTTTGTTGTTTTTGGAAATAAGAATTGGGTTTAATTTAACCACTATTTATTAAACAGAAAATATTCGTTTCGACTATTTCTTACTTCAAGTATCAACCAACTTCACAGAGGATTATAAACGGAAAATAAGAAGGGAATTGATAAAACGGATAAAACACACAAAAAGAGCAGGACAGGAGAATGGCATGGGGGGACAAGGATGAAGAGAAGACATTTGATTTTTGGCGGAAATTACAAAAATTATGATTGATTCACAACGGACTCAGAGAAGGAGAAGCTATACCTACTGTAAAAAGAAGCTCGAAAAACCAAACAAAAAGTACATATCTAGTTAAAAGTACAGAATCAAACTAGCTCGCGGGCTAGATTGATGAAGACAATTGGGAGAAGAATAAAGCACATACATTTCGACTAAAGGAGTTGGATTATTTTACATGAGAAGGACTAGTATATGACGGGAGACGATATGAGAGGAATAGGAATAAAAGTAATCTCCCAGATTTCTAATCATATTTTGTTTGGAAAAAAGATGACGGGAACCCGAGATTCAATGTTGGAAAAAGGAAAGGGAGTGGAAAAGAAAGAATGTTAAAGAAAATAAGATATTTAAAAGTTTCGGAATACTGGGTGAAGGTTTTTCGATTATTTTCCATGATATGATAAAACTTGTTCAGAGGACTAGCATCTGCTCCTATATAGGGGCTTGTGTACATAATAACCGGGATAAACAGAAAACAAGATGACACAAAACTATGGGTAAACTGCATCGAAGTCGAGAAGAATCACTTTAGTTTCTTCAGTGTTGTTGCGAGATCCGACTGCACATGCTAGCAACGTAGATGTCGAGCAGAGTCTCCAGATGCACCCACCATTACCTCCAGAGTCCAAGGTCACCAGATCACGGATCAGTTGTCCTGGAGAATGAGAAATGTTTCAAAGATCAATAAATGTTTCTATACCTCTTTCAATATCCCACAACTTCACAGTTCCATCATCGCTACTAGTCGCCACCATACTACGTCCGAGCCATTGAAGAGAAGTGATTGCAGATCGGTGTCCGGTGAGCATATGAACGCATGTTCCCTCGTGAATGTCCCACACCTGAAAGCATCAAACTTCAGCGATTACTGTATCTGTTCTTTGTGTGCTTTTTGAACACTTTTAAAAATCACGAAAGTGTGTTACGTTGCGCGCCTTTGTTTGACATCGGAAATCGCTAGTATAGCAACAGCTGTCCGATGTACAAAAAAGGAAGGCAACATAGTGGCGAAACATCAGAACCAATTTTTTCGCTGTTCTGTGTGTATGTAATGTGATGGCGAATTGAACGATCAGTTCAAACAACTAAATAATCGCTAGATTTGATCGTCCATTACAAAGCTCACAGATCAACTGGAATATGCGTTTGTCGAAAGATTCGTACTCACTCTAACATGGCTATCCGCATTGCATGAAACAAGAATGTTTCCTCGAAGTTGCATCCCAGATGTCAGTGAGGTGTGTCCTTGGAGAAGAGCAACACATTCCTCTCCTTCCGGTCTAGTGAAATCCCACACACGTATAGATGTATCCAAAGAGCCAGAGCACACAATCGATCGTTCACTTTCGAACTGAAACATGTTATTGTAACAATGCGCAATAGAGATTCCAAACTGTATCTATCAGGAAAAGCTTGAACTTACCAAGAGAGAATACACTCTATTGTTATGCCCAACTAGAGTACGAATACATCTACCAGTTTGAGCATCCCATATCTTGACTGTAAAATCGTAACCACCAGACACAACGGTTTTTCCGTCGAATTGTACGCAACGAACAGCTGCATGATGTCCAAGAAGTGTGGCCAAATGCTGACCAGTCTCAACATTCCAAACGCGGAGAGTTGTATCACGAGATCCGGTGACAAGACTGAAAAAAAAACATTTGATGAAAAAATGTCGAAGCTGGAAATTCTTACATTGAACCAGACATAGCCATGCAACGGACAGTGGAAGTGTGTCCTTGAAGAGTGTGAATGTCTTTTCCGGTCTCAACGCTCCACACTTTCACTGTTCTATCTGTAGATCCGCTCACTATGAATCTTCCACATTGAGAGATTTGAGATGTCCACACTCCTCCAGTATGTCCCTGGAGAGTGTAGCGCACTACTCCTTTATCAATGCTCCAGACCTTTAAGGTGTTATCGTCGGATCCGGTGACCAATAGATCTCCATGTATTTGCATACAAGTGATAACGTGATCTTCATGTCCTCGAAACACAGCAGATCCCATGATGGCATTAGAATGCCAGTTTCTTTCGATCTTCTCGGAACGAAGGTAACGAGACTTATCAGCAGCACGCTCGAAAATTCTAGGAAAAAAAAGTTATGACAAGCTTTAAAATTAGAAAGATTGACTTACTCTCCATATTTTTGCATTTTCATGAAACGATGAATATTGAGCTCACAAGCCGGAATGTGGTCAGGAATCACAACACCCACGGATACAGCTGTAGCTTGCCAAGCGCCGGTAATCCGTTCTCTGGAAAAAAAATAAATATAAGATTTATTTTCACTCTGTTAAAACATACGTCGGTAATTCATGGTTGTTGACTGCTCCATTACCCAACGACTTCCATATCTTATCGATCTCCGATATCAGCTTCCAGTTCTTTGAAACTTGAGCCACTTTCATCAAATCCATTCCATTCAAGTTGTGCAGAATTTTCAACCCCAGCTGTAAAAATTGTGCTTTTAATTATGTTTATTCGTTTTTCATTTATATACCTCTACAGGAAGGCATGAGAGGAAATCGCGTTGGAAATGGGGTTCTATGATGGCACGCAATTGTCGGATGTTGGTAATGTTGGTTTCGGAGAGAAGACGAGTCAATGCTTCCATTTGTTCGTTGGGTGAAAGGTCCTAAAATAAATGGATTCAAAAAGATATATGGTTCAGAATTAATAGTCTAGTCGCCGTATTATCTTTGTACTCACCTTGAATAGTGCACTCAAATGTTCAACACGTGGATTAACATCCACAATCCGAGACGGTGACGCCGATAGATCTAACTTTTGTTGCAACGGTCTGGAACTGTTCATTGATGAAAATATTGCATACAAAGCTCTAACTTACGATGATAACTTGTCAGCGCTGTAACTGGAAGACGATCCGTTGCTGTACGAGTTTTCCTCGACATTATCCTGAAAAAAAAAACATTCACTACATCGAAAATCGTGGGGCGCTACTAATAAGTTTCACAACTTCTTATCAAAATGAGCTTACATCGAAGTCCATATCGGTGTCATTTGGAAGTTCTTGGTCTTCCGGTGTCATCGAACCGTCGTCCATTTGAACATCATTCCGAGGCCACATATAGCTGGAAGAAGTGATATTTTATTGCATAATGATCATATATACGTTTCTAAAGTGACGTCATTTACGAAAAGTAATGAAAATCGATTCAACCTATTGGAAAATGCAGAGAGAAAAACGGAAACTTCGGCACGAGGGTTACGCCAACAACACCGGGAATGCGCACTCCCAACCGGGCTTGCGTGTTTCGCGTGAAAAACACGGAGGGCCATTGAAATTTAGTTTTATGCAATGGAAAAGGCGAATTGATTTTATAGATGGATTAGGGATTTTGATCCTAATATTCTTGTTTTGTACAAAAGAAGAGAAGACGGTCTGCATCATAAAATCGGTGAAAAAGACAAAAAGAAAGCGTGGAATAAAAGACAGCAGGTGCAAAATGGAATAGGCTAATGCGCATGGTAACAGCTGGATTCTCGATGTGCATGACACAAATGGTTAAAAAGGAAAATGAATAGAAAATGTTTCATAATCCAATAGGTGAATAGATCAAGTGAAACGACATAGATTCAGAAACCAAGACACAAGCTCCCAATCATACGTAAAACCTTGGTTGTTATGAGAGTAGGAACTCTCCAATTATTGCAGCATGAAAAAGAATAACAAAAAGGATTACAAAAAGTTTCTCATAAAAACGGAACAACCGCGGTTTAGTTCCCATACTAGTATACTAAATGCGTCATATCCGCTCAACCTCTCTTTCTCTTTCCCTCCATGTCATAGCCATCTGTTGGTAATTTTATGGAAATGTATACATTTTTGCGAGGGAGGTGATTGACATGACACCGCTGGTACATGGAATGAAATGAAAAAATTGTTATTGAGAAAATTAAAAAATAGATTGGAAAGGATCAAGAGCACCTGCTTGATATATATGCAAATAAGAATCGAAGAAGCATGATTCAGGTTGAATGAGAAAGCCAGAAAGGAGGTCTTCAATGAGCCTAATGTTTACTTTACTATATAGTATATGCCAAAGCGATATGAAGAGAAACTATCTCCTGGACTAAAACTCCAGAAGCTCTACACTCCGAATGATGAGCACCCAGAAGTACGAAATAATATGATGCATCGTTGTTTTTTCATTCCCCCCTGTTCCTTCCCCTTTTCCATCCTCCCTTCAATTACAATTGGAGTGTCCATCTTCTGAAAAACACCGATTGACTCATTTCTGCTTCTTCTTTTTTCTTTTCTCTTTTTCTTTTTCAGTATAATACAAATTCATTTCCTTTTTGTGGGTGGAGGAGGAAACACATAAAATTTGATGTTGGGTACGAATTGCTGTACGATTGGAAAAAAGAGTACGAAATTATTTTTTGGAAAAGGTTAAGGATGATGTCAGGAATTGGAAAAGAGATTGGATATGGCACAAGAAGGGGAGTGGAAAATTAGAAAAGTGGTTATGAAATTTCAGCAGAGTGATTTAGAAGTTGAATTGAAAAGTTTCCTTTGGTGAAACCAGCTTCTCGAACTTGACTGAAAATGATAACTCATAGATGCTTGGATTCTTTGAACTGACCATTTCTAACTCCAACTGCTTTTGGACGGTAACGCATACAATCTTTTGAGATGTATACACAATCTTTGCGGAATTGTTTGAGACGTCTACAGAATGTTGGAAGCTCATCATCGTCAATTTCTAGGTCTGGATCCACATCCTCAATTGGAGCAGGTCGTGAAACTTGAAATGGATTGGACTCCGTCTTAGCTTGTTTCCAGCGACGCTTTGCCGCGATAAGTTGTGCATTTAGAAGAGCTGAGAATTCAGATTCAGGGGTGGATACTATTGATAATAGGCTAACCAGTGTTAGATCTTTTGAATTTAGATTCATTTTGTTGAACTTTTCGGATAGTGGTTGGAGCCTCCAATGATTTGTGTTGTTTGTTTTTCGTTATCTCCGTGTTCATGGAAGCTGAATCGATATGTTTATCAACCAGTTCGATTCACTTGAAAACACAGGCTTTTTCAAACTACCTGACTCTTTTGCTTTCGAATGATCACTTTGGTTTTCAGCCAGGATTTTTTGAGCTGCATTCTCAGTTTGATATTCGTCAGAAGTTAGATGCATTATTGGCTTCTGAAAAGAATGAATATCAGAAATGAATGGTTAGGACAAGCAGTCATCACTTTCTCGAATCAAAGTTTTTCAGTTCAAAAAGAAAACTTTTTTCAGTTTCTCAGAAAGTGATAAAAATGAGAAAGAGAGAAAAGGAAGAAATGGTCGAACAGAAAATGGGGATTGGGAGTTTATGTATAATGGTTTTGGAGAACGGGCGTGCAATTTTTTATGATTCATAACAATCAGAAATGTAATACGTAATAGATTTTCATGAAGATTTTCTGAGCAATGATATGAGGAAAAAAATCAATGGAAGATCTGCGCTCAGATGTTTAGGACAGTGTTTTGAGCACAAGCACATATATCAAATTAATGAAACAACTCTTCCAACTTTCCCAACATATCCCCTTATGATCTGAATCAATTGTACATTACCACTCCATTTATGGATTTGCACTGTGGTGTCCAATCTGCGTAAGGCTTATCTCCAGCCGGCTTCCAGCAAGCTGACCCTGCATTGTTCATTATTGATTTGACCTGTACTCCCTTTCTTTGTATTCCACATGCAGCATTGTTCCATCTGGTAACCTTCTGCCTTCAACAATTGAGAAAATGGACGGCGAAGAAGATATATCTCTGAGTGACTCGGTTAAAAATTTAGAAATTGAGTGTTATTGTGGCGATGCAACCACCGATCGGTACGTGATTACGCTGGATGACCCCAACATGATGTTCAACGATGGGAAACCATTTTCTGATGTTGCGCTCTTTGATGAAGCCAAGGTAAGTATACAGGCGGTGATAGTCAGTTTTCTCCCTCAGAATATAATTAGCAAAATCATTTCTCATGGTAGAATGGTCCAAGCTTTGTTAGGACAACTTTTCACAATAGCTTAGGATATTCACAATTTGCAAATATATGTTTTTTGAAACAAAAATACTATGAAGTGTTTGAGCATGTAGATAGTGAAGTAAGTTTAAAGATCTTGTGGAACATACAGTAGGAGTGAGAGTCTATACAAGTTTTCATATATTCAAATTCAGAGTTACTCTTTCCAGGAAGCCAGAGATAAATTCTATGAATGGGATAGACTTGAATGGGAGAAAATGAATCTGCCTTCTGAATTGTCTGATCATTCAGCTCAAGATGACCCGTCTAAAAACGAAATACGATACGAAGACTATTACAATCCGGAATTTGAAGGTTTCGGTGCTATAAAAGATGATTCTTATGAAACTGGCGATATTGTAATGGAAGAGACGTCTCACTGTCTAGAAGGTTTTTCGATTCTTCCCAAGAAACCATTGGAAAGCGCTTTTGAGGAATTAGGAATGAATGACACCGATGAAGATCGCATTGAATGTTTGAGGTGAATGTATCTCAGATACATGATTCTGAAGAGATTCTTTTCTGATCTTTTGTTCTTCCGTTTTCTCACTTGATAACATCCTTTTATCTGTAATAACTGCAAGAAACTGTATGATCTTTGTTCTGAAAATATCAATTCAGATGTAAAATTAAATAAATTTTTATTCTTCAATAAAGTTTTGAATTATTTTTATTTTTCTGATCAAAACATTTCAGATCACAAGTGCTCAATGAAGAGATGTTCCAAGAACTAAAAAAAAACTACAATAAAGAGTTCAAACCACTCGTCCAACATTCCTACCATATCCCTTCATGAGCTGAGTCAATTGTACATGATGTTTCCATATACGTATTTGCTAGTGATCTTTCTGGCTTCTCTGGAAATGTTTGCATTTTCAAACAACGCTCATGTTCTTTTCTATTTGTATCCTCCCCTTCCCATCAATCAAACACAATTTTAGAAGATCGCATGATTCCTGTGACCATGATCAAGTCCAATAATGGAGCAAAATTGTTTTTACTCAAAAATTTGATTGTTGTGAGAAAAGCAGAGGATAGGTAAGGAATAGTTTTGAAGATTACTCTAATCTCTTATTATTCTGTTATCTTACAGCAGGTCAAAACAAAAAATTATCCTGAAAGCATTCGCAATCAATTTCCTAGTTTTGATGTACTATTATGGTTTTGCAACGCAAGCAAAACAGTACAGAGGTAGGGTGTCCCGGAATTTAGAATATCTTGTAATCGGATTTTTCAGAAACTATGCTGAATTCTGAATTCATATCTCCTTTTGTTAATATTCGTTCTGATTTGTTTGTGAGTAGAAAACTCGGAGTTCAATTCTATTAGTTTTCATTTTGTCAGGTTGCTCCAAAATACGGAATCCTCTCTTGTGGCATCCGGAAATCCATGTCCCAACTTTTAATCAATATCATGTGCCTTCTTCATGATGAATCTGAGTTTCAAAATCAACACAGATCTCTGAATGACACGTGGATGTCTGATAGGCAAGAGAGCTGAAAACCTCCCATATAAAAACATGAATTTCAGAGTTTGCTCCCACAAAGATCCTAACTTTCACATCCCTCCAAAAAACGTGAATTCTTTTCAAAACCTTACAAAATTTGCATTTGTCCGGGATCCATTTGATAGGTTTATATCGTTTTTTCTTCATGTTTGTCAGAAGTAAGCAAAGTAAAAAACGCATCTTTCCAACTAATTCGTTTAGTGACAATGGTTGCTGGAACTGTCGAGATGATATGAGATGTGTAGTGAAGAATGTGTACAAGAGCTTGAAGAAATATGAGAAGAATCCAAACGAAGCGACATCAACATTAGTGGATAGACATGCAGCACCGATTTCCTGGTAGAATGGGATTACTGTAGACAAAACGATACTTTGAATTTTTCAGGAACTGCAACCTCCAGCAAACTCTCCCCCAATATCATCTTATCAAAATTGGTGCAGACTTCAAAAACCGTCAATCTGCAATCACAGAACTCACAGATTTATTAGCATCTAATGGAGTTCCTGAAAATCTTATAACCAAGATCTCAAATGAATCAATATCGGGTGAAACCATGCATGGTACCTACAAATCTCCAGGAAGACTTCTTGCTGAAAAACAAGTAAAAGAAGATCCAGTAGTCCGGGAGTTTCTTCATAAAATTTACTTTTTCGATTATTTAATTTTTCGATTTGATTTCTCTCACTTGGATGAAAAGTATAGGAGGCAATTGTACTTATGGAAAAGGAATAAATAGCTTTTTAATAGAAATCTTTATTCTAGAAAGTTCGAAAAAGCACAAAACTGAGATCAAATAAGATGAAAAAAAGAAGTCACCATCTCATATAATAGGCGGGATTTGGTCCTTGAGCAGCGAATGGAAAGTTGAAGGCAGCGGCTGCAGCGGCGGCTGCTGCAGCAGCATTAGCAGGGCTGGGGTAGGGAATCTAGAAACTAAGAGTTTTATTTTGAAAATTCAAAAACTTCATTACCCCAAAAACTCCATTTGGTTTTAACATTGGCTTCTGATGATCTTCATCATCATCATCTTTATCATCCATTTCGATTGAATACTTACTGAAACTAACTTCCTTTTTTGGTTTGTTCAATGAGTTTTGAAACTTACTCATCATCATCGTCATCCCCTGGAGGAGGTGATCCACCATCATCACTCTGTCCAAGACCACTCATCGCCTTCTCTTTTTCTTGCCGCTTACACTTGTATCGATGGTTTTGAAACCAGATTTTTACCTAAGCCTCATCATTTTTATTATTCTTCCAAAAAAGAAAGCTCACCTGAGTTGGCGTCAACCTTATCGAGTTGGCAAGTTGCTCCCGTTCCGGTGCAGTCAGATACTTTGCTTGTTTGAACCTTCGTTCCAGTTCATACACTTGTGCCTGACTGAATAACACTCTTCGCTTCCGTCGCTGGCTCATTGAGCTCATGGAGAACTGGTGGTTGATAGCAGAACGTACTGGATCAATGGTGCAAGGGAGTACTGTAATTCTTTTTGGTTAACATAGTTTTTTATTCAAGGAAAAAAACTCACATGCTGCTGCAGCGGCAAACCTGGCATCATTTCCATTATACCAATTTGCTTGCGACCCATTGTACCTAAAAATCAACCATTGTTCAAAATCTACAAACACCAGCTCACCCCGGTATCGGTCCTCCAAAATAATTCGCCGCAATTCTGGCAGGTCCATACGGGAAACCATTCCCACCTGCTCCACCACCTCCACCTGCTCCAAAACCGGACTGTGCGGCGGCCATTTTGAGTAGTTGTTGTTGGACACGAGCTGCAATCCGAACGATGAGAATAGACAAAAATGAAAGAAGGAGGAAGTGAAGAGACTCTTCGGGGCGAGCAACCACTTCACACCCATTATTGCTTTTGATTCAAACCCCACATCTTGGGAGATATCGCTCAACGGAATTGTTGGGGGAAAAAACAACACGAAAAGTAGAAATGGTTTAAGATTTAAAAAAAAATAGGGGTCAAGACATATCTGATATGCTAAATGACCTGATATGAAGTTGATAGAAACCTGTTCCCCATATCAGTTACACTTACCCAAACTTTCCAATGGTGATAGAATATTGTTCACTGTAAACTTCGTCTGTGACTCCTTCATCTTCAACTTTTTCGACGAATCGTCTTCGGATTCCTTTTCCTGATCGATCTCTTCATTTCCATCTTTGTCTTTTTTAGTTTTATTCTCGAGTTTTGGAGATGGAGACTGGAAAAAAAGTGAAATGGAGAAAAATTGAAAGTTTTGTTGGGGGGATGAGATTGGTGGGACCAAGTCAGAAGTGGGCGGGGTTTGGAATCGAGACTACGGTACCTCTTTTTCGCTCATTCTCTGAATGTGTTGAAGGCCGTCGAAGAAAGAAGAAGGATATTCAGGGGGTAGGATATTTTGGAGGAGTTGGAGGGGTGTTCTGAAAAAGGTTATGAAAGATAGGTGGTTTGAAGAACTGAATAAAGATAGGGACGGTGATAGTAGTTCAAAAAAAAAACAAGAGTAAGTGGTGTTGAGCTGAAAAAGCTAGTTGATAAGTAAACGCAGATTTCTCTTCAGAGCTATCGGAATCAGAAAAAATGAATAACCGGAGCAGCTTGAGCAACTCATCAACTTAAGCTTGATAATCCTAAATCCAATACAAATTTTGAGATCAGTACAAATCAGAAACTCGAGGAGCAATCAGTTGGTTCTAAGCTCTAGTTACAGTCTTATTCTGATTAAGACACCAGACTGACACTTTAATCCTAGCATATCCAAGCAGCTCATACTACTTTGGATCCACAACAGAAAAGGAAATGACTCCAAACTTTAAAGTTTGTGTGCTTCTTCTCTTCTGAAGTCTCTTCTTCCTCTTTCTTCAAAACAAAAGAGGCGGGGATCCAAACGATCTTCTCAGTTCTCCAACCACCACTGATTGCCGCTTCAACACCAACTTCTTCTTCTTCTTCTCTTTTGTCTTATTGAGTTTAGGGGGCTCCCTCCATCACTACCGTACTTCTCTTGGCTCCTTGTGTTATAAATCGAATCTTCCGGTTTCGGAATGAAAAGGAGGCCCCAACAAATACATACGGGGTGCGTAATTTCATAAGGATCCTTTTGCTGCCAACAGATTGGATGGACGCTTTGTTTAGATCTTTTAGACTTGTTAGGACTGACAAGAGACTTCTCAGATAGAAAAGTTTGGGGTGTTGTAGTTTAAAAAGAGAGTGGGCTACGGTAGAAGTTCAGGAAACTTTTAAAAAAAGTATAGAAATCTGAAACAACTTCAGAATAAAATCTAAATATCAAGGATCAAAGTCTTGTTGAGACACTGGAAGTTTCTTCAACAACTTGTTCACTTTTCTTTTATCACTGCAACTCTTATTCTCCCGCACTATTCCAACCTCTTCCGGAGACCCCAATCAAGAGTCTTCAGAAGAAGAAGAGCACTCGAAAAGAAATTCAGAAGAAGAAGAGTTTGACGTCGGGCGATGCCTTTTCAGCGGACAATAGAGTCAGTTATCAAGAGATACTTACACTTTTCAAATGGGGGAGTGAGAAAGAGCTACAGTAACCCAGCATGGAGTTCAACAAGATCTAGGAAGATATAAGATCAAACTACGAAAAGAATCTTGAAATGAAAGCAAGTGTTATCTCGTGTTATCCGATGATTTCCTCAGATCATATAGGTTCCCACAGTAAAGAGATCCTTCACAAAAGTGCTCTCCCACTTCCAATCATCAAAAAAGTGAAGAGAGAGCTGCCTCCTAAACATTCGGAGATGAGGAATTAAGAGGCGGCGGAGGAGGATTGTTTTTTTTTCAACAGGAGGTTTTTTGGAAGGTGGGAAAGACTTCTGGAGAAGCCGGAAAGAGCTCTTTTGACACATATGTTGCATATGTTCAAATGACATTTTCGAAAACGTTTTGAGATGAAGCAGGTTGTTGTAAATTGGTTGATGAGCATTAGGAAAATCAGAGAATACAGAAAAGAAAACAGTAAATGGAGGAATTGATCTATTCTGATTCTCAAGAGCTGCACGATTGTTCTGATACACCTCAACACTTGTATGACAAATTAGACACAGCTGATCTTCAGAATTCGATCAGGCAATTAAAATGAAGACAGTGCTTCGCCCCAATCAGCTGGATGGCACCTTCTACATCTTGACCATTAACTAGTTTTTTGTGAAGTTCACAAGAGTCCATTTGAAGCACTATTTCGAAGAATTTTGAAAATCGATCACCGTAAAATCTGTAATAGAGAACCACTCAGTACCACATATGAAGCAGAATATCTCAGTTGTCTTTAGAGTTATCAAAAAGTTTTAAACTAATGAATTGCTCAAAATGTACTGAATAACATTTCTTTAGTTGATCACAATTTGAAATTGTTTTTCGAGTTATCAAAATGTTTTCAACTGATAAAATGCTTAAAATGTATTAAGAAACATTTCTTTAGTTGATTATTTTTTAGAATTTTCAAAAACAACTGAGATAGGTGGCTCTGAAAATGGTGTAATGCGTGGGCCACTAATACAGTTTCTCTTTTTGACCTATATAAAATTCTGATTGATGATTATGAGCAGAAAGATAAAATAGAGAACAAAACTGACTCAAAACGATATCAAGAATAACATGAACCTGAATGAGCTTCTCATCCTCCTTCTCTTTTCTTCTCCTCCCTTTCTTCCAAATTTTCATTGTATTCCAAACACTTGTTGATTACCGGACAAGTACCCAACTCCGTTTTCATTCTCTCCGTCTCCTCATTTTATATACTCTCTTCCCCAATTATCATGTTGCAAGCCTAATTGTGACGAAGGGACCATCGATAGTCGCCTCGTTAGGATCGCTTTGATACCAAATAGGCGGTCACCACTTGAGAAAGACTTTAGTGAATTGAAAGAGGGTGTCAAATGAAATGAGGAGATGAGGCGTTCCGGAAGTTTCAAGAGTTTTCAAAAGATTTGAAACATTTGAATAGAAGGGGGATGGGGTTAGCGGATTACTGTAGAAGCGAAAACTTGGAAGGCTGCTCTGCCAGTATTATTCTAGACAAAGTGGTATTTCAAGGAACTTCATTTGAATTGTTCTGGTAACATTGAATTCAATCAGATCTTTTATTTTTTTTTAATTTCCTGTTTGATCTGAACTTGATCTTCGTTTCTGATATTCAAATTTAGATATTCAAATTTCCCATCAATATCTATATAACCAGCATACAAGGGAAAAACTTTTGTCCTCCACAAACATCTTTATTGCCTTCCCGGCTACTGTCACATTTGAAGCTGACTCATTTCCCATAGAAAGTTTGTTCTTTTGTTTCAAAGCAATGAATAACATTCAGAACCACGAATAGTCTATTTTTAGCCGCTCCAATCATTCATATAAAATAGAAGCACAAACAAAAACGCCTTCATTCATTTTTGTCAGTGCCGCTATTCTGGAAACTTACTACGGTATACCTAAATCCTGTGTACCCGGTAGCACTTTTCAAAAAAGCATATCTCGGTTGTCTTTAGAGTTATCTTGAAGCTTTCAACTAATAAAATGTTTGAAAAGTCTTGATGTACATTTCATTAGTTGGCCACATTTCGAAAATTTCAAAGACAACTGACTTGTGAGATAGGATGCTCTGAACATGCGGGCATCTAATACGGCGTCTACCGTATCACGATTCCCTAAGTAACGGTAATACTAAGAGAACATTCTACATGTCCCGACACTGTCCAAAATCTAAATTTCAATTGAAAACGACCCGTCGCATCTAGTTTATGAAACGACCTTCTCCATCTCGCCCTCAGAAAAGATTTCCATCTTTTCCACTTTCCCAAATCACATTCATCTTTTTGCATACAATACTCAACGCAAAACATTGGTATCTAAATCACTCTCAATGCCTTTTTGCATCTGTTTTGCTGAACACTACCCTTCGCGGAGGTATAGGAAGTTCGAAATGAAAGTGTCGCGTCACAATAGTACTTGTAAGTAGCCGAGAGGGGCAAACTTTCATATTCCTCACCCCTTCCCAACCCATAAAGTAAACAGAAAATATCTCTTTTATCTTTTTTATCAGCAACTGTGTTTTATTGGAAAAGAGCTTGATGATTTCCTTCCCACGCAAACAATTTTTATGGTTTTTATTCTTCGGAAGAAATCGGAAGAAATAGAAAAAATTATATTGAATTTCTTTCCAATAAAACTTTCTTTTTTTATTGTCTGATTGAAGAATGGCGAAGATTTTCATATAAATTTTTCCCTTTTTTTCAAAAGTTGATTCAAAATATTTTATGAAAAGTACAGTAACCCATTATTTAAACGTTTCAATGATTTCTCTGGAATACTCATTTTTTAGTTCAATTTCATACTTCTGATCTCTTTACCTCTTTCAAAACCTCCTTCTGCTTTTCAGACTAAAAGTGCAAATTATAAAACTTCTTATTTTCAAACTTTATTCTAAACATTATTCTAATTAGAATAAGGAAAAAAATCATGTCTACCAAATGAACTTTTGATTAATCACAGCCTCCTGCAAAAATTTGTGCTCCAACAACAAAAACTTCCGATTTTCCGATTCAGTAGAAATGTTCTTGACAACCAGAAGGCAAAGATCATATTGGGAGAAGTTCGTTTGCTTTCTCAGAAGTAGGCTATAAAAACTTTTGGTAGCTCTAGAGTATGTAGAAACGGTGAAGTGGTTTCAAAAATCATAAATTTGGTCTGGAGTTTTGATATTTCAATTCACTCCCTAGTTTCTCGAATTTGCTTTGCTTTTTTTAATTCCAGGGAGATCAGAGAAGCCTAGAAGTCTGCTGGGAGTTTTGATCGTTCGTGGAAAGTGGTCATACCGTAGTCATCTTAGGAGTTGCCATTGGAACTGGCCGTATTAGAACGGGGTACTTCCGTAGCATCTGATAACTCGAAACTTGTAGGAAATGTATAAGACCACATTGTCATATTCAGTACGAAAATAAAGCCCAAAATCGTTTCCGTGAGCTGAAATATGGCCCGGTTCTAATCCAGAAAGTTCTAATACGGAGCAGTTCTTATGGAACCTCTTAGAACAGTTCTAGAACTTCTAGAAGTTATACAATCGGTTTTTATGTTCTCAAATTCACTTTACTTTGGTTTTTTTTCTTTTCAGAAAATCCTTAATCTTCTAGGGATTTTGAGCCTATTGTAGTTATTCTAGAATAGATCTACCTTCCTTTTTTGACTAAGCTCCTCCATCAAACTCCACCGCTCTCCTAATCTCCACAGTGCATCTGCCTCCTCCAATTGCTTGTGACGTCACAAAGGTATCCGCGTCGTCGTTTTTTTGCCGCAACCCGGGGGTCAATTATCCGCTAGCTGACGCGTATTGCATGTTCTCTAGTCAATCTCTGCGTCCTCTTCATCATTCCGTTCTCTCTTTTTTTTTTTTGGAGAAGAGAGAAGCACAGAGAGATGGAAGAGAGAGAGTGAGAGAGAGTCTTGCGGTCCGTTTTCCTTTTCTTCATCTCCTCTTCGTTTGCCCCCTCTGACATACACAGACACAACGAAGATACGCACACGCAAATGGTATCCTCTTTTCTCTCTCGCTTTCTCTGTTCCACTCTCGATTTTGTGTACTATTTCGATTCATTCAGTGCAGTTAGTGGCCCTCCATTGAATGGACGAACACAGCACAGTTTACACTATTTGCATACTATCGATTGGTTACAAATAGTGCCTGTGAGGTTAGGAGAGAGAGAGAGAGAGAGAGAGAGAGAGAGAAAAGGAGATGCTCATTTGTTTAATTCCTTAATTCCTTTGTTGTTCATTTTGTTTCATAAGTAGAATACACACAACTACTTGATCATTACTCACTTATTAGGTTCTGGTTTTGCGTTTTTCGTCATACTTTTTCCACTTTTTTGGTACCTTTTTTCGTACATCTTGATGCTTTTCGTGCAGTTTTTTTTTCATTTTCTCGTATTCTGTTCTTCTTGTTCTTCTTTACCAATTCCTCTGCATATTTTTTTTGTCATGACTCGACAAAATCTGAAAATTTTCTGAAACAAAAAGTAGTTATCTGAAAATGTCTCTAATAGAATTGCATGAGATTACTCATGCCTTTTTTGAATTTTCATTTTTTTCTCAATTCTTCACTGATTCCTTTTCTCAACTTTTATTCTTTTGCTTTTTCCATTTTTTCTGCCGAAAAATATATATTTCAACTTTAGTTTTTACCTATTTTGCATGTTCCGTTTTCAACGAGTAATCCTCTTTTCCAGTCTAGACTCTCTCTGAAAAAATTCTGATATTTTGATTGATTTTTCTCTCATTTTTGATGAACTGATAACAAAAAACTACTTCTTCGCATGTCAAAAGTTTTGTGTCTCTTTCGAAATGGCAGTATCAGATGAGAAAGTAGGAATGTTGTTTCAAAATTAGGTCAATCAAAAAACTTTTATGAATAGGGACCGCAATGAAAGGGGGCGGGGCGTCGAAAAGCTTGCCGGCGGGGTACCTAGACAGGTTTGAGGGACTGTACCAAAAAGTGGAACAAGGTTGGGAAGACATATTTGATTTGTCTTTATGTAACTTGAGCCGTAGAACACGATGGTGATACCCATTCACCACAATCTTTTCTAGTTTTCCAGATAAAGTTAGGAAATTGAAATTTTTCAGTGTTTTTTTCGATTTTAGTGACCAAAAAAGTCGAACACGCATAATTTTTTAATGGATTCTATACATTTTGGGTATTTCAAAATGGACCCTGTCTTCAGAATAGGCTCAAGAGTTCGCCGAATTTCAGGATTTTTCATCACCTTGTCTGGAAAATTGTGGAAAATTTTCAGTGATGACCTACACTTTTTATGAATTTTTCTATTAATAAAGCCCACGAATAAGCTGTGTATCAATTTTCAGCCTGTTTAGACCTGTTTTAGCACATTTAGTACCGCTCTGAACAGGAGTCACTTTTCGAGTCATCAGTTTTTCGGGTTTTTAGGGATGATGCAGCTCGAACACGCATGATCTCTCTTCACCATCGGATTCTACGGAAAATTTCCGATAACTTTCCTATTCACACTTTTTCTCTAGGAGTTCGCCGTTTTTAGATATGATCGTTCTTGCTCGAAAATTTGGAGAAAAAACGGGTGCAATTGCAGTGGTTCACAGGGGTGGCCGCCGCTATGTCATAAGGGCCATCTCTTTCCGGCCGGTTTTCCGCAGTCATGGTATAGTGGTAACGCATCTCGACGGCGATCAGTCGGCGGGGGTTCAACCCCGCGGGTCGCCCTCTCCCCCTTTTTCCTTGCCGCCGGCGACGCCCGACAGCAACTTCAGTACTAATGAATTTCACAGAAAAAGAGCTGTAACTCAGGAAGTAGTGAATGTTTTTTCAAAAAAATTTGGGAACATACTAGTTTCAACGTTATGAAGACATCTATGCAAGAAGTTTGTAGAAATATGCACTTTGAAAATTATGTTGCGGTCCCTATTTATGAATCCTTTTTTGTCTTTTTTTCGCCATATATAAGACTTGTATAAGACGCAGGGAGGATGAAGAATTGTGTTTTGATACCAGGTTTTTATGAGCCTGCAGTCATTTTCGTCGCTTCTTTTTGACTCAATTCTTCATCTTTTTTTTCTGATTTTTTTCATTAGTAAATGTAGCTTTATCCGTAGTTTTTTTTCATTATAATCCATAATCTTGCACTAGATCGTTGATTAGCCCTCATGTCCCTTTTCAACTAATCTTTCTAAAAACCAGCATACATTTTTATCTTACAAATCGGAATGATTTTTTCTGTTTTTGGAATATTTTTTTGACAAAAGTATCTGATTTTTAGATGATTTTTTCCTAATAATTAGGCGAGATTTTCTCAGTTTTCACCTTATTATGAACCAAGTTATTTCTCTTCTTTTTGAGCAAACTAGCTGTTCTCATTTCAAGTAATGTAGGTATGAATAACATACAGTAGTCCCTCTAATAAAGGCCCATTGTGTACCTCATGTTCCGAAAAGCCTATCTCGATTACCTTCGAAGTTTTTAAAATTTGATCAACTGAAGAAATATTTATCAATAATTTTTGAACATTCTATTAGTTGACAACTTTTTGATAACCCTAAAGACAACCGAGATATGCTGTTTTTTTGTCAACCTCCCTGTTTTTTCCACCCATCCAATGGAAAACCTTTTCCTTGGTTTTTGAAAAATCAGAATGACCTCTGAGACCCCTGTCGCAAATTATTGAAGTGCCGCTTCAATCTCTCTTGTTTCACTTCAACTTCACCTGTCTCATTTTTGCTCTTCCTCTTGCTCCTTCCCCCCTTATCTTCATCTTCTTCTTCTTTTACTTTTCATCTTCTACAATTTTCCCCCCGTGTCCACCACCACACCACCTCCATTCGTTTTCCATTTAGTGTAACAAAGTGCGTTCTTCTACTTTTCCTCCTTCATCTTCTTTTCAATCCACCTCTGTCTACCCTGGTTATCGTGTTCCCTCCGCGTCCGGTGTGCTCTCTAGGGGCTTCTGGAAACTTATATATCCGTTAAATTCGAATTGAAAAGAGAAAACCACTCCTGTTGTTTTGAATTTTACGGATTTTTGATTTGAAACTTTTGGTTTTTCAGAGATCGTTGATTAAAGATTTTCAAATTTTCCGTTCCTTTTTTCGCCCCTACTTCTCTACATCTCTCATTCCTCCACAATCTCTCCTTCTCTTCAGAAGCTTGTAAACCTCTCGACAATGGCTACAAACGGTAACGGACACGCCGCTTTGAACGGCGGTGACGCTCCAGCGAATCCAGTGGTGAATCCAGTTTTGGGATTGACCCCAAATGCTCCATTGGCTGCATTGGCGGCAACTGGTCTTCGCCAGAACACCGATATCGGGATCGGACGTGATAGACGTTGTGAGATCTACAAATTCATTTCGGATCAACCATTGTACGCGTCCGCATGGAGCAACAAGAACGACATCAAGTTCCGTCTTGCTGTCGGAACTGTCAGCGATATCGTGTCGAATCCGATGGCACCCAATAAGGTTGGTGATCACAAAAATTGGAAAAATAGGTCTCATTTTTTTCTAGGTCTCCGTCGTCCAACTCAAGGATGACACCGGTGAGCTTGTCGAGACCACCAGCTTCCCGTTGGAATTCCCAGCCAACGCTGTCGCTTTCATTCCGGACAGCGAGAACACCTATCCGGATCTCTTGGCAACCACTTCGGATTGCCTTCGTCTCTGGAGAATTGTCGATGGAAAGGCTCAAGCTGACACTGTCATGCATAACGTATCGGTAGGAAAAATGAAATTTTGGGATTGATTTAGAAAATGTGTTATTTTCAGAGCATGCAAAACTCGCAATACGGTTCGGCATTGACCAGTTTCGACTGGAATGAGGTGGAGCCGAGATACATCGGAGTGTCAAGTATCGATACTACTTGCACCATTTATGATGTCGAGGTTCGTATTTATTGATCTAAATACAAAAAACCTGAACTCTCGGTTTCTAGGTCGGAGCCGCCATCGGAACTACTCGTCCAACTGCTCCATTCTCGGTCAAGACTCAATTGATCGCTCATGACAAGCCAGTTCATGACATTGAGTTCTCCAAGATCAACGGCGGACGTGATCACTTTGCCACTGTCGGAGCCGATGGAAGTGCTCGTATGTTCGATCTTCGTCATCTCAATCATTCGACCATCGTCTACGAGGATCCGAACAAGGAGAGACTCCAAAGACTCTCATGGAACAAGCAGGAGCACTACTTCTTGGCTTTGTTCGCTGAGAACAGTCAAGAAGTCCAGATTCTGGACATCCGTATGCCGTGCAACATTCTTTGCCGTCTCCGTAATCATACCGCTCCGGTCAACGGAATCGCTTGGGCTCCACACAGCCCACATCATATCTGTACTGCTGCCGACGACTCGCAGGCATTGATCTGGGATCTTCAACACGCTCCAAGACCAATTGAGGACCCGATTTTGGCTTACTCGGCTGGAGGAGAGGTGAGCACATAGTTTTTGAAAGTTTGCACAGCTTTTCTTTTGGAAATGGAAGTTGGATAAACAAATTGTTTTAGAATCAAAAATTTTTGGATTTCTAGACTAAACAAATCTATATGTAGCTTCCAGCGTTTTCCCAGACACCTAAGTTTTTCAGTCAAAATTTTAGAAAGCAGGTGATTTTTGAATTGTTCCTTATCCTGATTATTTCTGTTCAAGATTCATTCAATTTTTGACCACTGAGATTGTGCACAAGAACAAACTTGACAGGGATTTTTAATCAAAAGTTTAGAGTGACCTAAAAAGTGTAATAGTCTATTGATGTCTCATGTTTGTTTGTTTTACAAGCTAACAGAACAAAAGAACAACACTTGCTACAGTAACCCTCAACCGCATTTTCAAAAGTTTTAAAACTAAATTCCCATTTTCCAGGTGAACCAAATCCACTGGGGACCAGTTCACAGCAACTGGATCGCAATCTGCTTCAACAAGACTCTCGAGATTCTTCGCGTCTAATTTATTCGGTTGTTTTCATTTTTACCCCCTCTACTAATGTCTAACCCATCTAACAACCGTACTAACTTAATATTTTGCTTATCTTCTTCTTTCCCCTGCATATTTACGTTTTACTTAAACCACTCTTGTTGTGAACTTTTCTTCTTGAAAGTATTCCAAAGCCTAGATTCGCGATCTCTCCATTTCATTTCATTTTCTCGTCCCCCTGTTTCCATTCTCTTTTCGCTTTTTTGAGCATTTCCTCTACGATAAATTTTATGTGATACACCATCCCACTCTTCTCCATGTTTTCTTGTCTAACCCAATCTTCCATGATTTTGAATATATGTATCAACAAAAAAATATTTTTCAAAAACAATGTTGATTTTTTAATTCCTACCCGGTTATGGTTTTCCGGTGTTCATATCTTTGAAACAACTCAACTTGAAAACCAAGAAAACGAAGTGACCACCAAAAAAAATCAAAATTGCAGAGAAAATTCTTCCCTCACAGCAGCCGAAGCAGCAGCGGTCGTCTCAGCTGCAGACCGCCGACGACTTTCGGTTTGTCCCGAGAGCACCGCCAGTGCCTGCGGCGCCATCGTCGTCTTCGACGGTGCAGCAGCCGGTCATTGTGAGTTTTTTGAATTTCAAAAATTGCTAAAAACAGAGTTCTGAAAAGACCTAAAAAATAGAGGGATACTGTAGAGTTTTTTCAAAAAAAAAATACAGTAAATCCTGCAATAAAGCAGCATATCTCAATTGTCTTCAGAGGTATCAAAAAGTTTTTCACAGATAAAATGTTCAAAATGCAATGATTAACATTTCTTTAGTTAATCACATTTTGAAATTTTCAAAGACAACCGAGATAGGCTGCCCTTAACATGCCGTACTTCTTGAACAGTATCTACAGTAAGCAATCATTTTGGAATTCGTTATTCAAAAGATTCAAAAGAAGTTATCTGATTGCTAAAATCAAAACACATAATTTTCTATTCAAAAACGCTTCATGCCCTTCTATTAGAGGTTTTCAGATATTCCATACTTTCACTTTTTTTTTTCAAATGAAAACTGACGTCTTTGGAAATTTCAAGTTTTTTTGTTACCCTCCTTTATTGACTATTTGGTCATCATCTCTTCTCGTGACCAACTAGAAGAAAACCACGTGAATGTCAGTTGAACCTCTTTTTCAAATGTACTATTGCTATTGTATCAACGTTGAATTCCATAGTCAAATAGATTTTCATTCACCATGATTACTGTAGAGTTGACCGTCAAAATACAAAGATGCATTTCTCTAAAAATCTCAATTTCCCATTATTCCAGACTCCCCGGATGCTTGATCAATCTCAAGCATCCTCCTCGGGTGCTCATCTGATGCACCATCACCCTCATAACTATCCAACCTACACAAATCCCCATTCCACATCGAATTCGAGTCATATGGGTCATCCAGGCATGCCTCCAACACAAGTAGTGCAGAGGATGGATCCATTTAATCAGATGCCAGATTTATATGGATCCCAGTCATCTTCCTCGGTGTCTGCTTCAATACGACAGCCTCCTCCCCCACAGATTCCGATGCAGCAACAACAGTACAGGCAAATGCAACCGGATATGGGAGCATCGACGTCGCAGATGCATCCAATGCAGCAGCAACAACAGCAGCAGCAGCCGATGGATATTTATGATGTAGGTCAAAGTTTGCACTTTAATTTTCTCTATCAATAATTTTCTAGAACTATGGAAACCAAAGCACATCAGACATGCGGCGGAGTAGTGTACGAGGTGATCCGAGGAGGAAGGAGATCTACTCCTACAATGCTCCATGGACTCTATTCTCACATGGATGGAGTGCAGCGACAGATCCGTCGCGGAAGTTTCGACTGGCGGTTTCTAGTTTTATTGAAGAGTACTCCAACAAAATTCACATTGTGCAATTAGACGAGGAAGCTGGAGAACTGGTGCATCGGAGTTCGTTTGATCACCCTTATCCTGCCACAAAGATCATGTGGATTCCTGATCAGAAGGGTACATTTCCGGATTTGCTGGCGACTAGTGGAGATTATTTGCGGTTATGGAGGGTGAGTTATCTAGTGAAAAAATATTTTTCATTTTTTAAATGTTCCAGGTCGGAACTGATAACAACGCTCGAATCGAATCTCTTCTCAACACAAATCGAACGGCTGAATACTGCGCTCCATTGACAAGTTTCGACTGGAACGAACTGGATATGAACTTGATTGGCACAAGTAGCATTGATACGACGTGTACGGTGTGGCAGCTTGAGGTAATTTTTTTTATAATAGGAAGATTCTGAAAATCCTTAATTCTTTTAAAAATTCCACAATTTTGCATTTTCAGACCGGTCAAGCAGTTGGAACCACACGACCCACTACAGCTATTGATGGAACAGTGAGGACACAGTTGATTGCTCATGACAAAGAAGTGTTCGACATCTCCTTCTCAAGAGGCTCCGCCCAGATCTTCGCATCAGTTGGTGCTGATGGTTCCCTTCGACTATTCGATTTACGGAGGCTTGAACATTCTACAATAATGTATGAAGATCCACAAAGGCAACCGCTTCTCAGGCTAGCGTGGAATAGGAATGATCATAACTACATTGCCACATTTGGTCAGGATAGTAAAGAGGTTCTGATCCTTGACCTCCGGTTACCATGCACTCCAGTTGCTCGACTACAAAATCACGAAGCAACTATAAATGGGCTATCGTGGGCTCCTCATTCTGGATCACACATTTGCACGGCTGGTGATGATTTTCAAGCGTTGATTTGGGATGTTCACGAGATGCCCAAACCAATTAGTGACCCGATTCTGGCGTATAGGGCTCAGGCAGAGGTAACATAATTCTTTTTTTTTTATTCCAAAAAATGAATATTTTAAGGTAAATCAAATCCATTGGTCCTCTTCCTTCCCTGATTGGATATCAATTTGTTCGGAAAACAAATTGGAAATCCTTCGAGTATAACCTCGTCATTTTCCGAATCTCTTTTTTAATTTTTTTCCCAAAAATCCATCAAAAAATTTAATCACTTTTTTCGATTCGTAGTTTCTTTTCATTGTTTTGTTTTTTCTCTCATTCATAATTCATACTCAATTCTTTCCTTTTCTTTTTTTCAGTAAGTATCACCGATGTGCCTTTTCAATTCTCACTGAAAACTGCGTAACTACATATTATTATCAAATTTTTTTGAAAAACCTCATTTTTTCTGAACCAGAAAAAAATCAAGAAAATCATCAAAAAGTCCATTTCAAAAAATCATCATCCCACAAAATCTTTCGTTCTCCCTCTCGGCTATATTCGTCAATTTTGCTCAAATTTTTGTTTTCTTTTTCTATAAAAATAGGTTTTCAATTTATCATATTTATACATAAGATTTCTAAGAAAATTTCTATTTACCCCGATTAAATGTCATAACAATTTTAGCCACTAGTCATGTTTTTCTTTTTCTATGGTTATAAATAAAATTGCGATCTTCACATTTTTTTACTTATTTTAAAAATGAAAAAAAAACAGAATACATTTCAAGACCCGTATAAAAAAATAGGAGAGTGAATTGTAGAGAAAGGAAAGAATTAGAAAATGGGCGCCCGAAAAATGGAAATTGACAAAATGGCAGTGAATACAAATTTTCAAAAAATAGAATCAAGAACTTGGGAATTCAAAATCAGTCTAGGCTTGATCAAGTGATACTTCTTTCTCTCCAAAAAATAATTGAATATGATAATAAAAATCCATAGATCACCTCAAGGCAGTTAGTGTACTTATTGCAGAAGCTATTGATAAACGATGACTTGTTCCTGGTATCCGTAGGTAGGTACTATCTTCATCTCCCCACCACTTCTTTGTTCGAAACCTCATCGACTTTGACATGGCAGCTAGACCATGATTGTGCTCGGCTGTCACGCAGATTATGTACCTGCAATTCATAAGTTTTTAGAGCCTGTCGTTTTGTGAATTCTTCTTTCTGGAGTTTCAAATTATTAAGGAAATATTATTCTCTCTACTGAAAGATCAGGCTCGATCTGTTACCTTCAATTCGCAAAAAACTTCTAGGTCATTGGTTATTTCCTTTTGATCTATTCTATGCTTTGTTTCCCATCACTTGTCTAGCAGGAACTGTTTCCCAGACTTCTTATTATCCTTCTAATTTCCATAAACTGACCTTGTATCCGCATGCAAATCCGTCAACGTAAACCTTGTTGAAGACCCAACTCTGTACTTATTCCAGTACACAAACTGTGGAGCAGGCTCTTGCACAAACTGAATTATATAAGACTCTGGACCATTGTTCATTTTTGGAGCTCGCCATGACAACGTCGCAGTTTCGTCTGATATCGCATCTATCCTAACCGATTGTGGCACTGTGCATGGTTCTGCAATCAAAATTTTTCGTAAAAGTAAGCCACATTGTTAAGTTAGTGTTACCTGTATACTCTTGAACTTTAATTGGAACACTCTGACCGTATCTCGTAGTGACATACACACTAAACTCATATAGAGTGAACGACTTGAGACCTGTGACCAGGTATCGATCCTTATTGATAAAATCCACAGCAACCACGTTATTCCTTCGTTGAGGTGTTCTTGGTTTGTAAGTTATCGTGTACCAGTAACGTTTTCCCTCATCCACATAGATTGGAGCACTCCATCGAAGCATCACAGAATCCGCAGTGGCATGAGATGCAACCAGATGACGTGGTGGATCAGGGGCCTTACTCCGAAGATGGTCATCATAGTTTTGAGTAAGTTGTTTGAAAGCTGTCAATCGAATGTGATGGAGAGCTGTTACAGTCTCGAACAACTTCCTCATCGCTTCCTTCTTCATTGCTTCTATCCTCCGCTGTTGTACTTCTTTTAACCAGGATAATGGATCCTGAATAATGATCATCAATGGTTGACTATCGAAGCTCGAAACTTACATCATCTAAACGTCTTCCGAAGAAGTGTAGCCTATCAATATAATAAGCTCCAACCACATCAACACAAGTGGTGGTCAAAACCAAACCGGCCAGAATGATGAATAAAATCGGGACGGCAAAGATTTCATTTCGAGGAACGAGATCTAAAAAACTTCTCAGCATCATATAGAGTTTAAAACAACTCACCTCCAAACCCGATCGTCAAAACACTCATCATCACAAAATAGAATCCATCCGTCATATTCCAATTCTCCACCCATGAAATGATCCAGGAACTCAAGCCAATGTACAACAACAGAATTCCGATAACCAAGAGAAATGGGACTTCCACAAACTGTGCATGTTCTAAATGAGTCCACAAGAACTCCGCTACCTCATCCTCACCACCAGCAATAATCACTTGACCTACTTTCATGGATTCTCTGGAATTCAAGGAATTCAGAATATCAGGAACAAAGAAATTGAAACAACAAAACTAACCTGCGAATCCTCCCAGATTTCCACCGTTTATATCTCCTTTTCACTCGATACTTGTACTTGATTATCTCGGTATACGTACGATTCATAAGTTCGGTACAAAACTTTGCCATATCTGCGATTGTGATGAGGTAGAGAGGGATTCCGAAGAACAGGTAGACTAGGCAGAAAACTCGACCGACTAGAGATTCTGGAGCATCGATTCCGTAACCTGGAAGATCAGGAACAGTGTTCTTCAATCAGTTGCTCAAGCTTACCAATGGAAGTCAAGGTGGTTGCAGCAAAGAACAGATTCGAGGTGAAGTTGGTTAGTGGATTCGAGGTGTACTGAATTTGATCTTATATTTCTCAATTTCGTTTTAGCTTACCGCTGCTTCCTGCCACCGATGCCCATCTTCCATTGTATAAAACTCATAGGCCTTCTCCACCAACTCATCCACAATTAGGTCAAATTCTTCTTTATTTCCGATTAATGCTAACTTTTTTGCAAAACTTTGTCGAGTTCTGAAATGAGTTTTCGAGATTTTGAATGAAGTTTTAGAAGAACTTGCTGATCAAAAACAATAGCTTGATGTGTAGTTTGTTGACTATATTTGATTAATGTTAGCATCCATCCTCCGAATACTGCATATAATATTGAAACAACTAGAAGTGTGATATGAGGGAGAGCCAATCGGAACACCTAGAAATTAGAATTTCAGAGCCCTTGGGATCCGAATTCTTAGATCCCAGATTTCCCAACATTCTATTGTTTGAGATCCTTCATATTCCAGATTTCCTGTAGCCCCTGGAAACTCACCAGTTGCTTGGTGAGCCCGAACTGTCCGGGTGTCAGCTCTGAAAACCGACATAACCCGGAACTCAACAGTGCTCCACCGCACATGTTATCACGTGGCAACACGTGACCAACACGTGGCGTCGATAATGATGACGTGGCAATCAGTGGTGGTGAGGATCAGAAGAACAGAATACAAAGCACATATAAGGGAATAGATACACGTGGAAAGACGGGGAAAGACGTTGTGGAGGGTGACGACGAGAGAAGGATGCTGCCGGATAGTGGGGGAATCTACTCACTGACTACTATATATCTCAATTGGGGGGATCCATCGGAAGGAAGCCAGAAGGAGAAGAAGAAGGTAAGAAGAAAGAAAAGAAGAGGAGACACTGGAAGGTTCACCCCCAAGGGACCCACCAACTCATTAGGCGGCTCATTTTCGGATGAAAGGAGGAGAAAGAGTTTCCAAAAGTTGACGGGGCGTCTCTTTGAAGACATCGAAACATTGGAAGAGGAAACTAGGGGTTTAGTGCATATATTTGGAGATTTGTGCAAACTATAATTCATTCGAAAAAAAAAGAGCTCTGCTAGAAAAGAATTGAAAGATCAGCTCGAATGCACTTTTGAGAGAAACACAAGCTTATGAGACAGCTGTGACACCATTAGCAAAATTGCACCAACAATAGAGAACATTGAATCATTGTTGTTGGTGCGGGGGAGAATTTAATTTTGTTTCATCAAAAGCAGTGTCGGCATTTTTTGGTCAAGATTGTTGCAGATAAATTTGAAATTTTGCTGAATACGGTAGAGCCGTAAGATGAGAGATTGAACGAAAGGAAACAGAGCTGGAGTGCTGAATAAGCAAAATAAATATTAGAACTTTTGTATCCCAAACATTTTGTTCAGTTTTAAGGTATATCCGCTTCGGTATTGTGTGATCTCTGATCCTGTGTTGGTCCGGAGGAATTGAATAATTTTGTTTTATCTCAAAAGAATTTGTGATCAGAATCGGCATTTTCAGGTCGTGTTGGTTTCGGATAAATTTGAGGTTCTATCAGATGAAAGAGATGATAAATTTTCAAGGCTTTGAGAATGAACCAACAAAGATAAAAAAAATCAATTCTGATTTTTGCATTCACTGTTTTCTCTGATTCTGTGAAGGAAGCCTAACACCTGTAAACCAATTTTCCAATTGCAATTTTATCATGTTCAATTCTTCCATTCACTACAGCTTCACTTCATCTCTAGTGTCTGTCCTACGAACCCATCACTTGTTATTATTGGCCACATTGTGTTTTGTGTCACCCACTACATTCTACTCCTTCCCTCCCCAGGTTATCTTCACTTCCCCACCCTGTGTCTCCTCCTCTCCCGACCTATTTATATTGATTCCAGTTGGTATTCTTTGATCAGTTTCTGTTACAAACATGGCTCACTGTCTTCATCCGGAAAAGTTTTTCCCTGTCGTCAAATCGGTGGCTCTTCCGAAAGGAACTCTGAACGTAAGTCTCGTTTGTGGTGGCTTTTTGAAAGTTTGAATGAATATAATAAATATTTTCAGGGTAAAGTAGCACTTGTCACTGGTGGAGGAACTGGACTCGGAAAGGCAATTGCCACAACTTTTGCTCATCTTGGAGCCAGTGTAGCTATCGCTGCAAGAAGACTTGATGTACTTGAGAAGACTGCAAATGAGATTCGATCCAACACTGGAGGCGTTTGTGAGGCGTTTCAGATGGATGTGAAGGATCCAGCGAAGGTGGCAAAGGCATTTGATGAAGTGGAGAAGAAGTGAGTCCATTTTTTTATGATGAACTGGATTTTCGTTTACCGTCTTGAGCTTGAATTTTATAATGATGGCACAACATAATTATTGCTTTTCTAAACCTCTGAAATACATTCCAACAAACTTCACATTTCCAGACTTGGCCACGTGCCAGATATTCTTATCAACAATGCTGCTGGAAACTTCATAATGGCTACTGAACGTCTCTCCCCAAACGCCTACGGAACCATTGTCGATATCGTTCTCAAAGGAACTCTCCACGTCACCACGGAACTCGGTCGTCGTTGTATTCAACAGAAACGTGGAGCCAGTGTTTTGAGCATCACCACACTCTACGCAAAGTCTGGAGCTCCATTCGTCGTTCCATCAGCTGTTTCGAAAGCCGGTGTTGAAAACATGACGAAGTCATTGGCTGTTGAATGGGCGAAACACGGTCTTCGATTCAATGCAATCGCTCCAGGACCAATTCCAACAGAGGGAGCATTCGGAAGACTGTTTGCTGGAGAGTTGAAGGATGCTGGAGAAGCAATGGCTTCACAGGTGCCAGTGGGAAGATTGGGAAGTCCGGAAGAGATTGCCAACTTGGCAGCATTTATGTCTTCGGACTTTATGTCTTGGATGAATGGAGCGGTAAGAATTTTTGTATTTTAATGTCGATTACAAAACTTCGGTGTCTCAGATCATCGACTTTGACGGTGGCCAACAACACATTCACCACGGCTCTCACATGGGCGACTTCCTTCACAACTGGGACAACAAGCAATGGGAAGAGACGGAGAACTTGATTCGCGGAAGAACTGGAAAGGATAAGAAGAGCAAGTTGTAAATATTTTGTAGATTGTGCCATAAATTACAATTTTGTACGTTTTATTACCTATTAGTAGAACAAGAAACTCTCTGACAGAGGATGGGTAGAGCGAGCGAGAATAGTAATTTAAGAAGGGGAGAGAGAAATTTACACCGATGTTTAAAAAAATGGGACAAATGAAGGCAGGGAGTTGGTTCGAAGTGGTAAACTGGAAAAAAGATGGATAGATGATTTGTAAGATTGTGGAATTCCAAAAGGAATCGTGCTTTTGTACTTGTTCAGTGATCGAAACAACAAGACCAGTTGGAAAGGGAGTAAGGAAAAAGATAAAGAAATTACAGAGAGAAAAGAGGAGGAAGTTATTTTTGGAAAGCAAAAATAGACTTCTGAGAGGAAAAATATGATACAAAAGATATTGGCAATTTGTCAAAATCTCAGCTAATTTTTCAAAACTGACAATAAATAAATGAAAAGGAAAGTGTTTGAAGAAAAGCGGATAAATATAAAAATGTCTTGCTAGAAAATTGGTTGGCTTTCTAGGACTTTCTGAACTGCAAAGTAAACTAAGCCAATTTTCTAGACAAGACGGAGTAAACTATAACAGGATAACAAAAAAACGACGAAACGAGTGCTGGAAGAGCTAAGGACAACTTAAATAAATACAACTTTCTGAATATCAGAAGGGGGATTTGGGGGACGAGAGACGAATTAGACGACACAAAAACATGCTATTTTACTTGCTATGATAAAAAAAGAAAAAGATAAGATGGATGAATAATGGAAAGCTAACATTGTTCAGCAATAAGGGGGGTTTAAAAGTTTTTATACATTTTTACAGTACTGCTATCTAAACAGTTTGGTGGCGAGTTGCCGGACTAATCCGGCCGCTTTGGATGACTACTTCTTCGTGGATACTTTCGATGCTGCTAGCAAGTGAATTCTCGCGCTTCTTCTTCTTTTCGCTCTTCTTCATGTTCTTTCGTTTCTGAGCATTAATGCTCGTGTTACTGTTGAAGAGACGCGTTTGTTCGATACGTTCGCTGAATGAGACGCTCTTTTTACGAGGAGCGGCTGGAAGGACACAGCAGTCGGAAGATGAATCGTCTTCCTCTGCAAATAAATATTAGAAACCTATAGGAAATTCGTGAAACTCACCATGGAACGCGTCTTCATCGTCCTCCGAGAATCTCAATGGCATCATCATTTGAGCGAATGGATGATCGTCATGATGGCATTCCGAGTAAGAACGCATCAGGTGTGGTTTTGGAGTAAAACGATTCGGTCGAACTTGACGTGGCCATTTCAGAATCCCTTTGAGCGATGAGCAACTTTCACTTCTTGAACGAGTTCTAATGCCGGGAGATGTTGCAGATAACTCATCATCTCCGTCATCTTCATCGAATGACGCTTGACGTGTTGGAGAAGTCAACGAGACACCCGAATCAACGGATTCCGTTGGGGATATTGTCAGTTTGCACTCAGTATCCATATACATATCCAGTGATTCGTTGTCCCAATCGGTATGAATAGTTAACGGAGTTTGTGTGAATGTTTGAATGAACTTGTGAAGTTGAGCAGACTCTGACTTATCCAATCCTATAATTGCGTCGACGGCAAGCGGCTGAGACACTTTTTGAAGGACACCATTCGTGTGCCCGTTGGCGTAGATGTTCAGAGAGGTGGTGAGTTTGTCCAGATGGTGGAAGACAGATGCACACGGGGAATAGACGGGCTGGAAAATAAAACAACTCAAGATGAGAAATGCAAACGTTTTCATCTGCTGAGTTCCTGCATTTTGAAAAAAAAACGACGAAAGAACAACTTTTCTATTTAGTTTGCGAATGAGATGATAGCAAAATACACGCAAAAAATATTGCAAGAACTAGTTTTCTAGGTAGACTTGTACTAGGTGGGAGGCGAATGTCAAAATAAAAAAGCGCGTTGCCGATCGGTAGTTCTAGATTGAAAATCTAAAAAAAAAACAATACCATTTCAGCTTTATTCCCATCGATCCACATGTAACAATCAATCTTCTGAGGGACATTCGGTGGCGAGTTTTCCAAATCAGTGTCAGATCTTGGAAGAACCCATGTGAAGACCGACTTTGAGATCTCGAAAACACATTCTTGACCCGATTCGGACGAGTTCAAATAACCCGCATCGAGTTCGAGACTGATGAGCTGACGAGAATACCCATCTTTTTCGAATATAATCTGCACCAATTGATGGGCGTCGTCGTCTTCGTTTGAGATGATGGTGTGGAGATGTGATGATATCGATTTGCATGAGATCAGCTTGATCAACTCGTCAAAAGACTCGTTGTGAAGGAAGGAGAGTCCGATCTTTGTGGTCTCTATCTCAACGACTTTATCCATTTCGCTGAGATACTCGGTGATCTGATCAAGTTGTTTTTCGTACAAATGATCGTCTTGTCCGGATTTTCGAGTCCAGTCACTCTCTTCCAAAAGAAGATCGAGGTACTGAAAAATAAACTTGTAGAAATTCATAAAATCATCGGAATAACAAACCTTGAAAGCACTCTCGCACGCGGCCTGGTGGAGAGCCGCGTCTCCCTCTGATGACATTTGGGAGACGGACGGGTGGAACCGAATTTTGACGCATTTTGGTTTTTTACCATTCAACCCGATGACGTCAGTCGGCACCACCCATCCTCCGTTTTCGAATTGCGGCGACCCGATGTTTTCCGACAGCTCGCACACGACGTTCACATTATTGTTATGCTTACTTCTATGATGTAATTGACAGACTATCGACTCATTCTCTATGTTGAACGACATGGCGGTGGCGGTTAAGTTTGATGGGTCCTGGAACATTGGCGTAGTATGTATTGAGAACATATGCGGAAATGAAGAGACATTCGACGTAATGCACAGTGAGGAATGTTTGAGAAGGTTCGAGAAGGTTCTAGAGTTTGAGGAACCTTCTAGAAGGAATGAGAAGTTTTTCGTGAAAATGTGTTCGATTTGGAAATTTTCTGTCGTTTTTTCGTGACATGTTTGGTAAAATGGAATAAATCTGTTTATCCGATAAGTTCGAAAACAAAAAAGAAGTTCAATTTTAAAATCATTTTGTCGGACAGCTCAATATCTTTTTTGAGATTTCAGGAGCTCAGCGGTACGGGGAAAACATGATTCTGGAGACGAAAAAATTTTTATGGAAAAGCGAAATATACAGTAAGATTAAAGGAACATGCATTCAGCGTGGCCTTGGGTTTCAGAAGGAACACTTTAAGCTCGTGTACTCCGCGTGGGCAATTCTACAATGAAAAATAATGAACAATTATTTAATTTATAGAACATTATTTTCTAAAACTTGGGTTGCGAATTCATTTCAATAAAAAGAACCTTCGAAATTTGTGAAAAATGTTTCGCTTCTTAATTGTCTTCACAATCAAAAATAATGTTCAATTTTCGGAGTTCTAAATACTACAGAATTCCTATTGGATGCGCCGCCTTCTAGTTTTGATAAGATTTTGGACACCGCACGTTTTTCCTGCCAAAACAACTAAAGATCTAAAGATTCGCGAGAGTATCAAACCGATAAAACCTCACGTACTTGCGAACAAATAATGCAATTTTCCGTCGTCTCTTTTTGAAAATCCACTGAATTTCCAAAAGATTTAGCCTATTTCTTTTAGCAAAATAAAACGATGGAAACTCCGAGTGGATACTCTTCGACAGTGGAGACGCAGACGGAGCCGCTTCTCTTACCAGGTATACTCTCTTTGCATACCCTCTGGAGTACTGTAATGTGTCGCCCATCGGTCTGCTGTCGCTTCATTGACCGGTGGAGAAAGAGAGAAGTGGGTCATTGAGGCGGAGGGCACAGAGAAAAAAGGGGTAAAGAAGAATAATGGAAGTTTCGAGAACATCTTAGAGATCTTTGGTTTAGAAAGCGCCACTTTTTAGTCCAGGCTTTTGAAAACGGAAATTCATTTTCTTTTAATTAACGAGATAGGAAGAATATGAAAAGGCTAGAATAACATTCATTCTTAGACGATCCTGCACAATCATATGAACATCCGAAATTCTCACAAAACAGATTTAAATTCTAAATCCGGGCACAAAACAGAAACCAGTCAAATTAACTACTCTCCTGCAAATTGGTCAGTTATCCCCCTGTGTTCACCCATTCACTCGAAATCTGGTTTCTGATCTAAACAGCAGCCCCAAAAAAGTGATCGTACTCGGCTGCTAGTCGTTTGTCATCTTGGCGCCGTTTCGTCCTTCAAAACGGGTGGTCACATGACATAGGACAATGTGAGATAAAAGATCTCTTTTGAAAAGAGAAGAATGGGATATAAAAGTTCAAAATTTGCAATGTGTTATTGTGAATAGTGGATTCAGATGGCAAAAAGATTTTCACGAAAAAAAAATCTGACGCTCTGACCCGCCGTTTCTCGATCATTCTCCAAAATTGCACGGCACACGAGAGGAATAAAAGAGACGATCGTCGATCAACATAAACAGTGTTTGTACTATACGAATGGCTCGCGACGACTTTCACTTGTTCGGCGTTTTATCAGTTGTGAGGCGGAGAGAGGGAGCCAATACGGTCAATTTCAGTTTTTTTATCAGTCAACTTTTGAAAAAAAGTGCAGTTATTACACTGTCACACAGATGGCAAACATATGCAAAGTGTCTCTCAGAACGAGACAAAACAAAAAGTTATATTCATCGATATAGTGTGTAAAAGTGCAAATAAATAGAACTTTGTTGAGAGAGAAGAACGGAGAAGAATCAATAAAACGATCTAGGTCACAAATCGTAATATCATCTGAAATTGCATACGATTTCTGTTTATTCAGATAGAATTACGAGACAAGTTATGTTGAACATCGAGCTTCCTATCTACAGAAATCCAACTTTGAATAAAGTAAACGCGATCGTATCATTTTCTGAAAAGCAAACTCCTTCTGCAATTGCAGCCGTTTTGTAAACAAACAAGCTGAAAGGAGCAGCTTGAAATCGTATACTAGAAGTAGTGTTCCAGAAAAATATATAGCAAATGGAGAAGAAGAAAAAATCGACGAAAGATTCGTTTTCTTCGACACAGCCCAGCTCAATTAGTGGGAAGGAATCGAGTGAAATTGAAATTGCCTGAGATCGAAAGAACACGAAAGCAAACGGGAATATTTCTATACACTCTTCAAAGTCTAATCGAAGATGAAAGAAAGAAAGAAGATGAAGAAATGAAGTGCGGTGAGAGGAAGAAGCTAGTAAAACACAATTTGGTCGAGGACCTCTTTCGCGAAAAGGGAAAAGTTGTTCTATACACATGTCTTTTGTTGAGCCCGACGTGAGCCGACAGCGGCGGCGTAACAAGCAAAAAAGATCCCTTTCTTGCAGAAAGTAACTGCTAAGAAGTATACAAAACATAGCAGTTTTTGGAGCAAAGCACAACATTTCCAATAATGTGCAACTAACAATAAACCAAACACCGACATTATTCATCCAAACTTTTCTATTCAAACATCAGAGTGTGATTTGGAATATTCCTCGTAAGCATCAGCTGTTGAACGACCGATACCGATAGAAACGTGATGAATTGAAAACTACGAGAAACACAGAAGAAAATAATTTATTATTCATTATTACAAAATCCAGAGCTTCACTTGGCAATCGGACCGTTTCAGTGATACGTACTATTATGCCAGTCGGTACAAAAGCAAGTGCTGGCCGAAGACCAGTTGTAGAACCTATTATATGTGATAAAAAAGAACTTGAGCATTCTGTACTCATTGACACCATGGAAAGTAAAAACTCCCTGAGTGTCAAAGGGCACTACCAGTTGAGAACCACTGGAGCAAACTTTCACGAGATTCTGGCAACTTTCCCCATTGGATCCGTCTAGCGAATTTCGGGCAGTTGAGAGGTCTTCTCCTATTGTCCTTTGCGTACTCCATAAGACATAAACATTTGTCAAAATAAGCAGTTTCCAGCTGGATGGAAACACAGCAGACTATGAATGATTCCTCGAATACATCTAAAAATTTTTAGTACGCTCTGATTAAAATTGAGTTTCATTTCTATCGGTTTGGCGACAGGCAGGTTTGAAAGTTGGTGATTCTTCCGACAAACTATAGAAATGCAAGCACTGACTCTTTCCTTGATCAGCAAACAATTTGAAACCGCTGCGACACTGCTAGACGGTTATTATCAACGTGCGCTTTATGTCGTTTAACATCAGAGTTCTTGCTCGCAGTTCGAGAGTTGAATGCGGGATATTCCTGAAAATCGGAATTCTTAAAACCGGTTAAGACCAGATAACAGACTTACAGAGATCTGGCAT
>GL379809.1:302891-336085 GCA_000143925.2 Caenorhabditis brenneri
CGCAGAAGCCTGCGAAAAAAAGAACACTTCCAAAATCTCTGATCGGGGAAATCCGAAGCAGTCCTTGTCTCCAGAAAAATGATGACTTTTCTTCGATTTTGAAAGATTTTTTTTTGTAAAATTCAGCTTATTTCCAGTACTCGAAAGCTTCGATATTTATCAAAGGGTATTACTAAATTTGAAGGATTTTGAAAAAAAAAAATCTGACGCTTCAAAAAAGTTTATTCCATTCAAATGAGTGGAGGGACATACCGTATTGTTTGGAGAGAAAGGGGGAAAAGAAAGATGAAGCAAGAATTGTAATATAAAAAGAAAACAAATAATAAATTAATTGAGCAATGAATACCACAGGAATAAGTGAAAAATAATAAAAAAATAGACACATTTAGACGGCATGCGTCGGTTCACCTCATCCCGGCATGCAAAAAATGAAACGTCGATGAACACTTCGAACTCGTTTTCTAGCTATTGTTGAGTTATCTGGCTACTGTAGCTGACGTAAAACTACAGTAATCCGTGCGCCTATTATGCCAATCGGGACAAAAGCAAGTGCTTCCGAAGATCCGATTTTTGACGGCCGCGGTGTCTCGGCACGAAAACTACCGTATAAATTTAAAAGCTACAGTACGTACGGTAGCAATTAAATTTATACTGTAGTTTTCGTGCCGAGACACCGCGGCCGTCAAAAATCGGATCTTCGGCCAGCACTTGCTTTTGTACCGATTGGCATAATACGGTAACTTCAATCTATAAAAGCGATTGATAAAGAAAAAGAGCAACTTAATTCAAAATATCCGGGCTGTTTCTTTCTTCAAATATGATTCTGCAACAGACCACAATTTACAGAATGGTCAAAATGTTTCTGAATTAGTTGGCCTAAAATTTAATTGAACGAAGAAAAAACAAACAAAAAGAATAGACGTAACCAGTTCATTTTGAAAGAATTTGAACTGAACTACCTACTGACTGAACTGTCAGCAAAAGGCCAGTGCTCGGTCAACAATCGTTCTTCTTCTCACGTTTATCTATGAGTCTCAGCTCTTCTTCTGCTTGGTTATCATCCTATACGTCGAGAACCATCACGTGCTTTTTTCCTTTACTACATATGTGAAAAGTGTGGACGAAAGAAAAAGCGGAGAGAAGTGAGCCCAGGAGAATTATTTATTGAACCGGGGTAGGCCTTCTTTCTCTATTCTCACACAGAGACTCTTCGTCTTTTCCGCTTGTCCACTATGATTGTCTGAGTCTCCGGTTGTCAATAGAGCGCTATTTCCCCATCTGAAGTCTCAACAAAGAAGAGGGGAACGTGATGGCTGTGGCCGACCACCACCGCTCAAATTGATCGGCCACTACAAGCCATTGTTCATTCGGGTAGTGGGAGGCTTCAGGCCTGCGTCTCTACGGACATCCAAACACACTCTTTAAGAGTATTTCTTCCCCTTTTTGCCCGATTTATGTGCTGGTGAATGAGAAACAAACCTGGCTAAACAGCACTTTATTCTATCTTATTCCATCATCATATTATCACTTTTCTTTCCGTCTTATGGACAATAATCAGAGATCGGTACCGAACTCGCCGGCACCAGGTCATGGTCCTTCTGGATATTTCCCACATCAGGTATTCCATACTTCCTACATCATATAGAATTCTCACTAAATTAATCTGACTCATCTATCAAGTTTCCGATTCTCAGGACAACAACATCCATCATGATGAACGTACGACGCCTCCGACAGCGTTCCATTTCCCACAAACACATCAGGCTCCGCAAGCACCTGTTATGGGTCAACCAACTGGTCAGTCTTTATAATGGTCCATTGAGCATTAGCTCTTTGAGCCCCTAACCTTGTGAAGAAGGATTTCGTAATTCGCGTGATCAAGCTTTCAAAACGTATATGTGCACCTAGTTCCGGCGTGGTTCATGTTACAAAGAGCCATATTGGATGAAGAGTGTTTGAAGTATTTGAGAGATGTTTACACTTTTTTGATTTCAAATGATACTCTTGCTCCATAAAGTTATTTTAACTTTATCAGAGAACATTTCCTATATGAGTTTATAAAATAGCTGATGCTCATTAGGTTACGCTTGTATTAAAAGAAGTATCTAGGATTCAGTTGCTTCCAATTGTTCTCTGAATAAATCAAAAAGGTTGAATCCATTCTGGATCCGAGCTTCAATAATAGGATTCATTCCAGTTCGCGAGCTTTCCCGTTTGATTACAGCTATTAGAACCACCAAGAACTGAAAAACAAGACAATGAATTCTGTTTTCCTCTTTGTTTCACAATACTTCATCCTCCCCAAAAAAAACTCGACAACAGAATTCACTGAACCCTATAAAAATTGGCTGAAACCTTCATCATGCCCGAATGAACACCCATCCTCATCAACACAATTCGTGAACCAAAAAGACACAGAAGATGAACCAGCAGAAGGAAGATTCATTAGAAATGCATAGCTTTTTGGTTCGGTGCCATCGAATGAAATGTGCACACAACGTCACTCTGACCCTTTCCAGTGTGTGTCACTTTGTCGAATTACTGATCGATGAGAAGGGGGGAAAAGTCACAATGAAAACCAAAAACCGGTTTTACAGAGAGAGAATCAAAACGCACACATACAGACAAAATTTGACGATTTATGGCTGAACATATGAAACATAGTGTCTCATTAAAAACAACCATTACTTTTATCACTCCATTTTTTTTATATCTTCTGTGAAACTTGACGCGCGGCGCACTGAGAAACGTGTCTTTTTGATAAAGTGATAAAAATATATCATTAGAAAGGATATTGACCTAATCAGTCGACAGTTAATTGCTTTACAAAAATAACGAAGATAATGTTTTCTCTCTCCGTTTTTTTAAAGGTTTATGAAAGCTATAATAGTCAGATAACATTAGACTTTCTACTACCTTTTCCCCTGAAAACTTCTTATAACCTATGGATTATTTTCAGGAATCCCAATGCAAGTACTCATCGATCCGGCCACCGGCCAACACTACATGATCCCGCAATACTATCCACCTCCAATGTATCCATATCCATCTGCACAACCTCTACATGCACCTCCCCCAATGTATTATCACTATGGACCACATGCTCCTGCAGCTCATCCAGTACCACCACCAACAACATCGGCACCCAGTATTTCTAGCAACAATTCTAGTGAGTTAATCAGCAAGAAAAAATCGAAAATCGCAGAAAATAAATTAGAAAATTTCAGTTAACTACATGGGAATGCAAATGTACAACAATCCAGTGCCGACAACAGCAGCTACACACGAAGAGAAGGATGGATCAGAAGACACAATGTCAACGACATCAAACATCTCTAGGAGCTCATTCACACTTATGCAAAATCAGAAAATTCCACAGCCGCAAAATCAGTTCGGAAGGGAAAATAGTCGAGAGTATATGTATCTGCATCGATCCCCCACTTCAAATCCAGCCCCATCTTCTCCATTAATGCGCCCAAAACTTTTCCATCAACGACTCGAAACTGTGGCAGATCCACGTGGCGGAACTCAATCGGATTTCGAAGGAAAGATGCCGACGATGCGACAAAAAACTGTGGATCATCCAACGTCTTCTGCGTCAGATCATGAATCTACGAAGAGGTTCTCGAGAACTTCTTTTGGAACACCAGCAGCTGTTCCCGTAGAAGAATTGGTTAAAGGTTGGTTATAAAGACAATAGAATTATAAAAAATGAAAGTAACGTTTAGTTGTCAACCCACCTGCAAAATCAGTTCGGATGGAAATCAACTTTGCCGATGTGCCGTCGATGCCAAGTGAACCAAAACGTAATTTTGTTTGAAGTCTGAAAATAAAAATTGTAAATTTTCAGCTGCCAAAAAATCAAACTCCACTGCTTTCACAGTGAATTTAGGCGAAGAGAAAGAGGTTTCACTTCAAGAAGCGGCGAGAACTCTAGCTGAGGTACTTGTTGGAAAGTTTCAAAAATTATCAAATTATTTCAGAACCGCCGAAAAATCAAGCTCGCTAAAAGCACATCTCACGATCGTACACCATCAACACCAGAGTCGTTGGCGGCGAGTAAAACTAACAAGAACTACTTGCTCGAACGACTTTTGACTGGTAAAACTGCAACGGAAAATAGTAACGAGGAGGATGTTGTGGAATTGACAGCTGAAACTCCAGAAGAGCACAAGGATTTTGATGCGAGGAGTGAAGCGCTCACTTTTGTTATTGGTCAGTTTCAAAAAACAGATTGTTTTATAGAAGTTCTAAAACACCTTTTTCTAAAAATCTCAATTGTCTAAACACATGCTATTCTTGGCTAACAGGGCGAAGTCTTTGTAACCTTCTCTCAACAAAACAATCTATGTTTAGAAGCAGAAAATCTTTTGAAAACAACACATTGAGAAGCCCTTTTATTCTCTTTGAATATTTCGAAATAAACAATAAATCACACTGTATCACATGAGAAACGAACGATGCAATAAACAGGGGAAACACCAAGTATTGTTTTCCGTTCTCAAAGGCTTCATTCATTCTTTTTTTGGTTCAGGAAAAAAAGAAATGAAATGTTGTTTGTCGAATATGTAAAATTGTGCAAATTGGATTGTCTGATTTCTGCTTTTTCAGATACATCAAGAAGGAATAACACTGGAGGAGGATACGGTGGACAAGCACACTATCAGCAGCAAAGGGTTATTCAGTATTCGGATGATGATGATTCTGATAGTGATAGCGAGTTCATCGAACAATACCAACAACCGAAACCCTCCCAGCCTCATCAAACCGCTCCTCCACCTTCCCCACCTCGATTGTCTCAACCACCTATTCAACAAGCTCCACCCGTTGTTCAACCTCAACTTCCGTCTCCCCGACCATCTGCTCTTCCTGCTCCAGGTTTCTCCAGACAAATCTCAACTAATGCATCCACATTGACCTCATATGCCCCACCACCCGCATTGACATCACCACGAACACCTTCCACATCAGCTTCCTCCACACCCCGAACATCATCTCGATTCGATCGATCTGGAGGTGGTGGATCGGATTTCTTACAAGAACTCGCTAAACTTAGAATGATGGCTGGACTTCCTGCGGCTGGACCGACCGGAAGTGAAGCTGAACAAAGAGCGATGGCACAGGCGCATTCAAGACCCACTACGACGTTCAGAAGAAGTGAAGTGAGCTCTTCCGCGAGAGCTCCAACAGTTTCTTCGTCGCAAAAAGTGGTCGGAACTCCTGGATCGATTGCAGAACGTGGTGGATCGAGAGCATCGTTTACCGGGGGGAAGTCAAAGGAAACGAACACCACTCCAACACCAACGTAAGTCAATTTGAGTCAATGTAAGCCTAATAATCAAATTAATTTGCAGTCGCCGAAGTGAAAACCGCCGTTCGTTAACCGGAAACTCATCTCCACAACTCTCCAACTTGACACGTCCACCATTCAGAACCGGTGCCAACCGGGGAATTATGATTGGACAGAGTGAGCAACAGAGAGAACAAGAGATGACTGCATGGCTTCGAAGGAAGGACTACAATCCGATGAAGGCAGCGGCGGCAGGGAAGAAACCGAGTAATGAGAATACGAGGTAATTTGACATATATTTCATTATGACTTTTTTTCAAAAAAAAAAACGTTTGTTTTCCAGAGAACAACAATTCCAATCTCGACGCTCAATGACATTCCACAACACAGACGAAGCCACATTTGGAAGAACTCACTCTGGAATGCTCCCTACCCGACCACCACCCCGAAATCGTTCTCAAGAGCCACGAGACATCAACAATGAGAAGTATCGATCAGTACAGAAAGATCAACGACTGAAGCGAACAGTTGATATGTTATCACAGAAATGCAAAAAGAGTATAGAGCTGATTCGAATTCAAAACAAAGGATGTTTATCTGTTTCTGTAGAAGATCTTCTCTCGGCGGCAGCTGAAGAACCTCGGCCTCATGAGACACTCGATGAGCAACTTGATCGATTATCGGATGCTTTTGATGCAGTTCAACGGTATTTGGAGCAATACTCACTTGATGGATATCACTCACCCACTTCCGATGATCGATACTTTGACGATGATGTAATGGAGGAAGCGAAATCCACGTTTTCAGGAGTTAGCACTCACCAGGAACGTCATACTGCACCATCAACTGAATCACTAACCAGTTCTTATCGAAAGAAAATTCTTGACTCTTGATTTGCATTTTTCTTCTTATGTTCTTTCAACCTGAAACACACAATCCCACTGTAAAATCTCTTTTTATACCAGTTTCCCTTTTCAAATTCTATGTCCTCCCCATGTTCACCCTGTAAAACCATCCAGTCATTTATAACGCTTCTAGCCTGAAAACAAAATCTATGTCTTGATTCTTTTGCAATTTGCTCTGTTTTACGTTTTGTATCATTATATCACTTTTTTGGCCTATTTTTGTTTTTTTTTCTACACACACGGTTCGCTCTCTGGCACTTTTCATCTTTCATGGACCAATTACACTGAAACTGATTCAAAATAAAGTTGTGATATGTTCTGAATTGATCGATTAGAAGCGATCTTGCAATATGCAAATGATCGTGCCTCCCACATATCATTTCACATGACAAACAATCATCATATCCAATGAAAAAACGATAAACCACACGAACACTTATGAACTCTCTCTTTTATTCCTTCCTGTTTTCTCTTATTTTATCCGCCAGATCTGAAAACGATGTCGCCTGGAGAACGCTCCCATTCTTAACAAATTCTCTTCAATTAACTCCAAACTTAACTGAAAAATGCTTCAATGAGACTTCTTTATTCATCAGTTCTCTTAGAGAAGTTTCAAAGATTGCTTCTGAATGTTTGGAATACAAAAACTGCACATTATCCGAACTGACTTCTGTTCAAGATTATGTGTTTGCTATTCAACGTGAGCTTCTTCTTTTTTTCATTAGGTTCTTAACAAAAAAAACAATTTCTAGAGCTAGACGCATTCGGAAAACTTCCTCCGGACATCCTGGATATCAACACATTTTTTGAAGGATCTTATGATGAATGTAGAAGAGTTAGTGGGAAAAAATACCCCACTTTTTACAGTTACTTGGTAGCTTACATGGGAGAAAATGTGACATGTGATACTAGAGAGCATGAACATATAACTCCTCGGTTTGCGGTTTGTATGCCGTCTTCTTGTGATGAAGGAGACTTGGTGGAGATATTCAATCAATTGGTGAACTTTCCAATGAAGGCTTGTGAAGCGTTTCGGGTGGATAAGAAGGTGGAGAAGAGTTGGGTGTTTTGGGCGTTTACGTAAGTCGTAGTTGTATTTGAAGTTGATTATTGAAAAAGTGGAAGTATCTTCTGAAAGACCTGTAGCAGCTGCTATGAACAGAACTATATATTCACACCAGAATATCTCAATTGTTTTCGAAGTTATGAAGATATTGTCAACTAGAGAATTGTTCATCATATAACTTCAATTATTTTATCAGTTGACAACACTTTGATAGCTCTAAAGACAACTTAGATAGGCTGCACGGAACATAAAGTACTTGCTGTATAGGTTTTACGGTATCTAGGAGTAAACAACAGTTTCTTTATAGTTATTACAACTAACATTTCAGAATCTTCCTTGTTTTCATGCTATCCATTGTTGCTTCTTCCTCTTTTGTTGACTACTTTCGAGAACGCGAGATAGGAATGTCAGCTGTCAATGAGCATGCTTACTGTAATTCAAACCTTTCTATATGAGACATTTTCTAATTTTAGGTCTACGAGTGTTTCTCTCTTTTTCTTTATGGACCAACTCTGAACTGATTCTCTCAGTTCGAGAACACAAACCGGACAGTATCCGTTCTCTAGATTGTATCAAAGCATTGACCATTCTTTGGATAGTGTTCCGTCACACCTACGACTTCAAATTTCCTTATAACAATGTTGGAAATTCTATGGAGTTTTTGGAGAATCTTTCCATTTCAAGACAATTAATTATGAACTCGTACTTCTCCGTTGACACTTTATTCGTGCTCTCTGGAGTTGTGGAAGCCTACACTTTCTTCTGGAACAAGCCAAAACAGGGAACCATTTTGAAACCGTTGACATGGATTCATTTCTATTTGAGGAGATATTTGAGATCAGCTCCCCCATTAATGGCTTTTATCGGGTTCTTCACAGTCTATGCAAAGTTTATTCAAGGGCCTTTTGTTGCTTCTGAACTGAGTGAGTTTCATAGGTTTTGAGTTTTTTGTTACTGCAAAATTCAGATGAGCTTACCAAAGAGGCAGAGGTTTGTGAGGTGAATTGGTGGAGGAATGCTTTGTTCATAAATAATTTTGCTGGTGATAAAAACGTTGGTTTTTCTTGCCTAAAAAATAACCAGAGAACCCAAGTATAACTTTTACAGTGCTACCGTATCTCATGGCTTCTTGCAGTCGACACTCAATTATTTGTGATTGCCCCGATCGTGATAATTTGTCTGTTCTTCTCAATGACTGGTGGTGTGATTTTAATAATCGGAGGATGTTTGTTAAGTGTTTTCACTGAATATATTCTCTTTGGAATCTATGAGTTACCAGCAGATTTTGTTGGGAATGGGTAAGTCAGATAAATAGCAACAGACCTTACGAAATGTTTTAGGCACCATGAACTATTCCGTTCTGTTGTCTACGAAATGCCTTGGACTAGAGCACCATCGTTCCTACTCGGAATGCTTGTTGGCTACTTCCTAGCAAACTTCACCAAAACAAGGCTGAAGTTCCATTGGATTGTCCCTGTAGCCGGATGGATAATAGCCACCGGAATCGCTTCTTGGTGTATCTGGGGAAATTATTCTTACGACTCCGGAAATCAATGGACAGTATACCAAAGAGCAACTTATTTCAACTTCTCTAAAATCGGATGGACGTTTTTCATCTCCTGGATTGTTATCGCAAATCATTACGGGTGGGGTGGTCCCATTGGAAACTTCATGTGTCACCCGATTTGGCAACCATTTGGAAGACTCTCCTACTGTGCTTATATTGTTCATCGGATGACAATGTTTTGGTTTTTCAATTTAGATGGGACTAGTCCACATGCCTGTTCTGCTGTTCAAATGGTAAGACGGAAATATGGAATGTTGAAAAATGACTGAATTTCAGTTTTTATACTATGCAGTTCTTGGCACACTTCTGTCATATTTCTTCGCATTCTTTTGGAGTGCCATTTTCGAAGTTCCTATTGTTAAGTGAGTCTATTAGTAGCTTCATAGTCTTAATGGACAATTTAGAATCGAAAAAATCTTCCTGAAACCCATATCGGCATATCGAAGAGAATCAAACCCGGCAGTTGAAACAATTCGTGTGCGACGAGGAGCAATGTCATAAGGAGCAATGTGATTTGATTTAATTTCAAGAAAAACAAATAATACTTCATTTCTTGTATGTTCATTTTGGACAGTTTTTGATATTTACACACTTTTTGGTGGTTGGATGAATGACAAATCCTTGCTTACATTCACATCGGGCTTTGCACATTTCGATGCAGGTCTGGAAACAAAAATTGTGAAGAAATGAATACAAAAAAAGAAAACTCACTGGTGTTGGCTCTGCACAAGTCCTATCACAAGGGGAGCCACACTCATTGAATATTTCGTTCTCTCCGCATCTTTGACCAGCACTAGAAGCGAATCCAAAAACTGTCAGAGCAACAAGAAGGGAAATAAGGAGCTTCATCTGGAATAATCATTATTTTGGAAGGAAAGGATCCAAGAAAATATATAAAAACCGCAGAGATAGACTGACTTATATAGTGAATAAACCGGAGAAAAAAACCGTATTACGGTTTTTGAACAGTGAAACCTGCAGTTCTGAAAAATAGAGATAGAGAAAAAAAAAACAAGAGAGTGTGTGTCAGTCGACAGATTGTTTGCTGAACGTGGAGAAAGTTCTTTCGATCTCTCAATGAAAAGATTCGTGGTTTGTATATAGATGGAAACAATGACGTGGTAATTGACCTTTCTCGGTCAGAAATCACAGTTTGGAAACCGGAGGTACAATTTTTCCTGATCTTGACTTTTTGTCCAAACTAACTCTGAGTCACTGAAAGTAACGATCATCAATAAAACACCAACATCCTGTTTCCTACTTTTATCGCAAGTTATGACTCATAAAAATTTTATTTACAAGCTTCGAAAACAACAAAACCCCGCATAAAAATCAAAACAGATTCACAAAGATCATAACCAAAGCCACCACATTAATCATCGCCTTTGCTGATGCTTTAGCCTCCAGTACACTGAACTTCATTGCGAACGATGAAGCCCCTGTTGTTCCGGTAAACGTCGTCGTCATATAAGTACCCATTGCTGATTTTTCCATAGCACCAGAGATTGTTTGATTAGTTTGCGCCAAGATCAAGCTGGAACTATTCGATCCCACATTGACTTCCAGAGTATCTCCTGCTTTTCCAATAGATACTGATGTAAGTTCCATCACAAAGTTCACAGGGATAGAAGAATCTGAATAGACAACATAAATTTAATAGGACTTAAATAGAACTCACAAAGTTTCGATGAGTATGGAGCAGCTTGTTGTGTTTTTGGGTTCCACATCGACGGAGAATACATCATTCCGGTTCTTCCGGGACCTACAGTAGCCCATTCAGTAGATGGTCGGGGGCGAACGCTAAAGTAGACATCGCATCGATAGAATAAGACGGTGAAAGTGTTGGAGAGTACTTGTTGTGGAAGATTGACGATAGTTGTGTCCTTTGTGTCATTAGAACTGTAAATATAGAGGGATGGGATCCAGAATTTACGGAAATTTTTTTGAGAGCAACGACTCTAAAAATCAATAACTTACCTATATGTTAACAAGTTTGCGTAGCCATCCATAGGCGTCTGAGGCATTACTCGAACTTCTTGGCCAGTCAGATTTGGGTTCAAAAATGTTACAGTCGTAATATAAGACTCTTGTGAATCCAATGAATACAGAGTCATTGCAACTTCCTTCCCGTTCATCGATGTTCCTTGAGTAAAGAAATCTCTGGCCTGTGACATAATTTGAAGAGAATATCCATCATATTTGGAAATCACTTTGTCATCATTAGCAATTCCATAGGATAAAACTGGAAGTCCGTAAAAGTTCACAAGTGTGATAGTGTTTCCTGAAGAACCACCAACACTAGGAACATATCCATCATAAAGGTTTCCGATGAACATTGCATTCAAATCGTCACCATCATAAACATAAATTCTTTTCGTTGAGAGATCTGGGGTTCCACTGATGGAGCCACTGGTGAACGCCACTTTATCATTTGGAGATGTGAACCGGTAATAGTTATTGGCAGTCAAATTCAAGGATACAATTTGGCCAGTTGAGAATTGATTCCGAGTGAAAGTGGTCACATCGATGAAATTCCAGGTGAAGTAGAAAGTGGAGGTGTTTGTTTGAGTGGTGATGTTGATTGAATTGGTTCCAACAGGTGCATAAAACAAGTTGTCAACTATGTTCATCCTAGAAAAAAATTATTTGAAGATATCTATCTTCGCAACTCACTCATTCAACGATGATGCTGAATCTTTGATCACAAAATGATCTTGAGAACCGTAGATCAGATTTGTTTGAACATCAATTTTCGCTACATATCCGTGTGGGATCAAAAACTGAAAACCAAAAAGTCTTCAATAAAATACACAATGCTCACCTTAATTATACAGTTATAACTTGCTGGAAACAAACTAGACCCTCCTGCTGGAAATGCTCCATTCAGAGTACTGTTTGTGATTGTTGCTGTTGGACATGTCAGATCCACTGCTGCTTGGCCAGGAATAATAAAAGAAGCCGTTAAAAATAGAATCGATGCAACAAAAAAGGTTTGCATGGTGTCAAGAATCAAAATGTTACTCCTCTCCTTTGCTTAAATGCGTTTTCGGTCTCTTCCAGATAAGAATAGTTCTGTTTGCACTCTGATGTCAAAGAATTTATCGTCCTGGGAACAAATTCATCATGATCACGTATTGGAATACGGTTTTGGTGACTTCATAGGTGACTAATAGAAGTTGAAACTGTGCCTGATCAACATGATTGTTTATGGGAGAAAGTATGCGATGACTCCGATTTGGTTATCAGTTTTTAGTTTTGAAATGTGTGATTTATTTTGTGAAATGAAGTATCATAGTCTGTGATCGCCCAGGTACTCCAAAAATTACAAGGGTGTTCTTCGAATATGTACAGGGTCCTGTAGGCAGAAAAACTGTTTGAAAACTAGCTTACTTTTTCTTTTTTCTTACTGTTCTACCCACTGTTTCCCCGGGATTTCTCCTGGTTTTCTCCACTTCGTTTCCCTTTTTCCCTTCTTCTTCCCTACTATTCCTCCCACATTTCCTTGCTTTCAACTTTATAAAATTGGACTGTATAAAGCAGTAAGAGCAAATTCAATCAACCAGAAATAAACCTGCAAAAAGTGTTAATACAATTTATAAATTATTGAAGCCAAAACCAAAAGAAGGGATATCCGGCTTACAGATTTTGTTGTAGTCTCCACCTCATTCTGAAAAATTCGAGTATGAATATTTTTCCCGATATTCTACATACCTCAATACTAAACTTCATAGCAAACGATGACAAATTAGAAGTTCCAGTAAAGTTAGTTTTCATAAAAGTTCCATGAGCAGCTTTCTCTCCTGTATTTGTGGCAGTTGAGTTGAAAACTACAGAAACTGAACTAGAAGTCAAGGATCCTACTTCCACTTTCAATGCTTCGCCGGGTTTTCCAATTTTTACTGATTGGATATCAAATACAAACTTCACGGGATTAGTTGAATCTGAAAACAGTATTTGTTCAGTTTTATTTTAAGTAACGACTTACTGAAGTATGTGTAGTAGGGATCTGTGATTACTGCAGTCGGGTTCCACATCGATGGCGAGTAAATCCATCCAGAACGGCCTGGATTTGCTTGATGCCAATCGATAGATGGTCGGGAACGAGCTCCAATATATACATCGCACTGAGACAGTGTCACTGTAAATGTCTTGGTGAGAATCTGTTGTGGTAGTTGATCATCAGTAAAATCTCGGACACTGGAAACATTATTAGAAAACGTTACTAACCTCCAAAACTCACTTATAGGTCAACAAGTCTCCATAATTTTCAGTTGGCGTCGCTGGTTTTACTCGAACTTCTTGTCCAGTTACATTTGGATTCAAAAATTTTATAGTACTAATATAAGTCTCTGGAGAACTGATGGCATACAAAGTCATCGCGCTCTCGACTCCCTGTTTTGATATTAGATGCCTGAAGAAGTCCATGTCACTTCTCAAAACAAAGAAGTCATAGTCGTCATAATTGGATATAGCTGCATAGTCATTGGCAATACCATAAGATGGTACGGAACTCCCATAAAAGTTAACAAGTGTCAGAGATCTTCCAATAGAAACATTCTCCATGTCAGTGAACACTTTGAGATTTCCAATGTAATTTGCATTTAAATCCGCTCCATCATAAACGTAGATCTGAGACAAGGCTGAGTCAGAGTAGCCACTCAGTGATCCAGTATGGAATGCCACTTGACCTCTTGTAGATGTAAATCGATAATAACTACCGGCTGTCAAGTTCAGAGCCAGAACAGTACCCGTTGGGTTTAGAACTCTGTTGAAGTTTGTGACAGGAATATATTGCCATTTGAAATAAAAACTTGATGTGTTAGTTTGTGTTGAGATCATAATCTTTCCAGTAGTTGCTGGCAGATAGAAGAGCTTGTCAATGACAAACAATCTGGAAATTGAAGTGTTCAGCAAGTTTGAGAAAGTTGAACAACTCACGAGTAAAGTGTCGAAGCAGAATCTTGAATAGTAAGAGTGTCGTTAGTATCGAAAAAAAAATTATTCGTAATATTGATCCTCACAACCTGTCCGACAGGGATTTGAAACTGGAAACAATTTTCATATTTTTGTTTTCAAAATTGTCAAAAAAATATAAAAATACCTGAATTGTGCAATTATAATTTGCAGGAAAAATGGAAGACCCTCCAGCTGGAAAAGCTCCAGTCGGAGTGTTTTGAGTGATTGCTGTTGTTGGGCATGTCACATCAACTCCCAAACCGAGAGTATTCAGAATGGCAATAATTAAAAATGAGAAAATAAAGTTCATGCTGCTGAGAATCAAAATGTTTCTGACTCTTTTTTGTTTAAATGTGTCTGTAATGCTGGTTTTTTTTTCAAGATAAGAAATGTGCTTGCATTCTGATGACAAAAAGACCTACTAGACTTTAGGGCAGGAAGACCGGGTTCGGAAAGAACTCTTTCAGTTTTTGAAATCGTTTTCAGAGCGTAATGATGGCAGGAGTCGTCATAGAACTGTATTCTCAGGTGACTCATTTTTATAAACTGTAAATTTTCATTGATTTTCTGTTTTCATCAAAAAAGAAAAGTTACATTGAAAGTTATACCAGTTATCAACCCATTTGAAAACTAAATTACAAAATTAAAAATTATTGAAGCAAACAACGCCATAAAGACGGATATCCTTCTCACTGACTTTGTTGCTGTTTCCACATTGTTCTATAAATATTCAAACATTTTCGACTCTGAAGTTTCACTATCACTCACCTCAACCGTAAACTTCATTGCAAATGATGATGCATTCGATATCCCAGTGAAGTTAGTTGTCATATAAGTGCCATGCGCAGCTTTCTCACCAGTATTTGTGACAGTTGTGTTGAAGACAACAGCAAAATTACTGGAAGTGGGGCTCCCTACTTCTACTTTCAACTTTTCTCCGGAGTCCTCAATCGCAACTGATTGTATGTCGAACACAAATTTTACAGGATTTGTTGAATCTGAATTTCAAATGAATTCGGGGTTTCATTAAGTTGCGCGTACTAAAATAGTTATAGTACGGCGTTGTTACGTTTTCTGTTGGATTCCAAATAGAAGGGGAATAAACCCATCCAGTTCTTCCTGGTTTCACTGTACTCCATTCAAGAGATGGACGGGAAATAATGTTGAGGTAAACATCACACTGGTAAAATGTCACTGTGAATGTGTTGATGAGTATCTGTTGGGGTACTTGACCATCAGTTGAATCATCGACGCTATAAAAATGTGCAATGTGTACAATGTTTGTGAAATAAATCTTACTTATATGTCAACAAGTCGGTGTAATTTTCCATGGGGGTCATAGGTTTTACTCGCACTTCATGTCCAGTTTCATCTGGATTCGTAAAGTTCAGATAAGTAATGTAAGACTCCTGAGAATCAATTGAATAAAATGTAATTGCAGACTCCATTCCTTTCTTTGCCCATTGGTGTGTGAAGAAGTCAATATCACTTCTCAAAACATGGAAGAAATATCCATCATATATGGATATAGCTGCATAATCATTGGCAATACCATAAGAAGGCACTGAAGCTCCATAAAAATTGACAAGGGTCAGTGATCTTCCCTTTGAAACACTATCCGTTTCAGTGAAAACTTTGAGATTTCCAATAAACTTTGCATTCAAATCTGCTCCGTCATAAACGTAGATTTGAGCCAAGGCTGTGTCGGTGTACCCACTGATTGAACTAGTGTGGAATGCTACCCCGCCTCGAGAGGAGATAAATTGATAAAAGGTATTTGCAGTTAAGTTCAGTGCTAAAATAGTTCCAGTCGGCTTTTGTATTCTTTCGAAAGTTGTGATATCAATATACTGCCAAGTGAAGTAAAAGCTAGAAGTGTTAGTTTCAGTTGTTATTTGTATTTTTCCAATTGTTGCAGGAAGATAAAATATATCATCAACTATATACATTCTGAAATATACAGACTGAAAATTGGAAACACAAATCTCTCACCTATGAAGTGCTAAAGCTGAATCTTGTATAGTAAAACTGTCCGGAGAATCAAACAACAGATTATTGGTCACATTGATTTTCACAATTTGTCCAGCAGGTATTTGGAACTGAAGCATTATTTTTCAAGTTTCAAAATAGGTACAATTACCTGAATTGTGCAATTATAGTTGGCCGGAAACACAGCAGAGCCTTCTGCTGGAAAAGCTCCAACAGGAGTATTTTCAGTTATAGTTGCCACTGGACAGGTTACATCACCCCCTAAACTTGGAGCGGGAAGGACCAGGAGGACGAGAATTATGAGTTGTTGCATTTTGCCAAATTTTTTTTTCACTTTTTTGTTTAAATGTGTATTCGATCGTTGTTTTTCAAGATAACAAGTGATGGGCTGTTTGCATTCTGACATCGAAGAATTATTGGACATTGGGGGGAAAATAGCTGATCGCATACTCATCACTTGGAGGTAATTGAAATCGTTCTTTGAAAATTTAAAGTCTGTTTATCAGAAGCTGGAGCTGAACAGAGGTTCTAGGTGATTCAGACTTCTGTAAACTTTTTTCTCAAGCGAGGCATAATTACTGTGAAGAGTGTTAGTTTTCTTCACCTGCTCATTTAAAACTTGTGATGCCTTAAAACTAAACCATCAAAGAGCACACCGTTCGTCATTCTGTTTGTATTGTTTGAACCTCAGTTTGAAAATATTTCTGAACTGATAACATAACCATTTTTGATCGGTTTTATTTCCGAATTCTGGACCATATAAACATTTTTCATTGGATTCAAAAATATGTTTCTCGGGTCAGTAAATTTTCTGTTACTAACAAAACAATTAAAAAATTAATGAGATAAATAAGTTACAACTTTTTTTATACAAGTCAAAAAGCCATGAAAAGTTATTATACCAAGTTACAAAATATTAAGGCTAGAGTCATAAAGTTGAGTACGACTTCTGTGGATTTTGTTGTTGTCTCCACGCTTTCCTAGAACTTTTCAAATCAAAAAACTTCTCTTCAGGTTCCAACCCACCTCAATTCTAAATTTCATAATGAAATATGAAGCGTTGGTAGTACCGGTGAATGATGTTGTCATGTAAGTCCCCACTGATGTGTTCTTCACGATAGCGCCTATAGATGGTTTGAGATCTGCTACTACATAACTGCAGGAGTCAGATCCTATCACAACTTTCAATTCATCTTCCATATTGGAGAATAAAATTGATTGAATATCAAATATGAATTTTACAGGGAAACTTGACGCTGAAAGTAAAAAATTACAATGTTCTTCGGCGCTTTTTCTCACTAAAGTTTACAAAATATGGTGCAATAGCTTCTGTTTTTGGGCTCCACAAAGAAGGAGAGTATATTATTCCGGATCTTCCAGGGTATGCCGTACTCCAGTTATTATCTGATCGAGATCGAAAACCAATGAACACATTGCTTTGATACACCGAGACAGTGAAGATGTTGGTGGCGATTTGTTGTGGTAGGGATGAATTGAACTCATTAACACTGAAAATTCAGTTTAGGATAGAGAAGAGAAAGTTAACTCACTTATATGTCAACAGGTTCGCATAGTTTTGCGTTGGTGTCAATGGTTTTACTCGAACTTCTTGTCCAGCTACATTTGGATTAGTGAATCGTAAGTATTGGATGTAAGACTCATTATAATCAATTAAATACAATGTCACTACAGTCTCTCGTTGTGCTCCTGAAAATCGATGTAACTCCAAATCTCTTCCACTGTTCAAAATCACAAGTGAATAATCTTCATAGTTTGATATGGCTGAATAGTCATTGGCAACACCATAAGATGTCAAGAAAGCGTCATAAAAATTGACGATTGTTAGATATTTCCCACTAGACACCGTCATATTTTTGGAAAAGAATTCCATGTTCCCAATGAAATTTGCATTCAAATCCTCTCCATCGTAAACATAAACCTTGTTAAGATTTGAGTCATAATCACCATGGATGGAACCAATGTGGAAGGCTACTCGATTGATTGTGGAAGAGACTTGGTAGTAACTATTTGCAGTCAAATTCAAGGAAATAATGGAACCAGTGGTTTTCTGGATTCTTCCAAAGTTAGTGACGTCGATGTATGTCCATGAAAAGTAGAAACTAGATGTGCTGGTTTTCGTAGTGATTTGGATTTTGGCAGTGGTGGCTGGAGCATAGAAGATCTTGTCAGTTGCTTGCAGTCTATATTATAATTGTTGTTTTATTTTTCCAAATTTGAAATTTCGGCTCATTGAAATTTGTTGTACTCACTGATAGATTGTGGAAGCAGAATCTTGAATTATAAATGAATCTGTATTACTGGAAATATTATTCTGAATATTGAACTTCACAACTTGACCAACCGGAATTTGGAACTGAAGTTTTATATTTCGATAACGCTCTCAACTTTTCTGTACCTGAACTTCACAGGAATAATCGGCAGGGAATAACCCTGAAGCCACTGATGGGAAAGATCCAGTTGGAGTATTCTGGGTGATCACTGCCTTTGGACATTCTGGATTTACAGACAGACAAGGAATTATTGAAACAAGTAAATAGAATAGAAACGAAGCATGTTTCATGGCGTCAAAAATCAAAATGTTTCTTCTCTGTTGACTTGCTTCCAATGATAAGACATGGTTTGGTTTATTTGCACTCTGATGACAAAGAACTCACTTTCTGAAAGTGGGTTCTGACTAATTGAAAACAAAATTGTGAAATTTATTTTTCATTTATTATGTAATTTGAGACCAGAAGGTAATTAAAAAAGTTTAGCAATGAATAATGTCAACAAAGAAATATTGAGAATCACAGCTGAAGATTTGGTCGTCGTCTCCACAGGAGCTGGTGTTGTAGTGGCATTACTCTGGAAAATTTCAAATTTTATAAGATATCATTCTTCTTAATTTTGAAAGTAATACCTCCATTCTAAACGTCATTGCAAACTCAGACATCAAGGTTTTTCCAGTGAAACTCGTTGACATATAAGTCCCATAAGCTTCTTGTGTTCCAATGTTTAAAGCTGTATGATTGAAACCCAAAGAAAACGGTTGAGAATCAGAGGATCCGATTTCAATATTGATCTGTTCAGTGGGATTGTTGATGATCAAATAACCAAAGTTGAATGTAAATTTCAATTTTTGAGTGGAAGCTGAAATAGATAGCCCTTTGTCAAGAGAGCTTTGGAGTTTCTTACTGAAATTTGTGGAATATGGCTTTTGGTTGAATGTGAGTGGGTTCCAAGCCGATGGAGAGAAGATTTGGCCTGTTCTTCCAGGCACAGCTAGTGTCCAAATGAAGAGCGGTCCAGATGAGATGGTCAGTTGTGTTTCACAGTGATAAAGCACCATGGTGAAGGTGTTGGAGAGAATTTGTTGAGGTAGAGATTGAGAGATCTGGGTGTTAACACTGAAAATACCCAATAATTTTCAAAGCTTCTGAAAGAAACTCACTTGTAAGTCAATAACTGCGGGTAATTATTTGTTGGTGTCAACGGACTGAACGCTACAAACTGCCTTCCATTGCTTCTATCCTTCAGAGTCAAACTTGTAATATATGATTCACTTGAATCAATGCAATAAAATGTGATAGCAGATTGAAGTCCGTCGGGAATATATGCATTATAAGTGTAATCGATTCCTTGAGACATCACAATCAAATTGTAGTCTTTGTACGGGGCAATTGCAGCCCAATCATTGGCGATTCCCCAAGATTTGGATTTCGAACCATAGTAGTTCACAAGAACCAATGAGTTTCTAGTGGATCCGGTAAGAGTTGGTTTCTGAATCAAATCTGAAAGTGTTCCGATGTATCTCGAATTCAAGTCTTCTCCATCGTAAACATAGATATTGAATAGATATGGATCATTATTCCTGTCTAAGTTTCCAATGTGAAATACCACTTGACTCTGATTAGAAAAGAATTGATAATAGGATTTAGAAGTGAGATTCAATGGAAGAATAGTTCCAGTTGGGTTCCACACTTTTGTATATTTAGTCACGTCAATATACTGCCAAGAGATGTAAAAATTCGCTGTGTCGGTTTTCGTTTGAATCCATAGTTTAGAATAATTGGCGGGAGTATACAAAAGAGCTTCTCCACTAGCCATTCTGTAAAGTTCATGAGATGGAGAAAAATGGAGAAGGAAAAATACTCACTCATATAAAGTTCCAGCTGAATCCATTATGGTCATTCTGTCAACATTTTCATTAACAGCGTTGGATTGAGACATGAATTTTATAATTTGTCCGTTGGGAATATTGAACTGAAACGTAATTTTTCTTATTTCAACTTCTTCCAGAAAATTTTCAGAACTCAAAAACTTACCTCCATGGCACAACCATAATTAGCTGGAAACGGCGCAATCCCAGTAGCTGGAAATGCTCCATTGCTAGTAATAGGACCCTTTGGACATGTTACATCTGCTGCTTTACTAGAAACTATGAAAAATAGTGCAGCAGACAGAATGAATTGCATGGTTTCATACTGTTACTCTTTTTTTTTCTATGTATATAAGCGACGACATGTGGGGAGTGACGAGTTTTAAAGATAAGAAATGAATGTTGTGTGGCCTGTCCGGGAAGAATACGCTTTTTAGAAAATGTCTTGAAATTTTTTCAGAGAGTATACTCATTACTTGATTGCTTTGTCATTACAGTTGTGTTGATCATTGAAAAATGGCAATAAATAATTTCATTTGTCGTTCAAAGAGATGGATGTTATACAATTAATTTGACTAGTAACAACAAGAAAACAGAGCAATTGAAAACTCCTTCCGAAGATTTAGTGGTTGTCACCAGCGGACTTGCAGTTGGCACTGAAACACTTCCCTCAACACTGAAACTCATTTTGAATGACGAGTTACCCATTGAATGAGTTCCAGTGAATGTCGTTGCCATGTAAGTGCCATAAGCAGCTTTAGTTCCAGTATCAATTGAAGTTGTGTTGAACTCCACAAAAACTTTTCTGCCATCAGGATTTCCAATTTCAACGCGGATCTTCTCTCCAGGTTTAACAAGAACAAATGGGATGTTGAACACGAACTTTGCATTTTCTTTGGTAGCTGGAAATAAAACATTGATATAGAACGAAACTGATAAAAAACTCACTAATATTTGTAAAATATTGTGGTGTGATAGGCAAAGTTGGATTCCAATTCGATGGTGAATAAATCATTCCTTGTCTTCCTGGAGCTGCAGTAGTCCAAAGGAAAAGTGGTCCAGAAACAAAACCTAATCGTAAGTCACATTGATACATAGTTACTGTGAATATGTTCGTCATGATTTGTTGTGGAAGAGATTGAGCGATACGATCACCAGTATTGTAAACCAACAAATTTGTATAGACTTCTGTTGGTGTTCTTGGTTTGAATCTAACTGCTTGTCCACCATTATTCCTATTTGCCATAGTCAGATCCGTTATATATGTTTCATCGGAATCAATACAATAAAATGTGACAGCTGACTCAAATCGGTCTGTAACAGAGAATGCTTCACTATAATCGATATCCTTGGACAAGATGGAAAACCCATAGCTATCGTAAGAAAAAACAGCTGAATAGTCATTGGCGATTCCATAAGACCATGATTCAGTGCCATAGTAGTTCACAAGAACCAATGAGTTTCCAGTGGATGCTGAGAGAGTTTTTGTTTGCAGAAATTGAAAAAGTGTCCCGATATACTTTGCTTTCAAATCCTCTCCATCGTAAACAAGAATTTGCGAAAGCCCTAGATCCAAGTTATTCTTCAAGTTGCCAGTGTGAAAAGCAACTCGACTCTTTGCAGATGTGAACTGATAGTATGAACCTTGAGTGAGATTCATCGGCAAGATGGTTCCAGTTGGATTTTGTATTCTTTTGTAGTTAGTGACATCAAGATACTTCCAATTGAAATAGAAATAAGATGTGGCGGTTTTGGTGGTGATGTATAGTTTGGCGTTGTTAGCAGGAGCATAGAATAGGGAAACAGAGGAATTCATTCTGAAGGTGTTGAGTTTTGAATCAGGAACAGGAAAAAGAAAGTAACTGACTCATAGAAAGTAGAAACTGCATCCCGAATGAGTAATGAATCACCGGACCCGGGAATCACATTGGTTTCCACAACGAACTCCACAACTTGGCCATCAGGGATATCAAACTTTGTGAAAAACGAAATTAGAATTCAAAAAAATCATGCTGCTAGATACCTCAATCGAACAATTATAATTCGCAGGGAAGACAGAAATTCCAGTAGCTGGAAATGCTCCTGTAGGTGTTTTACTGGAGATTGGACCAGTTGGACATGTTAAATCTGCAGCTTTACTAGTAACTACTAGAAATAGTGCAACAAAAAGCAGAACTTGCATGGCGTCATACTGAAAAAAAGCATGGGAGGGACACCAGTTTACAGATAAGAATGAATGATTTTTTGTTTGCATTTTGATACTGTCTACATAAGCCTGTCATAATGATTCTGGAAAATGTTTTAATCTTTTATCAAAATTTATTGAAATTTATAGAAGAAGAAGATTCCAACCATAAGATCCATCATCCAAATCCCTGAATTTTTTCTCTCATTGTGCCCTTATAATAGAGGATCAACGATTTCAATCAGAAGCATCCTCCATTCATCCACATGCAGATTTTAACGCAAACATCTTTTCATCTCCCGTTTCTACTGACCTAAATCGCTGCGCATCCTTCTTTTCATGTCTGCGCATTTTCCGTTCAACATGTATTTCCTGCAACGGATGGTCAGCAGGAAAGTTCCAACTAGAAGAAGAGGAGGAGACGTCACTTCAGAATTGATTTTCACTTATAAATATTTTTTCTGTTGATTTTTGGCAAGTCTCAGAAAAATGTCGATCTCTGAGACTGATCGAGTGGCGATCAATGAGTTAAGAGAGGAGGTCAAGGAACATGTAAGACTTTTTTTGCAAACTCGATGCTTTTACTGTGTTATATTTCCAGCTCACCCCTTACTATGACACTGATTTCAATCTTCTTCGTTGGCTCAAGGGGCACGATTACAAAATGGATATTATCAAGCCAAAACTGATCAATCACCTGTTGTTCCGTAAATCTGACTGGGAACTGGATGGGCTTGCCGACAAACCAAGAGACCATCCAGTGCATCATCATTGGAAGGTAATTATTTTGTATCCCGAATCAATTTTTGGTCAGTTGGCTCTTCAAAATAAATGTAATTTTCAGACTGGTCTGACTGGAGAATCTGGAATCGTCCCCAACACTATTGTGAATATCGAACAAACTGGAGCAAATGACTATTGGGGAATGCTTCAATCCTATCCAACAAATGAAGTTTTGAGAGCTCGTGTACATGATTTGGAGAGTATGCTCAAGTCAGTGATGGATCTGGAGAAGAAGACTAATCAACAATGTTCAGTCATCTACATTATGGACTTGACTGGAATCAAATTCGATAAACACACAATCACTCTTCTCACTGGAGGCCTTTCTGCCATCTCTGCTTTCATGGCTGAACACTATGTGGAGCTTGTTCATAGCTTTGTTCTTGTCAATGTTCCAGCTTTCATCTCTGCAATTTGGGGAATCGCCAAACCATTGCTCCCGGAGAGAACTCGTAACAAGTGTAATATATTGGGAAGTAACTGGAGAGTTGAAGTATTGAAAATGGCCGAAGGAAGATGTCTTCCTTCGTATTGGAATGATGAGGAGGATGATGGACCGTTCACTGCTCCAATTGAGAAGTGTGTTCCATTCCCAGAAGAAAATTATTATAAGGGAAAAGTTCCTGAGAAAGCAGATCATTTAGCTGTGTCAGCAGGGAAGACTGGATTTGTGGAGGTTGAAGTGAAAACTGTAAGTGTTTTTTTTTGCAAATTTTGACAGGAGTCTCTTAAAAACATGTTTTTTGTGCTGGTTCTTCTATCACTCCTGTGCAGTCTACGGGTTTCATTTCGTCAATTTCAATTCGTGGGTTTCAGGGCCAAACCCTTTCCTGGGAGATCCATACCAATGGACACTTTGCATTCGCCATCTATGAGCTCCCACTGGTCCCAAATAATTCAGATGACATTAGCAATTACACCAGAGTATATCCGCTGTTCAGTGTAAGTTTTGAATCATTTGCTTTCCAAATGACATTTCTATTTTTTCAGAAAATCCCAGGACCAACTATGGTGCCGTGCATTGATAAATTGGTGTGTCCATCATCAGGTTAGTCTCTGTTTTTCTTCCTCCCCCATGTGAAAATTGAGTCATATTCCAGCCACCTATCGCCTGTGGTTTGGCAATCAACATGCCTGGTTTCACACGCTCAAAATTGATTATGTGGTGAAGGTGGAGTGATGTGACAGAAGGGATATGCCATAATAAAGAAAAACAATTTATTATCAAGAAGAGTGATATCATCTGAAGATAAAGTTATAACTTATTTGTAAAGAAGAAAAAAAGAGATAAATTGAAAACTGAAGGTTACCCGTTGAAACAGAGAAAAAAAAAGAAAATGCTATATAGAGCAACGAGAAGGAATGACAGAAGAGATTTGAGTTTTTGGCACAGAATTACCGAAATTTACATAGGAGGCTTTGGAAGAAGGAAGAAGCTAAATAGAGATCATTCGACTGGAGTAACTTCTAGACGCGTTTTTGTGATTCTGGGCTGTTGAGCAACATCGATAACTGCGTGTGGAGCTGAAAATTTGGTTCATGCTGGTTTTGAACTTTCGAAAACCTAGACTCACCACTTGGCAACTCTGGAAAACTGCTAATTTGACTATAACTCGGCGGTGGTGGGTATGGAGGAGGTGCTGCTAACCCCGGTAATCCCTGGAACTGCCTTGGATCCCGTAACGACATCAATGGAGCTGCGTAAGGTGGAACGTAGACCGGGTACAGGGCCGAGGAGCTGGTGGCCATTACCTCGGCATAATAACTGGGTGGACTTGGATTATTGTTATTATTATTGTTATTGGATGGATGATTGTTCCGATGGTGGGTGCTGTTGGAGGAGTAGTTGTTGCAGGACACCTCGATTCCAGTCTCGTTACTTGCCATACTTGACACCGGGCAGCCTCTTCGTATTCGATCACGTCGTTGTTCTTCTCTGGAAATTCAGATGCCATAAGATTTTTGAGAATTCTTCGTTTTGTTTTCTGTTTTTTCTCGTTAGAGTTTTTTAATTTTCTACATTTTTTTAGAGCTCCAAAAGTCGAAACATCAAGAATCTGAGTCCATCTTTTCCTTTTTTCACAATAACAGAACACTGTATGTTTTTGTCTTCCTTCTGATCAAGCTAATAAACTAGAGCCGTGTCTACTTCCTTGTCGATGGGGCCGAAAATAGTTATTATAATATAAACAAAAGTTGGTGCTGATCAGCAGCTGTTCAGAAGTTCTAGGACATAAAATGATCTTACAAAATGAAGTTTATTAGAATTTAGAAAAACGGAATCGACTCGCAGAGCTCTCAGAAGTTTTGACTCATTTTTATCATTTTCGTGCTCCGTGTTCCCATTACTCACCTCATTAGGAAAAACGAGCGTAATACCAAAACAGTCAGAAAGAATAACGCGAATACGACAAGAGGAGCGATGACAAGAACATGGGACATGTCCATCTAGATCATCACCCAATCCAGCAAATTGACAGCGACAAGAGGAATTTTTTGGTGGAGGTGCTGTCTGAAACTTGAAAATTCAGATGAGGCTTTCAGATAAAAGGGGGATGAAAGGAAATGTTGGAGATCTAACTTTTGTTATTACATTTGAAAAAAAATGAATGTGAATCAGAAGGCAGTGAGAAAAAAGGGGGAAAAGGAAGTGCGAGGAGACAGGAGAGAAAGGAAATTGAATCTAATTACAGACTAGTTTTGACACCAGTTACAATTTTTGAGAGAAGGAAAAACAATACGTTTTACTGTTTCTTGAGAAGAGCTTCTGTCTCAGAAGTTATAGGCCCAAAGGTTTTTTGAAATTTTCGAACAAAAGATTCAAAGAACCACGTTCCCCTCTCAATTATCTAAAAGTGCTCTGCTGAAAATTCAGCCGACATTTGTGCAAATCATGACGTTGTACATAATATCAGAGCAATTAGTTTTGATTGCTGCATATTCACACAAGTTCTCATTTGTCATGTTTTCAGAGCCAAGGCTCTCAAAAGAAAAGCGAGCATGTGAAAGTTTGATTAGTGAAAAAAAAGAAATGAAATCACATTTTCTGATTTTTTTTCTTGGCGGGAGAGAAGCACGAGTGGCGTGTTTTTCGGAGGAAAAGAAGGTGAAACAGGGGGGATGACGAACATCTGGAGGAGTTTCGAGTAGGATATGAGTTCTTTGAAAATCAGTTTAACAGAGAATTTGAAGCAGTTGGAAATACAAATGATGAAGAGGTTCTAAAAACATTTTATCCTGTTCCAAAGCTATGTTCAAAATTGAATCAAACAGAAGTTTCAAATCACTATAGTTGAATTGAAAAATCAACTTTGAGTCTACAGCTCCTCTACAGTAATCTTGCTCTATCTTTCATTTTCAGTGTGCATCATATGCCTCAAACTACCGTACTCCAAATGCTGATTGTTTTCAACCATCTCTCACGAGACTTGTATAGACCTAATTGTCAGCTTTAGTTCAAAATTTCAACGTGCTTTTCTTCTTATAACACAAACTTTCAACACAGAAAAATATTTCGATTATACATGTAGAAAACAAATTGTACTCTGATTACCTACATTTTTTCTGACTACAAAAGTTGAGATCTTTTGTGATTCTGATCAAAATCGAATTCTTGTATTCTAGTGGAGAGGAATGATAAGTTGAAAAAAGGTATTTTCAAGGTTTTCGTGTATTTTCCGAGAATGACCTACAGAAAACAAGGTTCCACCTGTCTGGTGGTTCCGAAATGACGTTCTAGAAAACTCTAGAGAGATGACAGAACTCGGAACAATTTGCTTGAATTGAGATGAGATAGTGTGATGAGAAGCCGTTTGGCAAGGAATGTTGAGACTGAGAAAAGTTGTGGGAGCTCTCATGTTGTACGAGCTACTAAAAGCTTCCAAATGAGTGACAAGCACATTAAACACCCAATAAAACGACGCAGCCCTTTCGAGGACATAGAACCCGTACCACTAAATTTCGGGAAGGCCAAGCCACGAAAAAAAAGAATGAGAAAAGAAAAGAGAAGAGTAAAAAGTGGTATGGGAGTGTATATATGTGTGAAAAGGATGAGAATTGAATGGGCGAATATGTCTAATCCGCCATGATGACGTCTCCTCCTGCCCATCCATTTCTATTCTCTTTCATATCCATTCCCAATATATATTTTGTATTCAAATCCGCATTTCTTTCTCAATCCTCCTTCAATTCACATCATAGTTATGTCAGATCATCCTATAAATTCAGAAAAAGAGAGAGGAACGACGACAATGAGAATTACGTAAACTGACAACGAAATGAGATCAGAACCCCAGAAAGGTAACCTGAATTTGAGAAGCATAACAAAAAGGTGTCGGTGAATTTCAGTGTCGAGCAACGTGAGAAAGGAAAGGCGGAGAACCGAAATTTCGGTTGTCACGGAAACCTTCTGCTCATGGCACCTTTCTTGGCTTGTTGTGTTTGGCTCTTGACTGGAAAAAAAAGACACCGAAAAAGGAAAAAAAAGAAGCCGACTTAATCGAATATCGCCTTTTCTCTCTCTGCCTTTCTTCTGGTATTAATTCCGTTTTGTGTCACCACTGCCGTCCGTCTTGTGTCAGCAGGCTTTTTGAGAACATAGTGTGAACATAATTAGCACCGTGACAGACTTGTTTTTGGCTTTTTTGCTTGTCAGGAGAGGAACAATGGCAGTGGAGGAGGAAGTGAAGATGAGAAGCCAAGGAATGGAAAAAAAACAGATGTTAAAGTTCAAGGAAGGGTGGGGAGATTAATTTATGAAGCACTTTTGAAGATGGAAACAGCAGGGTTCACAAATTCTTAAAAGACTAGAAGAAGCCAGAAAGGGATTTCCATATGAAAACACTTCTAATGATTTGTTTCAGAATTTTTGGAATCCCGGATACTTCGTTTTCCGGAATTTTCTGAACTCCGGAAAATCTGAAAGTTCTGGTTTTTAAATTTCAGAAAATCCGGAAGTTTCGGAATATTTGGAATTCCGAATTCCGTTCCGCACACGTTATTCTCAGATACTGTACATTCTCTTAATAACCCTTGTGAATTTTGAAATTTCAACAACTACTTTCAGAAAATATGTAAGAAACTACCAATATCAAAATCCAATAGCTTCGCTGCTACCTACTATCAGCTGCTTAAACGTGCGAAACTCAACCGAATCCTAAGAAAGGTACAACTAGCAATTTGCGGAATATGTTTTAGGCTCTCTACCAACCTGCTATTTATAGTTTGTACTTTCTTTGAATGTTTTGTTTTAGATTGGATATAATTACAGGTATAAGCGTCATCAATTTGGACTATCTCTGATGGAAAGAGTGCACATCAGTTTCAAAAGGAAATTGATCATGTACAGGAAATTGTTATTCGGGAAGCTGAGTAATTAGTTGACCTATTTTGCGAAGTTTGCTCAGACCATCAAAACAAGCGGCATGTGACAAGGGAATAATAATCATCAAGGCACAAAAACCTAGGGGGAATGGAGAATATGAACTTGAAAGAAAACAGGTTTCAGAACTTCTGGGATTTCGAATTTCCAGCAGCTTCTAAATTTTTCCAATAATCAGATCTAATAAGAAACGCAATTATTTGATCGAAGACATCAATCAACGCTTCATGAAATCAAAAGTCATATTCTGGAAAAAACGTGACTTCGAGTTGATACATGGAAACCACCTGCGGGTGGTTCAGTGTGTGGAATAAAGTGATTGATAACTTGAAATTGTTTTGGTTTCCATGATTTGTAATAGGTTTGCAGAAGAAGGAAAGGGGTTAAAAATAGAAAGAAAGGTAATTGGAAGAAGGAGCTGTTGGTAAACAAATTTCATAAAGTTTCAAAAGAAAGTTAGGTTTATTTCAGAATTATGTTTTGAAAAAACGTCTTCTTCAATTTCAAAATGTGTAGGAGGCATACACAATTTTTTTGAATACTAAGACCTCGGAGTGCATTTTCTAACATCCAAAAAACTGAATGAAATGGTGGAAAGTGTATTCTATTGGAAACTAAAAATCCTGAGCTCACCATATATTGGAAAGAAATAGAGATTAGAGCAGAAAAGTTAAGTTTGCTCAATCTTCTCTGTGATTGCTGATCACATCATTTTTATTCAACTAGTAACAAGGAACAAAATGTTCAGAAACCCTTTTCACATTTCCCGTAGTTCTACTCATTATAGGTTCTATTCAAATTGGAAGTATTAGGAAAATATACATTTTTGAGAATCAAAAGTTATCACAAAGATCAACTCATGATATGAGCATGTTGTTAGTCTACGAGTGTACTTGGAAACATGAAAACTATTCAACTTCAATACGACGCATTTTTCCTGTTATACACTGTCTTCTCTTGATGATAGCCACCGGCCGAAACATCGGAATAAATAAAAAGATCTACAAACAAGGGTCCTTAAGTAAGGTTTCTTCATAACAAAATGTTATCTCAAAACCTAAAAATGGACAAACAATAGCTATTTTCAACAAACTCCGTACTGACCGTTAACAACAAAACTGATGAAGATTAACTGATAAAAGTTGGAAATCTAGAAAAGGGAAATCTGAAGGTAAGAGCAAGTAAATGCGAGAAGTGTCAAGGCGCGAAAAGGAGAATAACAGTGGTAGAAGCAGGTGATGTCTGAAGAAGAAACCAACACCTGCCTTCTTTCAGAGTGATCACTGGTGGCCATATTTTGTTTGATTGAATTATAGAGTGAAAATGATGGTGACGTGGTACATATTACTGAGAATAAAGAAGTATGTGCACAAACTGTGAGCCGGAAGTGGATTGCATTTGCATTGTTTTGAGTTGTAAACTGAAAAATGTTATGTGTGAAAAAAAGTTGGAGGAAGTCTGAAAGTTTGTTTTGTTGTTGTTATTCACAAAATCTGCAAAAAAGAAACTTCCCATGCCGGGAATCGAACCCGGGCCGCGTGGGTGAAAACCACGAATCCTAACCACTAGACCACATGGGAGTGATGGAAGAGATGGACGGAAAACTCAGCACAAAAAACATGTTGAGAGAAATAGATAAACATCAGATAGAGGAGCGGTAGGTGGCAGTGGTTTTTTATCGGGAGAAGAGTGTTTGCGATCGGCCGTCTCTCCGAGAAAACTGTGAAGAAGAGTGATGGTGAGGAAAGATTTGGGTTTTGATATGATCCACTTGGAAAGTTGGTACTGCCATAATTTTTTCGAATAGCTTATTAGAACAAAGATAAACCTGTTATATTAGAGGATTTTCAAAACTCGAAGCTATGCAAAAAGGTGCTTTACATCTTCCATGATGGAGATATATCTCTTCCACACAATTTTTTTGAAAATTTATGATTGCAGCTGATTTTCTGAAGACCATACTTTTCTGCCCTTCTTGTTTTTTTTCTTACAACTTTGTCGGACTCTTTTCTGTACTCTTCACATCCAATTAATTTTCAAAAGTCTATTTTTGATTTCCAAGGCAATTAAAATGCGTATTCTGTGACCGATGTTTGTGGCTTTATAGTCTGTACCTCACTGTCCCTCGTTTAATATCATCATCTTTTGCAGCTAAGAGACTCAGACTGCCAAACAAATGTTCTGAAAGAAAGAGAGCACACAATGACCAAAGTTATAAATATATTTTTTCTTTTCTCATTTTCTTATATTTTTTGAAAACTCTCAATTCAATTAATTTCTCATTCTATATTCCTTCTTCCATTTGTTTTCTGGTCCTTTCCTCCATAACCTTGCACCAGTGAAGACGTGTAATCTATCTTCTTCTTCTAGGGCAATTACCCAAAAACCTAGGACATACGAGACACAATCGGAGATGTAAGAGACGCGATAGAAAATGGAAAGTGAGGGCAGAGATGTGGAATCTGATACTTTCGCGTTTGGCCTCTATTCTTGTTTTTGTGGTATTGGTATACATACCACAAAAATAGTAGAACATGTTCTCTTATTTTCAATCGCATCGCACCATTTTCGGAAGTTGTTTGAAGTTTGAAAAACTTGCAAGTTTTGTGAACATTCTTAGTCAATTTAGTTCATGAAAATCAAATAGTATGTTGAACAATACTTACCGAATATTTCTTGAACACTCTTTTTCTTATTGTTGTCTGAAAATATTTTCCGCTCATCTAACTAAATTTTTTCTCAGATTTTCTGAGCCAAAATGGCCCCAAAAAGCGTCCTCATCACCGGTGCCAACCGAGGAATCGGTCTAGGTCTCTTGAAGCAATTCCTCAAAGTGGAAGGTATCCAAACCCTCATTGCTACCTGCAGAGATCCATCTAAGGCTGAGGTATTCATAGTTCTCAACCAATTCTAAGCCTAAATCCTCTGTTTCAGGAGCTCAACCAGCTCAAGGACTCCCGTTTGCACATTTTGCCATTGAACATTGATTGCGACGAATCTATCAGCAAATTGCACACTGAGGTTTGTAAGTGGATTATTTATAGAGAATGAGATGATCTTTGAAGATGATCTGATAAGTATTGATGTTGGTGTAATTAAGTGGAAGAGTACAGAAGATGAAACGAAACTGCACCTTGAAGGAATAGGGGTCTAGCAATTGTTCAAGATAAACTTTGTCTGAAAACGAAAAACGTTTCAAAAGATTTTGAACCATCTTACCTGCACAAATTTCATTGATTCAAACTGAAAAAAAGTTCTGAACCATGTTGCAGGTCGAAAAGATTGTCGGAGAAGACGGTCTCACTGTCCTCCTCAACAATGCTGGAATCCTCCTCCCATATGATGTTGAAGGAGAGAAGAACCGTCGTACCATGCTCAAAAATATTGAAACAAACGCTGTCTCCACTGCCATCCTCACTCAAGAATTCCTGCCACTCCTCAAAAAAGCAGCTGAGAAGAATGGAGGAAATGGATTCTCCATCAACCGTGCTGCCATTGTAAATATCTCCTCGACTGCAGCCTCTGTTGAGAAGATTGATGGAACCTTCAATGGACCATTAGTGGCTTATCGTATGAGTAAATCTGCCCTGAACTCTTTCGCCAAGTCGGCTTCAATTGATCTTGCTAAATATCACATTCTGATCACTTCATTCTGCCCAGGATGGGTGAAAACTGATATGGGAGGAGAGAATGCAATGTATGAGGTAAGTGAAAAAGAACATTTTGATCTTTGATGAAGAAAAGATGCAAAGAGAAGTTAAAAAATAATTGGTAGATGATGTGATAAGTATGGGTACACGTGCAGAAATCACAATGTAGTTTTTGTTGTTTAGTTCAAGGAAATGGTGCTACCTTGTATTAGAACTTTCCGGATTAGAACCAAGCCATATTTCAGCTCCCTGTTGCGACTCGGGGCTCAATTTTCGTGCAGAATATGACAATGAGGTCTTATACATTTTCTAAAGGTTTCGAGTTATCAGATGCTTTGGGAGTAATGTAGCCAGTTCTAATGCGGGGTAGAACCAAGGAAATATACAAAAAATTCCGAAAAAATGAAACCCCTCTTCTTTTAAAACTGCTTTAACAATGTTTCAAAATGCCCTATTTCAAAATTATCATGACAAATATCTCTAACCGCACTTATCTTTTTTCCAGATAGATGACGCCACCAAAGAACTCGTCGACAACATCCTTACCCTCGGCGACGCCCATCATGGAGCCTATCTCAACCGAGACTTAACTGTCATCCCAAACTAGACACTTTTTATTCTAGTACTAATAAAATGATTCACATTGTAACTCACGTCATCTGATAAGCACAGACACACTATTTATACAGAGATTTTTATCAGTTTCTTTTTTGTGAAAGAACAAATTTTTTACCACAATGGCAACCACCTTTAAACTTTCTCTTTTGATATTCCTGGTATTCTTTGAAAAATACACTGCAGCTGTAAATTTCAATTGTCCAACACAGCCAATTTCTGGCCAAAGTGGAGTTTTTCCATCAGATGTTTTGGATTTGACAACGTTTCCGAGTAACTATAATTGTGAATTTAAAGTTAGTTGTTTGTCATCAAAGTCATTACTATTTTGATATTTTTTTAGTTTCAAATTCAAGATGGATACGTTTATAAGTTAACAGTCGAAGCAAATGTAACAGCTGGATCAGGAGATCAAATTGTGGTCACTGATGTTTTGGGAAAGCAGAAAACGTGAGATTAATTCATTAAAAAGTTTGAAGATCGTCTGATTTTAGAGTCACCGATGGAGGATCTTTGATATTTGTTCCTGCAAAAACAGCAAGCCTCAAAATCAAATCGGGTCCGGGAACGAGGCTACCCCGGATCAGAACTGGCCGAATCAGAACTACCCCGAATCAGAACCGGCCGAATCAGAACCAAATTTCGTGAC
>GL379809.1:336409-359098 GCA_000143925.2 Caenorhabditis brenneri
TGATAGAGAATTATTTTCTCTACAATTTCATATATTCATATACAGCGTTTTTCCAGAAACCGGGCCCCCGCAAGGTCACAAACTTTGGTTCTGATTCGGCCGGTTCTGATTCGGGGTAGTTCTGATTCGGCCAGTTCTGATCCGGGGTAGCCTCCCGGGAACCTCCCAATTTTTTTTCAGATATGAATATACTTACGGTAAAATTTGCTCTTTTTCCCCATATTCTAGAGTTTACAATTTCCAGTTGGAATTCTACAACAGAAAAAACTTCCAACCGGATCTGTCATGCAACTTACTATCACTGCTCTCCAAACGTTCACTTTCATCTCCCCATACAATGACAATGTAGTGATTAATACTGCAAATATAGATAATATAAATTTGACTGATTGGTCGCTCCAGTACATTTTTGTCTATGATGGTCCCGATGTCTATTCGCCATTTGTGGGTAATCTTTATGACTATGTGACCTCACCAACACTGATGAAATCCAGTGGAAATGCAACGACACTGGCCAATTTTTATGGAATTGGAACTCTCTCGTATGCTATTGCAAATGATGCTAAACGTAAGAATCATTTATGAAATATAGAAGATCAAAAACAAAATTCCAGCCCTCTATACATATGACACTTACACCTTCATTGCTTACAATTCAAAAGTGACGATTCCGAAAGACTTCAGTGATGGAATTTCAAACGCTTACACTTTCTACAACACTATGTATGATTCTGTGTACTTGACTGATTTGGATTTTGGACCAAATGGTATGAAGGTGGATGTTCGCCCATTGACACCATCAGATGAGCCAAAGTTTTACCTGGAATACGTGTAAGTATCCACGAAGATTTCACATAGACTTATTCATTTCATTCCAGATACGGCGGACCTTACAAACGATCTCTTCCACAAATGATTCCCGGAAGACTATTTACCATGGTCACTCTTGGTCCTGAACTCACTTTCACTTTGTCCAACGTTTCAAGCACCTGGCAGACCCCATACAACGGAAGAATGGGAAAGGTATTCTCAGCATCATTGTGGAGGCCTGGAGCATTTTCCGGATTCAATTATACCTTTGGTAAGAATCAATTTCCAGTTTTCCTATCAAAATTTGATGATTTTCAGAATCCACTGATCTGATGACATTCAAATTCAACTTTGACTCCGCCATCATTCATCAGGCTGGTGAACAAGTTCAATGCAAAGTTGGTAGACCTGGTGTTGATCCAGTCTCTGTGACATTCAGTCACTCCGTTGCAAATCCTGGAGTCCGGGTAGCAAATGGAACATATCTGACCACAAGTTATCTCGGTGACTCACCTTTGTCATCTGCAATTATTAGTTTTGAAATGTACAATGCTGACGGAACTTTACCAACAACCAGTGTTCCGGGAACAACAAATTCTTTGGGAACAACAGGTGCATATGAGACTACAACAAAAGTAGGATCGAGAAGTGGTTTTGGAATGGTTGGAGTGTTTGTTGTTGTTGTTTTAAGGTTGTTGTAATTTATATTCAATAATATGTCCTTATTGTTAATTAACTTATCGAGAATGCCATAACCCTTAAAGGTCGCTGGCCGTTTCCAATCTTGGAGCCTCCACTTGTTGTTATGATTGAGCCATGAACCTCCCGACAGTATCATAAGACATTCTGAAACCAAAAGAGAACCGAAAAATTCAACTAAAAGCTGAGCTCACCTCGCCACGAATCCAGATCTCATCAGCGATCCCTAATATTTTGAAATAAAAGTTGGGTCAGGATGTAAGCAGATTGAGATTGGAAAGAAAACAAGAAAAATTTTTGGAAATTCAATATTTATTTAGAGACACTGCTTTGAAAGCTAGGTAATTGATAGGGACAGATACTTTTGAGAAAAAAAAGGACTAGAACATGAGAAATTTGTGGGGTACAAAAAAGTAAAAAATACTAGGAACGTTTAGAATTAAACAAATGTCATTCCATCCAATCCATTGTTAACATTGATAGCTTCGGTGAGCTTGTTCACGTCGTGGACGTTGTCGGCACTGAGACGGACTCCGCGGAATCTGAAAATTATTTTTATAAGTAAAGAAATAATAATTTTTTGAAAAAACTTACGTTGCAATAGTCCAAGCTCCATCGAGGCACTCCTTAGCACGCTTGGCAGCCAAATGGGCGTAGAGGACTGGTGCTGGAAGGGATACAGTGCTGGTTGCTCTACAGAACATGTAAGTCAAAGCATGGGTGACGGTAGGCCAGAAGGAGACCATCGGCTTCCAGGTGTCGTGGAGAACGTAGTAGTGAGTTGGCTTGGCGACTCCCTTCTGTCCAACTTGGGTGGTGAGGAAGAAGTCGTAGTAGTCCTTAGTGGTGACCGTATCCTCCACAAGGGTTCCGGGAAGAACATTGAATCCTTGCTTCTCGTGTCCTTTTTCGAAATCCTTGAGGAAGAATCGAGTGTGGTGGCGCTTGGTGACAACAATGTAAGTGATGGTTGGCTCGTATCCCGGTGCCAATTCAACACAGCACTGCTCAATGTTGAGACGCTCCTCGTAGAGAATTCTCTGGAAGTCGTTTTCACAGAGACCATCACGGTACACCACAATATGAGCTGGTCGGGATCCGGTGTTCTTGATGAAATCGTGAAGGCGAGCGGCAATTTCTTCTTTGAATCTTACGATCTTCTCCTCGCCAGAATCCTGGATTCGAGACGAAGCGCGGTACTCAGTGCAGTCGAAATCAATGTTTCCGACGATGGTGGCAATGGACAACTTACGGACGGAATCCTCCTCTCGCTCACGTGGACTTGGATGAGAAACATCAACACCGAGCACAAGGGTTGGGCTCTTCGGGTCGGTGAACTTGGTCCATGACTTGTGGTCTCCCTCACGCTCCAACTTCCTGTGGGTGGTGCCAACCTTTCCAAGGATCTTTTCAACCATCAAACGAGTAAGCTTGCAGGCCAATGGATTCTCCTGGATGATCGACAAATTCTCAACCAAGATTCCCTGAGTGAAGATTCCCTGCTCGTTGTCACCGAGGTACTTGATGAAGTTGTAGTCGTTGTTGAAGCAGTTTCGGAAGTTGGTCAGTGTAGAGCATCTGACTTCAAAGACAACCAAGACGAATGGAATAATGACTTCCTCGTCACACTTCTTGTACTTCTTCTCGTCGATATTATTTTTGAGCTTGGCGAAGAATTCCAGGATGCTTGCCTCTTGGTCGAATCCTTGGCAGAAGTTGTGAATTCCTTGGATAGCAGCTTGTCCAGCTTCCTTGTTCTCCCAGCACACAGGTTGTCCACAATCCTCCAAGGCTTTCATGAGGTGATGGTAGCCGGCGCTGAAATATTTAAGTTATTTAGAAGTTATTCTAGATTAAAAAAAAAAAACTTACGCATCGTATTGCATCTCGGCTCCATTGTTGACTGGAGATTTGACGTGAAGAATTGATCCGAGAAGTCGTTTCGTCATCTTTGGACCGTTCTTATCGGTATTTCTGACGTAGACAGAGTCCTCCAACACTCTCCGCATCGGCTCATGGGTCACAGCTTCCCACTCTCCTTCATGATTGACATCCTTGAATTTGGATCCCTCTCCATAGACGACAGTTGGTGGTGGGAGTACGGTAGCTTTTACAGTCAGCATCTCCTTCTCGATGCTCAATCCATGCATTCTCATGTTCAAGTCATTGTTGTTGACTGCTGGTGGCACATCAGCGATTCCAACTTGTCCAACAACTTTTTGGAGGAGAGCGTGACGCTGGGGAGCTTCGTAAGAGGTGTATTGAATGAGGCTGGACTTGACTTGCTCGGAAACGAATCCCTCCTTTCTCTTAGGCTCGGCGATGTAGCTGATGAACTCCATTGGGTAGGCAACAAATCGGTTGCCGTTCTGCTTGGTGGGCTTCTTCACAAGGCATGGGAGGTTTGGATAACGGAGTCGGATGTGGTTCATCTCCAAGAAGTACTCAGCAATCGACCACCTTCTTCCTTCCGCATCGTGAAATGTGGTTTGTGCAGCTGATGAAGAAGTCAACTCATGGTACTTGAAGTCTCTACCATTTTTGGGAGAGGTGAAGATGGATGGGACGGATTCTCTTCCATCCTGTTCAATTCTGATGGCGGTGTCTTGGGAGTACCTGAGCTTCATCTTCTTCAAGATCTTGTCCAACTCAACACGATTGTTCTCCGTGACCACTGCTCTCCGGAGTCTGTCATCCCAAACGTCTTCGAACTCCTCGTCGGTGATGGTGTCGTTGTTGATAAGCTCGCAGAGCAGACGGATCAATGGGTATCCAGGGCGGGAGAACATTGTGTGGGCGACTGAAAAATATGAATTTGAAAAATGAAATCGAAAAGCAAAAATAAACGAAAACTAACCATCATAACAAGCAGTAATACCGGCTCTCAAATTCAAACGAATTCCAATGGAGATTCCAACACGAGCATCCAAACCGTGTCCAAGTGGCACTGTGATCGGGAAATCCAATACTTCATCTGGCCGCTCTGTCCTTCCCTGCATCATGTACATGTTTCTTTTGAAGACTGTGTACTTGGTGCAGGCTGGTGATCTGGCAGTAGCTGTGGCGATGGCGTCGATGAGGGTAGCAAGGGTCTGTGGGTCTTGGAACTCTCCGATAGTCTCTCCAAAGTCGATACGTCCGGCGTACTTGTAGATCATGTAGTCTCTTCTATTGGTTACTTTCCCCTCTGGTCGCGATAGCTGCTCTGCCGTCCAGAGCATGTTGACGTCGTTGAAAATCAGATTTTGGAGTCTTGGGAAGTCCCTTTTGTTCTTACTGACGATCTCGTGGAAGAGTGGAGATGCCTCTTCTCTTTTGGTGACCAATTTTCTGTTGGAGAAGATCTCAATGTTATAAACATACATCTTGATGGTCTCCTTTGGGAGGTGAACCAAGGCGTGGTTAGTGATGAGCTCAGTCTTAGTTCCCACGGCTTTCTTATCAAAAACCCATCCGTCTGGCCGGTCGGCAAACTTTTGCTTAGTATGAGCAAGTTGCTTCTTGGGGACTGGCATGTTGGGGTGTTGAGCGGATCCAGCAAGGTCTCCAGGTTGAGCGGCGTCGTGGATAGTTCTTGGAACTCTGCTCTGATTTGGACGGTTGTTGTACATGTTGTTGCCTCCATGTCCCCCGCGTCCTCCACGATATCCACCACCCATGTTCATCTGTCCCATTTGATGGGAAAGATCGTCATTACGGTGATAGCCACCGCGTCCACCTTGATAGCTACCGCGCCCACCTTGATAACCTCCGCGGCCTCCGTAGTCGTCACGTCCGTGGTCAGATCCTGTGGATCCCGAATAACTACTGGACGAGGAGTTAGAGCCGTACTGAGATCCTCCGTAACGGGAGCCACCACCGTTCCGACGATCGCCGTTGTAGCCGCCGTCTCGATTGTCGTTGTAACGATTGTTGTAGCTCATTGTTCGATGTCTGAAAAGTGAATAGGTTTAGTGAAGAATAGTGGTTTAGAAAAAACGGATAGAGCAGAAGAATAAGAAAGGGCAAGACGAGGTCCAAAGAGAGAGAGAGGACCGAAAAACGATAGGGGCAAATGAAAGGAGAGCGACCGTCCAGGAGACCAAATGGGAAGTAGAATGAAGGTCTGTGAATTCAGGATGTAGTCATATTGATCGTCTCTGTTTGACGTCAAGAAGACGTCTTCACAGAGAAAACCAATAGAAGACGTTGGGGAGAGGAAGAGTTGAAAACTATGCGACCGTCCAGCAGACGACGTTGAAAGTAGAATGAAGGAATGAGGGGAAGCCTCAAGGAGAGAAGAATGGTGGAGTCATATTGATCGTCTCTGTACGACGTCAAGAAAACGTCTTCACAGAGAAAACCAATAGGATACGTTGGGGGAAAGGAAGAAGTGAAAGATACGACCGTCCAGCAGACGACGTTGGGAGTAGAATGAGGGCAAGGAATCATACAAGTCTGTGAATATGAGGCTCAGGAGAGAGAGAGTTGCGCGGGTAGATGGGGTCAGATCGATCGTCTCTGTGTGACGTCAAGAAGACGTCTTCACAGAGAGGACCAAATAAAAAGAAATTGGGAGAGGAGGAAAAGAGGCGACCGTCCAGTAGACGACATGAGAGGTAGAATGACGGGAAGAGGGGGGAGCCCTACAGATCTGCCAGGGTAATCGATTGAACTGGGATTAGAGAGGTCAAACCGATGACGTAATGTACACCAGTAAGCGCGCGAAATTTGAAAAACACACAGGACCCCACAGACAGAGGGGTCAACTGCCCAGGAGGGTAAACATTGGATGAATAGTGAAAGGGAAAGGTTCCAGAGAATTCTATGAGGGAGAAACGAAGTAACGAGGAATGCTGAAACGAGATCAGTGATTTTATGATTAAAAATTCTTATTAAAGAACCACAGGTCACATAGAGAACGGATGCAATACCCTCTCAGGGGTTTCTGTAGATGATGACGTCAACACCACCACCATTCAACATCAATTATTTTGGTTCTTTACCCGCAAATGCAATAGAGCATGTCGATGTTGTTGAGAAGAATTCTCAGAGAGATAATAGCTGAAAATCTGAAAATGTCAATTTTCCTGAATCCATCAGATCACGTTGAGCTTTGAAAACTTGGAAAATTGACGAATGTCATCAATGTGAATAAAGGGATGGATGGGACGACAATTGTATTATTCTAATCGTTTTTTGTTGTGAATTCTACTAATTCCATTTTTTTATAAAACACTTTCTTGAAGTGTTTTCATCTCCTTCTGAGTTCCTCGAGTTTTGATTTTCCAACTACTGTACAGAGTACTGAAATTGAAATAGTAAACCTTCGAAAGTTAATCTAGGAAATTTGGAGTGTGAAATCTATTGTGGTGGCAAAAACTGGCAAACATGTATTAGGAAAAAACAAAAATCTCATTGACAGTGACAACGAAAAAAAGAAACTTCCCATGCCGGGAATCGAACCCGGGCCGCGTGGGTGAAAACCACGAATCCTAACCACTAGACCACATGGGAGTGTTAAAGGAGCAGGCTGCCAAACTCATCACAAGAACATGTTTCGTAAAACTGCACTTGACATTGAATAGATGTAGTGCGCCTGGCTTTCAAGATTCAGAAACACCACCGACCATTTCATTGGATGATTACTAAAATTGGTGGCAGTTTCCGAATTTCTGAAAAGTTTTTTTTCGATTTCGTATCGAGAAAATAATTGTGAGGTTAAATTGTGTTGTCCTTCTAGGCCTTTCTAGCGAAACTTCCGTTTCAAATTATTATTTAGTTTTCCCCTGAAACCTCAAAGATTCCCAATTAGTTTATTGAAATTTGATCCCATTTTTTCTTGTTTTTGTTGATTATATTTTCCAACACTCCCAACAAAATGTCAACATCCAGATTTCAATTTGATTTCTGAATCATCTTCTCTTCTCATAATTTTCCTGAAAGCATTCTTTTTGTGTTACATTGTTTCATCTCCGTCATCATCGATGATTCATTGCTCTATCGAATTTCTTTCTATCACTTCATCATCAAAATGAAAATAAACAAATTGTAGGCGGTAGCAATTCATTGTGTGGTTTCGAAATTCAGCGATGAGAATTTCCAGAATTGTTCAGAAAACGGATATATAAAAGCTGCTCTTTGCAACTCATATCTTACCCTGACCGATCATTTTTTGGTCTTCTTATCACATTTTGTCGCCTTTCTGCTCAATTTTGAAGACTTTTCACAATTCGTCATTTTTGAACAAACAGTAATTTTATAACAGGACATCTGCTTTCTACTTGCACCTGTTATTTGAACTTTTTTCATGGTCAGAAACTTTTTTGAAGGCTTTTTTGTTTCAGGCTCATGGCTTCCAAAATGGTGATCAATCTTGCACTGACTATGCTTTTGACTGCCGATTTGGTGAATGCTGTGGATTTCAGTGAGTTGAATACTGTAGAAATTTTTTAACTGTAAGAAATAATGATGATGTGGTTTGCATTCTTTTTCATTAGATTACAAACTTGACATTTTCAATGTAGCTAACTAATAGAAAGTCAAATATTTGTACACCATAAAAACATGTTGAGTGCAGAATGACTTGTTCTTTAGTTTTCAGATTTTTGATAAGCATGATGTCACTAACTAGACATGCACGTACAAGAATTGTTATCAGAAACTACAGTTTTCAGCATGCCCGACGAAGATCATAACACCAGTGTTGCTAGGAGGAAATCTACCAGCTGGAGCAACCGACCTGACCGTTTATCCAAAAGGAACGAATTGCACTTTTCAGGTTTTTCAGGAATGGGGACTTAAAATGAAAAAAACTTTTTCAGTTTGACATCCCAAATGGTTATGCACTCCTTGTTCAACTCTCTGCTGATTTTCAATTTGTTAACGATACCATCTCAACAATCGACACCACGAATACTGTTAGAGTGTAAGCTTAAAATATACTTGATGATAAGACCTAGTAGAAGATGAAAAATTTGCAGAATAAACCATTCTGGAAAAATAAACAACACTCCTATTTGGTTCGCCGCCACTAGTGCTCAAATTCGAGTGGTCGGAGTTTCAGGTAACAGCAAATTCTTCGCAACTTATCGGTATACGTTTTGTGAGTTCCTAACTTTTTTCAACCAAATTTAATAAGAGATTTTAGTGAATGACTACACCCAAGTAACAAAATTCACTGGTCAATATTTCCCATTGTCTCAGCTCTCCTCCAAAACTTACTACACTTTTGTTTCTAAAGCTGGTGACAAAGTGGTAGCCACCTATGGAAAAAGAAGAAGTACTGGAGTGGATGATGAGTTGGATAAGATCTTTGTGTATGATGGAGCAGATATTAGCACTTCAAAGATGGTTGGAACATTGAATGATTATGGGGACTCTAACTTAATGACTTCTTCTTCATCAAGCTCATTGACTCTGGTCAACTTCTATGGATCGAGATCAACATCCTATGTGATTGGGAATGATGCATCGGCATTGTCAAACTACTTCAGATACTCTTTGATCGTTGCTATCTCCGAATCACAAGTTAACGGAACAATGGGAGATTTGACTGGACTTGTTTCCGGATACACTTTTATTTGTACAGATTGTAGTAACTACTATCTAACACAGCTTACCTTTGACGGCAAAACCTTTTTTGATCAGGGATACGCAAAGTTCCGAGGGCAGACACCAACTCATCGATTGCAACAGTTGATCTCTTATGAGTTAGATTATACGAAGAATCCAAATATTTAAGAATATTGCATTTCAGACCATCGTCCGATACTTCTTTCCAAATGCCTCAAATCATTCCCACCGGCGTTTTCACCCTTGATTTGCACCGATCAAAACTCAACATTCTGGTCAATACTGGCAGTGATGACTCCGACTGGAAGAGGCCGTACGAAGGGCGTAAAGGATACATCTTTTCTCCGAGTTTATGGAATCCTGATGTGAATCCGAACAGTTTTAGCTATGAATTCCGTAATGATTCTCAAGTTTTCAACTATGCAGTGAACTTTACAAATATGGATTTTGGATCCAAATCTGATCAGATGTTATTCCAAATCGGATCAGGGCCAGACGCAGTGAATGAAGTGTATGTTGAAGAGTAGAATTTGAATTGTAAAGTCAGAATGATTTCAGGTATAGACAAGATCGTACAGTATATGGAAAAACCGCTTCAAATGGGAACTTCATGAAAGTAGAATTGATTGGAAGTGCCAATGACGATGTCCGCATGTTATTTGAAATCAATCGTCAAAAAGCTTCTGCAGCAATAAGTTTCTTGCTCACAATGGTTTTGACAATTGTATTCATTTTATGAATTGACGATCAGAAGTAATTTATTCCTACCGAATTTTGATCCTTACCACTCTAAAGTATTCATTTTGTTTGTAAGCTTTTAAATAAATCTCGTTTTTTATTTTACTAAATATCTTGAATAATACTGAAACTCGCGAAGGTAATTTTGGAAAACTTCAGAATAAAACTGAGGACAACCCAATCAGAGCAGTTGAATACGATCAAGCTAATGAAGTGAAGACTAGAATAAGCCAATACTTCTAACAAATAAAAAAGTTCATAGTCCGTTTTCGATATCAAACTTTCAAATTTGATCGACGATTGAGCCCATCAAACTTTATTGCCAAACTCACAAAATCATAAATTCAATCATACTTTTCAGCCTTGTCATCTTGTCTAAAACTCTCCCCTTCCCATACTTTTTACAGATTCATCATCCCATTTATTACCTAAACTTTTTAAACTACGCTGACGAATTCATGGATGTCGCAATATTACCCATAAGCCTGACTCACCAAAACAAAACACGAAGAACTTTTGAGCTTCTTCTTATCAGTTTTTTTCGGTCATCTTTGTCATCCCATACCCTATTTTCTATCGCCCACAATGGGCATTTCCCTGTATAAATAGTTGTGTAAGGGCAATAAGTCTATGTTTGGTTTTCCATGGCAAGTCTAGTTTTAAACATTGAAGTGTTTCAGGTTAAAATGCTCAAACTTGCATCGCTCCTTCTTATTCTGGCTTGCGCAAAGGGTGTTTTAGGAACAGGTGAGTTTGTTGAGAGGTTTGTTTTGAAATGGTCATCTTAATTTTAAGCCTTGATAATACTTTGCCTTTTCCCCTATCGATTTCTTGAGCACTGACAAACAAAGCCGTAAATTATCACGTTCATGTGATATCATTTATGTTTTCCTACCTATTTACCTTTTTGTAAAAAAATTAAATTATGAGGTTCTTTTTTTACAGTATGTCCAACTACCGCTATCAGTCCAGCTAATCTCCCTGGAACCTTCCCGATCAATTCCAAAAACCTCACCACAATTGACAAAGGAACTAATTGCACAGTTCAAGTATACTCGATTTCTTTTTTTCCAATATATATCCTCTTATTTTTTCAGTTCACCATCCCCAATGGCTACGTACTTCTCGTGAAGTTCTCTGTCGATTTCCAATCAGATCTTGACACCGTCACACTTTTCGATCACACAAACTATCCGAAATATGAGTTGGTTCATACAGGAAAAATCTTCTACGACAGCCCATTTTATTTTCCGTCGAACAAGGCGGGAGTTGAAATTGTCAGTGTTTCAGGAAAGACCCGATTCTTTATGAGTTATTCTTTCCAATTATGTGAGTTTATTGTCTTGCTGTTCAAAAATTTGTTTTGGTTTTTAGTGAACAACTTCCAAAGAGTAATGAAAAACACTGGAGATTATTTCCCAGCTAGCAACGTCGCTGGGAACTTTTACTACACAATCTCAGCTTCTTCTCTCAATGAAAAAGTGATTGTCAATTTCGGACAAGGAGCTGGTACAAAGATTGATCCATTACTCGAAGAATACTATGTCTACGATGGTGACAATATTAACACAGCCCCATATCTTGGAGATCTCAGTGATATTGGTCAACTAATGAAAGCTTCTTCTGGTAGAAGCCTATCGATCGTCAACTTCTTTGGCAGCAAATCTTCCGCTGTTATTCTTGGAAACGACGCATCAACGGTGAAAGGATTCAGCAAATACCGAGTGATAACTACAACAATCACGTCACGAATCACTGGTAATTTCTCTGACTTGACTTTAACCAATGGAGGAGCTTACACCTTCATCTGCTTGGACTGTTCAAACTTTTACTGGAACAAGCTTAATTTCGATAGTCTCGGAACCTTTAATACTGGTTTCATTACTTTCCAAGGACAGACACCAACTCATAAGAGGGAGAAGCTTATCAAATATGAGTGAGTTTTTGTTTAGGCCGATATTTTAGCATACAATTTCAAATGCGATTTTCAGACACATGACATTCCTGTCGAATCAACTTCCTCAATTGATTCCCTCCAATGTGTTCACTGTGAATTTCTACAAGTCAACTTTCTCATTCGCGTTTAACACTGGAACTGATGATTCTGAATGGAAGAAACCATACGATGGCCGCAAAGGATACATCTTCTCTCCAAACTTGTGGACGCCTTCTACCAATAACAACTTCAATTATGAGTTCCGGGATAACTCCCAATTGTACAACTTCACTTTGAACATGATGAAGATGAGATTCCCTGTAAGCACTGATCAGATGACACTGAAAATTGGATCAGGAACTTCTGGAAATCCAGCTGTTAATAATCTGTAAGTTATTCTACTTATTTGAAAAACATACTCAAATTCTGAGTTTGTAGATATCCTCGCGATCAATCTTCAAACGGAAAAGTGATGTCCAATGGAAACTACATGCAAGTTGGACTCTCAGCGTCTGCTAATGCCAATATTCGATTGTCCTTCGAAATGCAAAAAGTGTCTTCTGCATCTACTCTTGGTGTTATGGTCTCAGTAGTTCTTGCAATGTTCTACAACTTATAAATATTTTCCTTATGTATTGTTTGCTTTAATTATTTTTCGATTGATTGCACATCTCGGTGTTGTACGAGTAAACTTTGTTTTTTTGTTTTGTTTTCAATTGCTTCACTTGTTTATTTCTCTTGGATTTGAATATATAAATATAGAAAGAAAGAACTAATAGAGAAACTAATTACACTACAAATATAAATAAGAAAGAGCCGTTTGAAAAAATGTAACCTCAGTGTCTTCTCTTATCACTCTCTCTTCACAAATTCTGTCTATCAGTTACATTTTCCGAACGATCAAATTGTGTTTTTTATCCAAAGCTAATACAGTTTTTATTTCTTACCCTTCTTATATTTCACACCTTTTTCTTTGACATAATCTTGACTCATAAAGGCGACATGAAACGTTTGAACTTTTGAGCATTTCCTTTATCATCATTCAGTTTTTATTCTGTTTCCTTCCCCAACCACCATGTAGCTCTGCGTGCAGACAGATTTTCGCTATTTCTGATGTTTATTCGACTGATTTTTATATTCGTTGTGTTTTCTGAAATCTTTTATTTTCAGTGAACATGCTCAAACTTGTTGCTTTGCTATCACTTGTTGTGGGAAGTGCTTACGGGCAGGCATTCCGTGAGTTTTGGGTTAAATTTATTGTAAGCAGTCAGGTTTAGCATTTTACAAAACCGAATTTCTGAAAATGTCCAGAGTTTCGAATATCTGTTAAATCATTTGAAAATTCCTTTTGATACTCAAATTCAGCAGAGGTATTTTTTATAGTATCAAGAAACTTTACTTGCCAATTTCGGTTAAACATATACAATAAAAAATATATTGGCACATCAATCGTCTAGCCGCAAACTCTATGCAATAAAGCCAAAAACTGATATCATTTTTTGAATTTTATGCTTTCTCCACTGAAGAAATGAAATAAAAACTAATATCCTATTTTCTAGCATGCCCAGCAAACCACATAACTTCTGTGACACTTGGAGGGAATCTTCCAGCGGGAGCTACGAATATCACTACTATCCCAAGGGGAACCAATTGCTCTTTTGTGGTACTGATTTAGAAAAAAATCCCTGAAACTCTTTTTTCCAGTTCGATATCCCCAATAACTATGCTCTTCTATTGAAGTTCTCCGCTGACTTCCAGTCCGCTAACGATGTCGTTACCATCTTCGATAACACGAATACAGCCGTCATGCTTTTGAGTCATACTGGACAACCTATTTATGATGTGCCACTTTGGATGTCAGCAAAAAGTGCTATGGTTCAAGTGGTTGGAGCTTCAGGGAACAGTAGATTTATGTTGAGTTATATGTACCAGTCATGTAAGCTTTAACGAGAAGTTCTTTCAATGATGGCTGAAGATTATAGTAGCCGACTATCAAAAAGTGACGAAGAACACCGGAGAATATTTCCCATTGAGTTCCGTTACTGGGAAAACATACTACACGATCACAGCTTCTGTTAATGAGAAGGTTTGTTTTCAATATATCATTTTGAGAAGAAGACCAACTGTATTTTCCAGGTCGTCCTCAGCGTTGGACAACGAGCTGGAGCCCAAAATGATGTTCATCTTTCTGAATATTATGTTTATGACGGTGATAATATTAACACTGCAACCTACATCGGGAGTCTTTCTACAATTGGATCCAAAATTACTGTTGCTTCTGGAAGAAGTGTCTCTATCGTCAATTTCTACGGCACCAAATCAAATGCATACGCGCTTGGAAATGATGCATCAACAGTTCAAGGATACAGCAAATACACAATTATTATGACATCTCTCGGATCCCAAGTTAGTGGAAACATGACTGATTTGACGGATCAAGGAGCACTGTACACATTCATTTGTACTGATTGTAACTATTTTTTGTGGGTTCAAAACAAGTTTGATAGCATTGCAACTATTGCTAACAAAGGATATATTAGCTTTCAAGGACAGACACCAACACATAGAAGAGAGAAGTTGATTCGATATGAGTGAGTTTTGGGAGTGCTTTGAGACACTGAAGTACATTTTCCAGCGCCCAAACCTTCACCTCCAACAGTCTTCCTCAGTTTATGCCAACTAACATCGTCACTGTTAACCTGTATCTATCAAGAATTGGATTCCTGTATAACAACTTCAACGAAGCAACTGCATGGCTTAAGCCATAGCATAATCGCAAAGGATACATATTTGCACCAAATCTGTGGGGCACCCTTAACAACAACTTCAACTACGAGTTCCGTGATGACTCTCAACAGTTCAATTACAGTATAACCTTCAACAAGATGTCATTTCCCGTTAATACTGATGTGCTGACACTCAAGATTGGATCAGGATCTGGAGCACCAACAGTTGATAATCAGTGAGTTTAGCTCAGAATTTTAAGTTTTGAAATATATATTCAGATATCCAAGAGACCAGATTGGAAGCGGATTAGTTTCTGCTAATGGAAACTATATGCAAGTCGGACTCACAGCTTCTTCTTCAGCTGACGTTCGGTTATCATTTGAGGTAAATCACAAAAGGGCTGACCTTCATTCTTTATGAACTTCTAGATGGCACCAACTGGAACAGTTGCGTCTACTACCGCTGCTCCAGTAACAACACCCACGACACCTCCAGTTGTAGTAACTACTGCTACAGTAACCGTACCAACTGGTCAAACAGCGGCACCAGTATCATCTTCTACTGTGGCAACATCAGCGTCCACAGTCACTTTGAATTTTTCTCCCGTAACTGCAACTAACACTAGGGCAACACCAACTGCAGCAGTTCAAACCACTACCTCAGAAGGAAGTAGTCACTTCTCTGGATTCTTTTTAGCTGTTTTTGTGTCATTAGCAATTTTGTGATTTAACTAATTTTTGGAAAACAATAATTGAAGATTTATTGAGTTGTGAGCTTTCACTTATCTATATTCTTTTGCCTTGACAGATCGTCGGAAAAACGGACACACTTCTCTGGAGTTTTATATAATAGAATGATTACTTTTGGTTTTCATCACATGAAGCTTGAAACAATTTTTAATGACAAAAACACTAGAAATATACACTTTCGAAATTACGAGCCAAAAAAATGCAATTTTTGTGTCTCTTTTTTCTTATCACTCACCACTAATTCTTCCTGTCATCTTCATTTTTGTACGATATCAGATTGTGTTTTTTATCCAAAGCTAATACGGCTTTTTATTACTCTAACCCATTTTATATTTCACAACTATTTTCGTGGACACAATTTTCTTCATCCTGACTCATAAAGGCAGCATGAAACGTTTGAACTTTTGAGCGTTTCCTTATCATCATCCTTCCCCATTTTGCGGTTTTCTATATAAATAATCATGTAGCTCTGTGTGCAGAGTGATTTTTGGCATTTTCTGATGTTTTATTGGACTGGTTTTTAGATTCGTTGAGTTTTCTGTAATCTTTTGTTTTCAGTGAACATGCTCAAACTTGTTGCTTTGCTATCACTTGTTGTGGGAAGTGCTTATGGGCAGGCATTCCGTAAGTTTTTGGTTTTAACCCTTTTAAAAATCCATTGTAATCAGTTAGGTTTTTTGCATTTTACAAAACTGGAAGTCTGAAAATATTTCCAGAGTTTCCAACTATTTCACTTAATGAAACAAAACTGCAGTTTTCTTTTCCATAATTCATTTTCGTTCATTTATTTTGCAACATGAATTTAGCAGAACTATTTTTTGAAGCATCAAAAAACTTTACTTGCCAAATATCGGTTAAACATATATGTACAATAAAAAATATATTGGCAAACCAATCGTCTAGCCGCTAACTCTATGCAAACATGACAAAAACTGATATCATTTTCTGAATTTTGTGCTTTTCTGCACTGAAGAAATGAAATAAAAACTAATATCTTATATTCTAGCATGCCCAGCAAACCACATAACTTCTGTGACACTTGGAGGGAACCTTCCAGTTGGAGCTACGAATATCACCACTATTCCAAGAGGAACCAATTGCTTTTTTATGGTACAAATCTAGAAAATAATATTCCTGAATTTTCAATTTCCAGTTCGATATCCCCAATAACTATGCTCTTCTATTGAAATTCTCCGCTGACTTCCACTCCACTGACGATGTTGTTACCATTTACGATAACACGAATACAGCCGTCATGCACTTGAGTCATACTGGACAACCTATTTATGATATTCCACTTTGGATGTCAGCAAACAGTGCTATGGTTCAAGTGGTTGGAACTTCAGGAAACAGTAGATTCATGTTGAGTTATATGTATCAGTCACGTAAGTTTCAATGAGAAGTTATGTCAATGATGGCTGAAGATTTTAGTAGCTGACTATCAAAGAGTGACAAAAAATACTGGAGAATATTTCCCATTGAGTTCCGTTACTGGAAAGACTTACTACACAATTACAGCTTCTGCTAATGAAAAGGTTTGCTTTCAGAATTGATGATAGATCCAATATTTATTTTTTAGGTCGTCCTTTCCTATGGACAACGAGCTGGAGCTAAAACCGACGTACTCCTCTCTGAGTATTATGTTTATGACGGTGATAACATTAACACCGCAACCTACATCGGGAGTCTTTCTGAAATTGGATCCAAAATTACTGTTGCTTCTGGAAGAAGTGTCTCCATCGTCAATTTCTACGGCACCAAATCCAATGCGTACGCGCTTGGAAATGATGCATCGACTGTTCAAGGATACAATAAATACACTATTATTATGACATCTCTCGGATCCCAAGTTAGTGGAAATATGACTGATTTGACGGACCAAGGAGCACTGTACACATTCATTTGTACTGATTGTAACTATTTCTTGTGGGTTCAAAACAAATTTGATAGCTTTGCAACCATTGCTAACAAAGGATATATCAGCTTCCAAGGACAGACACCAACACATAAAAGAGAGAAGTTGATTCGATATGAGTGAGTTTTTCGAGAGCCTTGCAATAATAGAATGGTTTTTGTTTTCTAGTGCTCAAACTTTCACCTCCAACAATCTTCCTCAGTTTATGCCAACCAACATCGTAACTGTTGAGCTGTACCTATCAAGAATTGGATTCTTGTATAACAACTTCAACGACGCATCTGCATGGCTCAAGCCATATCATGGTCGCAAAGGATACATTTTTGCACCTAATCTGTGGGGTACCGTTAACAACAACTTCAACTACCGGTTCCAGGATGACTCTCAACAGTTCAATTTTACAATGAACTTCAACAAAATGTACATGCCAGCAAATACAGACCAGATGACGTTGAAGATTGGATCAGGAAACACCTTGGCAGTTAACAAGTTGTGAGTGCTCGAGTTCAAATTTTGAGATTCCTAATTCAAAATAGGGAAGCTTCAGGTACCCACGTGACCCCGCCAACAAAGTATTGGCCACTGGAAACTTCATGCAAGTGGCTCTAGCAGCTTCGGTTGCTGCTGATGTTCGACTTGCCTTTGAGGTATATTTGTTTTTGAGAACCACTACAAGATCCAAATGCTTTCAGATGGTCCAAAAAATTCCACCAGTTCCAACAGCACCACCAACAACTACCATTCAAACGACAACTTCTGGAGCAAGTTCTGATTTTGCTACGATGCTGCTTTTTGTCTTGCTGGGACTCCTTCAAATTTGAGTTCATAATCGAATCACCTCCTAATTTTCAATTTTACGTGTACAATTTTTTTCTCTTCTTCGATTTTGAAATAAAATCGTCTGATTCACTCAACTTTCCTGCCGGAATACATAACAATTTTGCCATCTCACTTTCAGATAGTGGTTGGAAATCGTAAAATTTTGTCCAATTTAATTTCTTTCATCAGCCCTTTTTATCGTTCCCATATAAATAGTCATAAACACGACCACATAAGAATTTTTGCGAGCTCTCTTTTCGAAATCATTTTTTTGTTGCAAATTGGAAATTTTTGGTTTCTTATAATTAGTTTTTCAGGACCATGCTCAAACTTGTTGCTTTGCTAGTATTTCTGATAGGATATGTGTATGGGCAGGCGTTCAGTAAGTTTTCTTTGGCGAGAAATAATTTTTCAAGTGCCGTTCAGAAACGGTAGCTTCCGAAAACTTTTGGAAGTTTTTTTTTTCAAAAAGATCCTACTCAATTTTCAATTACTGTGTAAATTTTAAGAGAAAACTCTAACCACATACTCAAATTAACTGACCAAAGTTAACATTGCTTTTTCTGTACCTGAAGTTTTTATGCCCAATAAAAATGCAATCAAAACCATTTGTATTTACTGTGCTCAAACCACTCTGTGTGATAATTTTCAGCATGTCCTACATCATCCATCACAGTAGCCACACCTACCGGAAATTTACCAACAGGAGTAACAAACGTCACCAATGTTCCAGCTGGCACAAATTGCTCATTTGTGGTATCTTATCAAGGCTGAACCACTTTAGTACCAAAAGTTTCAGTTCGACGTTCCAAATAACTACGTCATCCTGTTAAAGTTCTCGATTGACTTCCAATCTGATGATGACTATGTTTACATTTATGACAACAATGATGCTCATAAGTACTACATGATAAATCCGGGATATGCTTATTATGATTCTCCACTGTTCATGCCAGCAACAAAAGCAACAGTTCGGGTAGTTGGAGTTTCAGGGAACACGAGATTCATGTTGAGTTATACGTACCAATCAAGTAAGTTTATCTGACTTCCGAACAAGTATTATGGAGCAAAGTTTAGTGGCTGGTTACCAACAACTCACAAAGAATACCGGAGAAGCTTTCTCTTTGAGCGCCACTACTGCAAACGTTTACTATACTATCCAAGCCTCCACCGCTCACGATCAAGTTTGTATTATCCTAGCTTCCTCTATCTCACCCGTTCTTTTCTCAGGTTGTTCCTAGCACCGCTCAAACTGCTGGCTCCGTGATGGATCCTTATCTTCACGACATTTTTGTGTACGACGGAGACAACATCAACACTGCAACATTTCTTGGAAATCTTGACTATGTTGCTTCTACACTCACAGTTTCTTCTGGACAAAGCCTCTCTTTTGTTAATCCTTATGGAACCGACTCTGCTCCATTTGCATATTTCCTGGGAAACGATGCATCAGCAGTTCAAGGATTCAACAAATACTTTGCGATTTTGGCAACAAGTCGTTCAATAATAAGTGGATCTATGTCTGATGTCAGTGAATTTGGAGCTGCTTACACTTTCATTTGTGTGGATTGTTCCACGTACTACTGGACCCAAATGCAGTTCGATATGTCAATCACAACACCCAGCAGAGGATCGGTTAGCTTCCAAGGGCAGACGCCAACTCATAAGAGGGATAAGCTGATTAGATATGAGTGAGTCTGCAATTTGACTCAGAACACATAAATAAGTTTTACAGCCCAACAACCTACACACAAAACTACCTTCCTCAAATGATGCCCACTGACATCTTAACCATCAACCTGGTCATGTCCCGTATCATTTTCAATGTCACCACTGCTAGCAGTGTAGCCAATCACCTTACTCCATTCGATGGCCGTAAAGGATACATCTTCTCTCCTAACTCGTGGACACCATCAGCCAACAGCTTCAACTATGAGTTCCGAGATGACTCTAATCTTTTCAATTATACATTGAACTTTGACAAGATGTCATTCCAATCTATCAATGACGCATTGACTTTGAAGATTGGATCAGGAGATGCAGCACCAACAGTTGATCAACAGTAAGTGGAAACCGCAGTGGGGGATTGAATAGAGAAGTTTCAGATACCCACGTGACCAATTCGGTGACAATGTTACCGGTTCTGGAAATTATATGCAAGTCGGACTTACCGCATCAGCCAATTCGGATATTCGACTATCCTATGCGGTGAGTATTTGACTAGAGCTTTCTGAAATAATGAGTTTCATTTCAGATGACTCAAACAACTCCTTCTGGTAAGTTGCATTAAGTTTTCTAGATTATGTAGTGTTTTGAATGAGTTGAATTTGAAATTTCAGTTTGTCCATCTGCTCCGATTAACGTTTCATCATACTCTGGAAATCTACCAGTAGGGGCCACCAACGTAACTCTGATTCCAGCTGGAACAAACTGCTCTTTTGTGGTAAGAATATAATCTCTGGCTCCCAAAACTTTCTTATTCTCCAACTCTTCAGTTCGACATTCCTAACAACTATGTCATTCTTCTGAAGTTTTCCATTGACTTCCAATCTGACGATGACTTCGTTTACATCTATGACAACTATGACAACCACAAATATTACATGCTCCATCCAGGATACGCCTACTATGATGATCCTTTGTTCATGCCAGCCAGAAGCGCCTCGGTTAAACTTTTCAGTGCTTCAGGAAAAACAAAGTTTATGTTGAGTTATGCTTATTATTCATGTGAGTTTCCAAGCAAGGAAAAAAGTTGCGTTATTAATTTTTATAGTGGGAAGCTACCAGCAAGTCACGAAGAATACTGGAGAGTATTTCCCATTGACCAATGTAACCAGAAATGTTTACTACACAATTTCGGCGTCCAGTTCTTCTGAACAAGTTTGTTTCTATCTAACTCTATAACCCGTTTTTTTGGTTTTGAATTAAGGTTCTTGCTAGCACTGCTCAAACAATGAGTGCCGTACCAGACGCCTATCTCCATGATATCTTTGTGTACGATGGAGATAACATCAATACTGCAAATTTCTTGGGAAATCTTGACGATGTGGCAGCAGGATCCATTGTATCTTCCGGAAGAAGCATCTCCATTGTCAACTTGTACGGCTCTACTCCAAGTCCATATTTCCTTGGAAACGACGCTTCAACTGTTCAAGGATTCAATAAATATTTTGCTGTTTTGACGACAAGTCAATCCTGGATCTCAGCATCAATGTCGGATACCACTGAATTTGGAGCTGGTTTCACATTCATTTGTCTAGATTGCACTACATACTTCTGGACCCAAATGCTATATGATTCTAAATTCACAACACCTAGCAGAGGATACATTCAATTCCAAGGGCAGACACCAACACATAAAAGAGAGAAGTTGATCACATATGAGTGAGTAGGAAAAGGAATCAGAAAGTCTTCAATAACTTTTTTCAGTCCCAATTCTTTCACTCAAGACTACCTTCCTCAAATCATCCCAACTGACATCTTCACTATCAATTTGTTCAAGGCAAGAGTGATCTTCAACATGACCACTGCTAGCAGTTTAGCCAACTATGATGCACCATTCAGTGGACGCAAAGGATACATCTTTGCACCAACATTGTGGACTTCTTCTTCAGCCAACAGTTTCAATTTCAACTTCCGTGATGATTCCCAACAGTTCAACTATAATGTGACCTTTAACAAAATGTCATTCCCGGTTAATACTGATGTGCTGACATTGAAGATTGGTTCGGGATCTGGAGCACCAACAGTTGATAATCAGTGAGTTAATCCCAAATTTATTGGTCTATGAAAATTGATTCAGATACCCTCGAGATCAGTTTGGAAGCGGATTCGTTTCTGCCAATGGAAACTATTTGCAAGTCGGGCTCACAGCTTCTTCTTCAGCTGACGTTCGGTTATCATTTGAGGTAAATAACAAAAAGGCTGCTTTTCATTCTCTATGAACTTCCAGATGGCACCTACTGGAACAGTTGCGTCTACTACCGCTGCTCCAGTAACAACACCCACGACACCTTCAGTTGTAGTAACTACTGCTACAGTAACCGTACCAACTGGTCAAACAGCGGCACCTGTATCATCTTCTACTGTTGCACCACCAGCGTCTACTGTCACTTCGAATTCTTCTCCAGTAACTGCAACTAACACAGGCGCAACAGTAACTGCAACGGTTCAAACCACTACCTCAGAAGGAATTAGTAACTTCCATGGATTCCTTTTAGCTGTGTTTGTGTTATTGGCACTTTGGTGATTTAATTAATTTTATGAAACAATGATTGAAAATTTATTAAGTAAACTTGTAGCAGATTATGTGAATAAATGTGTATTTATAGAATATTGCAGGTTGTTTGAAGAAAGAATAGGAACACTTTATGCAGAACGCTCATGAAAACTGTATTTCTGAAACTCACGATGACTATTCACCCAAAGGTTGGCTGATATAAAAAAAAGTGTCAGGGCTTAAAGAAATGTAGTTCGTTCTCATAGTGAGCAAAAAATCAGAGAGGGGCGAGGTATGACAATTATTGTGACTATGGGTTTTGATAACAAAATTGGGAGGTAACGGAATAATTGGGAAATTTTTCGAAAGAATGATTAGAAAAGACAGGAAACGTTGGAAAAAATACCACAGAATTAGAAGCATTTACAAAGTTGAATGAAATCAGAATGAGAGTAAGAAAGTCTCATCATATGAATCCGAGGTTATGAAGTGATTAATGGAAACCATGTCCAAAATACGATGA